>CM067364.1:70985916-71115916 GCA_034401795.1 Chaetoderma sp. LZ-2023a
CACGACACGACGATGTTAACACTTTCTACTTATTTACAAATCTTTGAGGAGCTTTTGACACACGAGGGGATAACTTCTTTCCCGAAAATATTTTCCAAAATCTACGATGGCTGCCGAAAAGGAATTGACCGTAAACGTTTGCATACCAGTTGAGAAACGAACCACCATACAGATCAGCGCATACTAGAGGGTCGCATTAGCTATGCTCCACACCCGAATTGCTAGCCATGTCATACCCATCGCTAGTTACGTTTCTTCCAATTTGTGTATGTGTTGAAACCGATTTATATGGGCCTACTTTGAATTCAAAATTCCCACATTCCCAATTTCAAGGTAACTCATACACGTCACGTAGATGATTACGACATCATGTGATGGATGGATAACCTAGAAAGGGCCATTTATTATGACATCGGATAGTCATCTGGTCGGCATATTCCTTTACGTACGATGAACCTGGCGTTGGTTGGCCGTACATTTATCTGCTCGCTTTAGCACTTGGTTATTACAAAGCTTAGGCGGGGCTTAGCTAGGCATGGGCGGGCCATAGCTAGACATTGCCCCACTAATAGCGGCACTTACTGAGCCGTCCAATTGCACGATGTCGGACACTATCTCGCGATACGGTGCTTATCACATATCCACACGCTGAAAGAAGTCGTAGTCTTTATGGGGGCGTAAGGCTTCTGCCATTGGTACGAGCATAAATGATAGCCGGCATCGAATGCTTGTATATTTTGAAATCTTTTTGAACTACCAGATGTTTCGGCACAACCTACCAAACCAATTTCAAAATAAAAATGTCGCTATAAGTGTTTCGCTATTACCCGGGCGTTTTGCCTAGCATCCTAAAGAATCACGATTTTAACTGAGTTGAAATATAATGGACAGATGTATTAGTGTGATTACCTCGTAATATTGATGTATACATAATACAGTTATGAGAAATTCAATATTCCATGTCACGGAAACTTTCGGGGATTGCTAGAAACATGACCTTCGTGACGGTGCCAGTGTGTACCCTCTGACCATCAGAGAGAAGACTGTAATCAAATGCCCAAATGTTGAGATGCGGACCAGGATAACGGCGTGCGTAATCACGATCTATATCTGCATGGTCTTATAATGGCATTGTCTAGACAAGCTCAGTTATGATTGATTTGGCGGAATGTTTATTTCAGTCCATAACTACCATCATAAGCAGTGTAAATTATGTATTATTTGGAAGCTTTTCAATGTTATGTTCAGCTGACTCGACAGCCCGCGGTGTACTGCCAGCCCGCGGTGTACTGCCAGTCCGCGGTGTACTGCCAGTCCACGGTGCTTCAAGTACTACTATGGTAAAGCGGGATGTTAACACACACGCGCTGTTATTACGGTCTCCGCCAAACAGAATCATATAGCGCGAATGTTTAACGCCGGAATCCTCGCTGGCAGAGCGCTACACATTATTATCCCAATGGTAACGTCTAATGTGTTATTCAGATAACCGTGGTTTTTTTTAATTTAGAGAGTGATATGACGGGCCATGTACTATTTCTTGGAAAAGGAAACGTCTCAGGAGATCTCGTAATTCGTTTAATTTTTCTCTTAAAGGTGCATATTCACAGTAAAATTTCTGAAAATAAAATTGTTTAACTTATACAGTGTTTGATGTTTACACTGTGAGCCTATATGTAATGAAACGAAATAAATCATAGCATATGATGATCCCATTCCATATAAATTAATATAATTGTTTAAGTTGCGAAATTGAAATAGAGGCACGGGCACATAATTTAAGCCTATAAAAGTATGCAATTTTAGCAATTTTATTTTCAATCATTATGGTTTGAATATGCACCTTTAAATGGTTCGAAGTCATTTTCATTAAGTTCTTCCTACCCAATAACCAATTGTATTCCATTTTCTTTTGAAATTGGCGGACGCTTATTTTTTACCGAACCTACACATAAAAAAATAATGGACCTTTTCGGCTTAAACTATGCCCCGCCCATCTCTAGCTAAGCTCTGCCCACACCTCGCACGTGTTGGGATCGATCGACGTATGAACACCATGACTATCAATTTAAAAAAAACCTACACAAGTAAGCTGTTGAATATTTTGAAACTAATTTGACTGGGTGCTGTTACTGCCTAAAATATTCAACAGGATGTTTCTTAAATAGCAAATAATTACAAAGACATACCATTCATACAACGTGTCGGACTATGTGAAATTTGATGACGGTCTATATGGAACCTTTTGTGACGTAATGATTGTGACGTCATCATACACGCGCTGAGCTGATTATAATGTCATGCTAGGTCAGCTGATAGATTGATACTCTGGAACGGTGAATTGACCATATTATGCTTAGATTACTATCTAACAGCATACCACTCAGTGTTACAAGTATTTCACTAACAATTTCTCACACGTGATCATGACTTAACTCTTCAACCCGTATATTTTTTTCAAGTACATTTCAATTTTCCCATAGAAAATGTCTATTTGTAGATCAAGAGAAGAACAGTTACTGGAATGACTGGCTCGGCTATCGACCCAGTCGGACCTTCCAGTGGTGAATTGTCTCTTGGTCTGCAAATGTACGAATTGTATGTATTTTCTGTTTAATAAATACTTTGTTAATTAATTTGAAACTAATTTGACGGCGCGTTGTCGCTGTCGATGTCAAATTCGTCTCAAAACAGTCAACAGCCTACCCGTATAGTTTTCTGGAAGGAGATAGTCACGGACTTCATGGATCGATCGATCTCGAGACGGGCGAAGTGTGGGTTAACTTAGCTTAGCTAGACATGGTCGGGTCATAACTAAAACTCTATTCCGCCACCGTACCATAATTGACATGTGTACCACCATGTTCAAGAACAGATAACAACCACACAACTACTCACTAGCAAAATCACCCCCACTCCACACCCCATCACACTCAATTTGCTTACGCTTTTCAATAAAGAGATAGGTATATGTTTTTTTCTGATTAAAAGGAAGCCGAAACATTATACCAGGCAGCAAAATGCAAGCATTCCACAGATAGAGGCATGCTCCATATCTACACAAAAGGAAGTTTTATACTGATTGATGATGATGATTATTTGCCAGTTTATGATTTGTGGATGGTGTTCGTGATATGCGCTTTCTGAAGTTTGTGCAGAAAACCATACACGCATTACGCCGTGTTACCCGCGAATGCCAATATATAGAGGTATCGATTTCTAGCTATGCCCTGTCCATTTCTATGTAAGCATCTTTCTCATATTATGGGCGTGTCTGAAGCGATTTCACCACTTTGAACGATGAATGGCCAGAATTTCAATTGCTAGCTAGAAAACTACACAAGTAGGATGTAGCATTTAAAAAAAGCTACTTTGCCTGTAATAGCCTCAACAGATTTCAGTCAAATTAATTTTTAGTTAGATTACATTAACTTCCCTAAACACATACAGTTTTGGGCAGTAGATATGCTTTGTTATTGGGACTTCATTAACCGGTGCGGTGTTTGATTATGATGTCATATACGTGCGTGACAGATCGGTTTCTTCAATTGAGGCATTTATTACAGTCAATCAGCGAGAACATAACATTCCGGAATTCTCTGTTATACTACTGAATATAATGCCGATTCATACGACTGTCTTATCTACCTTGTATATTAATCCTCTAGGCACGAACGACTGAGTTAGAAAAAAAGTAACTGGTTAATAAATGTATTTTTGAATATTTTAGAAGTAATTAACATTTTTCTCCGAGTAAAATTGACTCCAAAATATTCAACATCATACTTATTAAACTGCAGCCCATTACAACAATATGTTACTGTCAAATTAATTTCAAAATGTACAACAGACTACATATTTATAGTTGCGTTAAAATTGCGATTGTAGTAATTCAAGGATCAAACGGTTAGATTGGACAAGTATCTTTGACATAAATAGCATTACCGCATTACACCAGCTTGATTGTAATAAATAGCCAGCGCCTCGACTTCCAGCTATATACAGATAATTAGATTTCTGTGTAATATCACCAATTTACGATCGGAATCCCAGGCCAGCTCGTAATACTAATAATTTTCCGATTGCCAACAACAATAATTTTTTAGGAAATACCAAATATTTGCTCTCCAGTCAGGATAAGATAATGTTGTTACGGACAATTTTTATGGCACGATTTACGAATACATATACGTATAAGTGTAATTGCGTGGAATTATAGATGTGCTCTGAAAGGTTCACGAGAGCGAAACGTAAATTGAGCTAATGTATTGCCGACATTTGTATTATTTCGACAGCGAAGAATCTGTTGTAAATGCTTCACCAATTTTGCTGGGCGATGTTGTTGTCTAAGCAATTTGTTGAAAAATCAACACCAGTTCATCTTTTAACGTAATTTGAAAATGCAAAAGTTTGACATCAGGGTGGTAAGAGTTAAAAGAAGAAGTGCGTCTCTATAACCATCTACACTTTGTGATGCGCTTTGTCCGTGAGAATGTAAGTTTTTGGGCCTGTACTGAGTCAGTACCTGCCCAGTAACCTGCGTTAGCGCGGACGGATCGTCCCAAACATGTTTCTAACAATAAAATACTCAGGAAAAATGTCCATTTTCAGGCCAAGAGAAGATTTTTTAAAAAGATTTATCATTGACTCTGTGATCTGACCGGTAACTCCAGTGGTACATTTGCAAGAATAGTTTTCTCTTAGCTTGCAAATTGGCATTTCCAAAGACTACTGCATAAACAGCATTTGGCCGGCTTGACTACTAAACGTTTATCATTTCAATGCTGAATGGCCAGTATAGCAAGGATCGGGCACATACTGAGATGGTACATAGAATACATAGACAACACCCGCTTGTTAAAAATATATTCCATAATATTCCACATAAAATCATTCACTTAAAAAGAAGATGAGTCGCATTAAGATGACGAGGTCCAAGTACCGTAGTTAGCTTCTAAATACAATACTGATATGTCTGAATGTCCGGGCCTGAGATATAATGATATATCTAATGGATTTCCGAGTATTTTTTTAGTCATCGAAATATGAATGTGCAAAGAATCGCTTATTGTGGACGTAATAGAGGAATCCAAACTGCCTGTCAAATATATGACGTAATAATTAATTACGTCATATGTAGGTAGACATCCCGATCAATTGTATCATGAATGATGTATCTTCGTCCGTCATAAACGCATAATCGTCCGCCATGTTGTACGAATTGCATGTCTTTGCTATTTAATAATCATTCTGTTGAATATCTTGAAACTAATTTGACTGTGCGCTGTTGCTGGAATTGGCAGCACTCGCGCCCAGTCTTATAAGTTTCAAAATATTCACTAGCATACCTGTATAGTTGTCTGGAAATTGAGATTCAGACATATCAACAGTCTCTAATTCAATTTCACAAAAAAACACTTTTATTAATTTATATGGAATGAAATCATCATATGTTAAGATGTGTTTCGTATCATTACAACTATGCACACAAGTTAAGCCTCTAAAATTACATTTTAACAATTTTATCTTTTTACGTTCTGGTGTGAATATGATGTTGCTCTCCAAACTTTGGGTTCAGCGTGTACATGCCTGATGTGACGTAAGCGTCTGCGAAATTGGTCCAACATTGACGGTTTATAATTAGCTATTTTCCCGCGAATGCCACTCGGCACACATGTACAGCCATCCTGTGAATTTTGCATAGGGGCATACTCGAGTGAGCCATTCCAAATGTAAATGTAAGGATAACTAATCCCATCTCTTGAGGATATTCAGGTGATCTAAGACTCCGGTCATAGACTATCCATGTAATTGTAAGCCTTTTATCACGCCGCTAAGGAAATCTATTCAGGATTTAGTAGTTAAATGTTGGTACATTTCTACACCCTATGACGGCTGTCATGATTTACTTTTCAACCAATCAGAAAAAGCCTAGTGTGTCTGCCTCGGTATACACGCTCAATCACAGAGGCTCCAGCTATAGGTTGGCAAAGTGGTATAAAAGCAATCCTACAGCTAAGCTGTTGAATATTTTGAAACCAATTTGATTGGAAGTTGTTGCTGCCATAGGCAGCAACAACTTCCAGTCAAATTAGTTTCAAAATATTCATTGGGATGAGCATTACATAATAAAGAATGTGATGCATTGGAGCTTACATGACATCACACACAATAGCTTGAGGAGACAAAATGGTGTCGATCACTGTTCAACATTTACTCGATATTACAAAACAGATAATTGCGATACAAATGGGGGCCTGTGCACCATAAAGACGTTTGTTGGTCGGTCGTTGAAAAAAGAGCCACGTCCGTCGTAAGACCGCAACGTCTGTTGCGCAGTCTGGCGTAGAAGCAGCGTCACGTCTCTCTAACGCCTCAAATCTCACGTCTGCTAGCTAGTAGGAGTAGAACCGGCGTTAGCGGCGGAGTTATTATCTGACTGACCGGTAGTGACTGCTATGAGAGTGTAAGACATCGGGGAGAATGTTAACACATATTTAGTTTCTTCACTCCCATATTATCCACATGTTGAATATTTTGAAAACAATTTGACTGAACGTTGTTGATGTCATAGCAGGCAAGTTGGTTTCTAAATATTGAACAGTTTCATAGTTATACCTTGAAACTTGGTGCAGTTAACAAGTGCTTTAATAATGGCTGGTATTGTCCACAATTTAGACATAGATTTACAATACCGAAGACATTTAAGAAGGGATAGGCTTATTCGTGACAGACATAATCCACTAGAAATTTATGATGATGTAGAACTTTATGAGAGATATCACTTCTCTCGTGATGGTATCGCTGAGATAGTTGATGATATACATCTCGACTTAGAGCATGCAGCTGACTGGAATGCAGCCCTGTCATCAATGCAACAGGTGCTGATCGCACTCGGATTCTATGCTACGGAGTGATACCAAACTATAGCCGGAGACTAAATGTGCACCGGTCGACAGCGTGTAGGGCCATACGTGATGTATTCATGGCATTGGAAAGACGACTGGGTCAGCACGTATTTTTACCACAAGATGGTGAATATGTTGCTAACATGACCGCAAAATTTCAGGTAATTACCCTCGCCACATAAAGGGAAGATGGTATTGCAATCGAGTGCGTGTGCGAGTGTGTGTGCGTGTGCATGTGCATGTGCATGTGCGTGTGCGTGTGCATGTGCGTGCGTGCGCGCGTGCGTGCGTGCGTGCGTGCGTGCGTGTGCCCGTGTGTGTGGTAGGATTGGAATGCATCTCCTAGACCATTCAAAGTAGAAACTTTAAACTATGGGGAGGATTATCTCTGAGGGTAAGGATGCGCATAATACTTTTGGAATTTTGATATCACCCCCGGCGGCTGTGCCATGGGGTTGGGTGGGTGAGCAAAAATATTTGTTACCAAATGTCATCATGTCCCATATCATTTTGAAGCACATGATTAGTAGACTACATTAATTTAATTATTTTGCTCTTGGATCAAAGTGCCTGGGGGTTAGATGGGCAAATGTGAATGCGTGGAGATTTGCAATGGCGTGCCATCGACTACACATTATTATTATTATTATTATTATTATTATTATTATTATTATTATTATTATTGTTGTGTTTCATACACAGGAATGTGCGGAATTTCCAAATGTCATAGGTTGCGTTGATGGTACGCATGTTAGAATAGCGAAGCCACCAAACCATGAATGGGAGTACATTAACAGAAAAGGCTTCCATTCAATTAATGTACAGCTGATATGTGATGCAGACCTGCGAATCATCAACTGCGTGATAAAATGGCCGGGCAGCACGCATGATGCGCGAATGTTAACGGAGAGCGAAATTTTCGATCATTTCGACCAAACAGACAATGAATTTGTCGTGCTGGGTGACAGCGCATATCCCCAAAAACCGTGGTTGATGACACCATTCATGCGACCTGCATATGATGCTCAAGAAGCCTACACCAACGCCCACAAGATTACACGCAGTGTAATAGAGAGGTGCAATGGGGGTACTCAAAGCACGGTTCGCGTGTCTTCTTCTTGTCGTTCGCTGATCATACTGCCAGTCCTGTAAGTGACTATCGACATGATCATAAGCGTTAAGTGCGTGGATCCATGGTTTATTAGAGTGCGCCGTGCGGCCTAGAACCTCCGTCTTCAGCACTCAAGGTTTCTGTCAGGGTTACCTCATCCGTACCTCCTTTACTCGCCTCTTACGACACGCAGAGGATACGGAAGGTGTATTCTAAGCCCCACCTACAGGGCAAACGGTTCGCGTGTATTCTAGGGAAACTACACATGGCGCCAATGAAGTCTTGTTCGGTAATAGCCGCGGTCATAGCATTACATAATATCTGCATCAACAAGCGTCTGCCGTTAGCAGCGAATGCGCAATTGTCAGAGGTGCCCAATGATTAGGTAGACGTCATCGATATCGGTGTGCCACAGCGAGATCGTATCCGTGGGGGTAGCAAGAAGGTTGCAAATTGTGCAACATTATTTCACACGTTGACAAATTTTATGTGATATTATATATATAGACCTATATTATTAATATTAATGATAGCACACCGACATAATTACCCTCGCCCCGAAGGGAAAGAGGGTATTGTAAGCGTGTCTGCCTGTCTGTCTGTCCGCTGCATATCTTCGGAACATTGCGCTCACTGCTTGCTTTTCTCCTCCCTTTCAAGCTTTCTGATTTCAAGTTCGAGTTTTGTCTTTTGTAATCTCACTTTTGAGATCTCCTCAAGCAACAAAACCCAATGCAATTGCTCACGCGAAAGGTCCTTCTCTTCTTTTTGCTCCGTAACATTCTTTCGTTTCCGAGTTCGCTGTTCGGTAGGAGATGGAGGCGGGGCATCGGCAGTTGACGCTGTAAAAAGAAACATTTAAAACGAACAACATTGGGTTTGTTATAACATTTCCCACACATCTGCTCACCCCCATTTATAATTCTACTTGTTGAGAACTAACTTCCATATTAATGCAATCAAATCTGCTACTGCTACTGCTGCTGCTGCTACTACTACTACTACTGCTACTGCTACTGCTACTGCTACTGCTACTGCTACTGCTACTGCTACTGCTACTGCTACTTCTACTGGTACTGCTACTGCTACTGATACTGCTAATGCTGCTGCGTTGATGCTACATTTGTTGATGCTGATGATAATGATGGTGATGATGATTTTGTTATTGTTGCTGCTGGTACTCGTTGCGATGATGGCGATGATGACGACGACGATGTCGACGACGGTGTCGACCAAGACGACGAGGATGAGTATGGTGATCATGATGATAATATTGAGTAGGAGGCGGAGGAGGAGGCGTAGGAGGAGGAGGAGGAGGAGGAGAAAAAGGGAAAGTGATGAAGGGGTGTGTGACGGGAAGGCGATAGGTTCTGTATGCCTACCCAATACATATTCCTCTGTGTCAGTCAATGTTTCAGCTGCAGAGGCGGGTGCACACACATCATCAGCTTGTACTACATCAGTTTCAATACCACCTCCCGGAATGCCAGCCACGGAAGGAGCATCGAGGCCGATGATATCTAATACAATGTCCGTGTACGCCCCTTCTTTTGGCGGCTTCCCTCCACCTGTCTTAGGGTTCTTTCTCGCTGACAAGTCCTTTTTGGCCTGGGCCTTTAGGTCCTTCCACTTATGAGAAATCTCACTAACAGTACGGTTTTAAGCCCAATTGTATTAACTTCCACCCAGATAAGCTGCCAAGCATCTTGTTTCTTCTTATTTGCTACAGCAGATTTAAAGCTGGATAATAACAATTCTTTACTCTCCTTATATAATTCTATCATCCGCAGTATCTCTCCTTTAGAGTATGCCGGCTTTTTACTCATTTTGACAACTAGGCTATGATATACCTTTCGATTAATATGAATTAATAGAGTGAATATTTTACAGGATAAGTAAAATGTCATCTTAACCCTGAACAGTTGGGCATATACCGCGCATGCGGTCACTGTATATAGCTTATGCTTGACTGTTGGAGACAAAATAGGGCAGTTATTTAAAAAGGATTATCTTAAGTGCGCATTTCCTTCATGAACTCCATTCTTTTAGTTTCAAAATCGATCAGACATAAGAAACGAGTGGTATTAAATGACTACTCGTCTCCTGTGACCACCTTTTGAAGAGCCATGTGAGGGTTGTTATAGGACAGGTTTGAATGTATTTCATGAAATCTACATTGAGCCGACAGCGAAACATACTCGATTTCTCGCTGGAATCGGGTAATGCAGTATTTACGCCGGACCTTTAGGCAAAGTTCCAGCGTGGTGGGGTCGGAGTTACGCCGTTTAATTGTGAGACGGGCGTGTGTGGGTCGGTCGGATCTACGACGGACGTGGACTAACGTCTGACGTTATTTAACGCCTCCACGGTGCACTAGGCCCCTGATCAGGGAATGTGACAGGATATGAATGAAATGGAAACTATACACCATATTCTATCGGTGCAATGCAACATTTGAGATGAGATTAGCATCGCTTTAAAGAAAAGAGGACAGCAAAAAAAAACTATTTTTGTAAATTCCAGTGGAAACTGTACAAAGATAGACACACATTTTGGAGATAGAGATGAATAGCTAGAAAGGAATATATCTGTTACCGGGAACAAGTTGCCGGGGTTCTGAGCCATACCCGTCAACGCCGCTCAATTTATTGTAATTTGGGATACCATACTAGGATTTCATAATAGCAAAAACATGTCATCAGCACTCCTTGATGCCTAGAATTCTTGACAAGTGACAATCCTAATTTGAATAGTTGGAAATGGATGAACCCAATCTGCCAAGTATTGACGTCATAATCCATTACTCTGTTAAGAACATGGAATAGGTCGTCAGTTGTACGCATTGTCTGTCTTTGCCGTTAGCTGTACCTTGCAATAGGGTCCTGGGATTTCAGGGCGCAAAGTATATAAATCGATACCAAAACGCTCACAGCATGGGCAGAGCTTAGTTGGAGATGGGCGCGGTATAGGTAAAAGTGGATTAATCCATTCACAAAGCCAGTGCCAAGAATCAAGCAGAGGCGGTTGTGCTTTGCAAACCTGGAAAACAAGTCTCAGTCCCAATCGCTATACTCGCTATGATACTAACGTAATAGCTCCGCTCCATTACACATGGCGCCGAATTGGAGTGTGCCTCAATGCGTTCAAATATTGGCGAAGCAAAGAGGAAAACGAGACGTTTATTCACCAGATAGTCGCACTGGGACCTGGTGATGTCCATTGTTTCAGTAGTGGAACCTTGACATTTGCACATTAGCTATAAGATTGACTAATGTACTGTTGCGATGTTATTAACACTGGAAAACTCGTTAACACGGGTCAAACTCCCTTCTGCAGCAGTGCAGTGGTCTTGAGAAACATACATTTGCAGACCAAGAGGCTGTTATGTTTGGAAATGTACCACTGTAATGGCTGAATCGAAAGCCGAGCCAGTGATTCCAGTAATGTATTTTCGAAATTAATTGTCTGTACCCTCTGTAGATGGTAGTTTTATATAATGTTCGTTGACGGAGTCTAAATATGAAATAGTTACTAGACACATGTTGATATATTTCCATAGTGCACTGATTATGGAACACGCATGTAGCTAACGTGCTAATGCAGACCACGTGTACACCACATGGCTCGCAGAGCGGAAAGACAGGATATCACGTTGCTTACATTTATCATGTGAAACAGATTGCTGAATGTGGGGTGGAGGTGGCTGTATAGTTCTTATAATATTGTCATGCATTCTGTCACGAATAAGATTCATATAGAAGATGCTAATTAGAAAACTTCGTTATACGTGATCAGTAAGAACCAGGCGATGCACTGCTAGTTAACATAAACTACATATTTAATTCATGATCTAGCTGGCCTATACCAGCCTTTCCACTGAGAAATGTTCATTTGCATGCCAGAAAAGACTGTTGTTTTTAATCATCTACCCGCTATGTTTGAATCAGTAGCTTCCCTTGTCCTATGAATGGACATTCATTAAGTACTGATTTCAATTTTCCGACATATTTACCATTAAAGCGGCAAACTGGATGTTGTTGCAGCAATAACTGTCATTCAAACTTTATCATATCCGTCTAAGTTTCGCTCGCGTCGCCTACTGAATCATGTTGTTGCTATTGACAGCAGCTACCTTTCTAGTAGTTTCACCTGGGAATTGATACACCTTTAATGAATGGGCTTGAAATATGCTCTGCTGATCTACTGCGGCGAATACGCACTATGCGTGTATACGCCTTACAGCTCTCGTGTTCAATTAAATAGAGAACCTGTTGCACGAGATGTGCGATGCCAGCTGATTTCTGTTCAATTTACCCAGCATGCTATGCTACCCAGCACGCAACGCTACCCAACATGCAATTTCCTGACACCATAATCGTTGTAACTATTGGACGCCATATTCGTTTAGTCTATTGTCTGTATAGGCCAGGATATCTCAAACAAAACCAACCTGCCTGCACGTGCAAATAGTCATTTATCCTCCAACTCTGGAAGCGTACGCATGCGCGTAGGGCGTACTATTCACGCAGTACATTCGACGGCCACCATTTCAATACTGTTCATCGCAACTGTCAATTTTCAGAAGAAAATTAGAGAAAGCTTTTATATATTTTGACAATAATGTGCGTGAAAGTTATTGTTATCAATGACAGCAACAACAGTCCATACAATTATTGTCAAAATAATTATTAGGTAATGCAATTACTACCTGGAACAGATTTGATACTAATTTGAATGAAACTTGTTGCTGTGTTCGAAAAAAATCATAATTTTTAGTCGAATCTCACTATGGATTTGAATAGCAATTTGACTAAGTTGTTGGTGTCTAAGGCACGAACATCATTGTCGAATTATTATCCACACACGTGCAGTCAATGTATTACTATTTAGGTAAAGTGAGCGTAGGCCTATATACGCGTTGTCGCCAAGAATGAATGCTTAGCAAACGGTATTTCGTTGACAGATTTGTGCATTTGTTTGGCATGCATTGATCGAACAGAAACCTACATACGGTAACTAGGCGAACTATTTTCTTCGTGCAGGCAAAGTGTATTTTGGCCATTCTTGCCCTACTTAGATAATAATACTGTGCGCCGTGTGATTATATGGACAACAGTTTGATACCGTTGTTGGTGCCTTAGTCAGCAACAACTTACCGCCAAATTGCTCTACAAATCCGTAGTGCTGACTGAAATTTATGCAGCAAGACTTTTCAATAAAATGTGTATCAAATATATAGCAGGTAGTAATTGCATTACATATTAATTATTTTGACAACAATTTGACTGAATGTCGGTGCTGTCATTGATCGCAACAACATTTACGCAAATTACTGTCAATGAATATAAAAGCTTTCTCCTATTTTCTGGACATTGACACACTTTCCCTGAACAGTATTGAAATACAGACTGCCGAATGCACTGTCGTGAATAGTACGCCCTACGTGCACGCTTACGCTTTCGGAGCTGGAGGGCACATGACCATTTGCACGTGCAAGCAGGTTGGTTTTGTTTGAGAAATTCTGGCTTGTGCAGACAATAGACTAAACGATTATGGCGTCCAATAGTTTCAATGATTATGGAGCCAGGGCAATGCATGCTGGATAGCATTGCACGGCGGGTAGCATTGCATGCTGGGTAAATTGAACAGACATCTCATATCTCGTGCAAAAGGGTCTATATTAAATGGAACACGAGAGCTTTAAGTACCGCTTAAAATAACAAGTTGATTGTGCATTCGGGGAACCTTTGTTTGAGAAACTCCGCGATATGATCACAATAGACTCACATAATATGGTTTCCTATGGATGAAACCGATCTGTCACTCAATTATATGACGTCATAATGACCACGTCACATATAGTGTGACGTCACACTCATACTGCGTAATGAATGGCGTAGCTAAGTCGTCATGAACTTAAAAGGTCCGCCAGTGGTACGAATTGTCTTTACTATTTAATAAAGTGTATGTTGAATATTTCTAGACTAATTTGACATGGCGCTGTTACTGCCATAGGCAGCAACAGCACCCAGTGAAATTAGTTTCAAAATATACACCGCTTACCTCTATAGTTACGGTGACTAGCTAAACGTTGATTCATCCATTGCACAATGTGTCATAAAAACATTACATCTCATTGTATTCACACTGTAGTGATGTTAGCGATGCGTGCCCTCTCACATTGTTGCCTAGCAACAATGACATAGCAATGCTGGTTGTTACATTATTCTATTATTATTGGAGATGCTATAACATGAGATAATTAAAAGAATTTTGAAAGCATTAATAACTAAAGCTATCAGATATTGCAGCCAGTCTGCTTCTTGTTTTTCACATTGTACACTCCTTTCGGATGTTCTGATTGCGGAACACGTTGTGCAATCCTAGTGTATGTTCTTCATATATTCAACAGAATGTTTATTAAACGGGAGAGGCATACAATTCGCAGGGCTGGATTGGGTGTTTCAAAGGACCTAGGCACCTGAAACCAGGAGGGGTGGTGTCATCCACCCACGAACATTTTGAAATCTGGATGCTGTTGTGTGCCTCTCTAGCATTTCCGGAAATAAATATGGATCATCAGTTGGTTGTTAAATGATATTACATTTTTGTCACTGGCTAGGAATATAATGCCACCCTTGAAGATGTCACCCAGGCAACTCCCCCAACCCACCCCGCCACACATGCACTAAGGTACCGAGGGGACTGACTCACTAGAGGGAATCCCAAGGAACTTGTTGCTGTCTAGATGCTCTCAGAGACCAGCTCCTGTATTTCGGGATATAATTTACATATATATATATATATAGAACTTCAATTTAGTGCCAGTGCGTTGTAAATGTTTTATTTCGTTCACGTTAAAGTCGACTAAATTAAGTCGGGTTGTGTTCCATTTCTGACACATACGAGTCGTATCATGTGTAATTTAGCAGACTTTAATGAACAAAATAAAGGATTCACTGATGGGCACAGGCCATCTGTTGAAAATGCATTTCTAAATATGCCACTTTAATATTTAATATTGCTCTCATTTTAAAAATATGTGTAAGTGAGCCACATACACCTATTTTTAAAATAAAAGCAATGTTAGATATTCAAAGATAACATTGATATACTCACATGTTCTTTCAAAAGTACAAAATGAACAAACCAATCTTGTCTTTGAAATTCCTGTATCTCAGTTTCAAACCAGCCATAGTGATACACAATTGTGATTGATATACATCTGTGTTACATAACGTTTTGTCCCGTTCGTGAAATGTTTTTTCTTTCGGAAATCGCTCACATACACCTTTGGCGAAATTATACACTACAGTCTACATAAACTGAACACATTCTAGAAATGTGCACTGTACACTGTTGGTCAGTGGTCAGTGACAGTTTTGTTAATTTTTTCCAGATTCTGTAGTGCATAATATCACTAAAAGTGTCTGTGAATGGGCGGGGGGGGGGTCCCATTGAAAAACGTGTGCTGAATTATGAGTGACTTACCAGCCATAACGAGCCATGCGTCTCAAAGGCTGATCTATTTTCGAACAAGAAAGATACGTGACAATAGCACACTTAGATAACCAATAGAAAGATGATTGCAGACATAAATACAATTGTGTATTTCTGCTCCTTGAATAGAGATGAATTATTGTGTGTATTTTCGGCGATCATAAGGAATGACCATTAATGATTGTATAAAGATATCATACTGACATCCTCAATGAGGATATCAGCCTGGCATCTTCAAAAATGTGTTAATGTTCATAATGGACCTTTCGATTTTAGCTATGCCCCGCCCATCACTAGCTAAGCTCCATCCACACCCCGCTCGTGATGGGATCGTTGGGATCGATCGATCTCTAAACACCATGACTATAAATTTCCAAAAAACTACGCAGGTAAGCTGTTGAATGTTTTGAAACTAATTTGAGTGGATGCTGATACTGCCTAAGGCAGCAACATCGGCCAGTAAAACTAGTTTCAAAATATGCAACAGCGTGTGTATTAAATAGCAAAGAATTACAAAGACATACAATTGATACAACGCGCCATGCGATTAGAGATTTGATGACGGTCTGTATGGAACCTTTTGTGCCGTAATGATTGTGACGTCATCATACATACGCTGAGCTGATTATGCCGTCATACGGGGTCGGACGATTGATGGATACTCTGGAAAGGTGAGTTGCATTTATCAGGTTATTAACTCAGTCACTGAGCATCATCTTTGTATCTATTTGTGTGAGTTGTGTTAAATCCCTTCCAGCACACATATGGAAATAACAGTATGGCAACGATTACGTATCTGCTCTTTCTATTGGCAAACATGTCAATAATGGCATCTAAGTTCATAGAGCGAAGCACGTCTCATTGGAGAGAAGTGACAGGGAACAAAGTCGGGTTTGTCCAATTGTTGATCTTACACGTTTTAATTTTGAGAATTATCTTTCCAATTTACAACTTGTTCCAAAGATGGAATGGTAAATTGGCAACGCAAACACTATTGACAAGCTTGTTTTGATTTGTGACTGTAACATATCGGAGCAGAGTATACTTGTGAAAAGATAAGAACTGCATTAACAGAGTCATCTTCTTTATAGATCTAATGGGTATGCATGCACCACCGCTCGCGCATTGCATTTAATCTCCAAGTAAATTAAGTAGTTTACAATTGGTGAGGTATTCTGAGTGACAAACAACATCCTTATTTTGCTTCTAAACTTGGTCTGTTATTCACGCATAAATTTGACAGAAATATTTTACTATTTCACATTTTTGGATGGCGGTGCCTAATGGCCCATTGCAGACCAAGATAAGATTACTATTTTTAAACTTAGGCCTACCACAGATTAGTGATTCCGCCGCTCTTGTACATTTCCGAGTCAATCATTCCAGTGGCATGCTTTCAAAACCCAGTTTTCTCTTGACCTGCAAATGGGCACTGGATTTGAAATAATTTAACTTAAAGAATTGTGTGACCATTAAAATATTAAGAAAAATCGATTTGGAGAGCTATCCGACGAGCTTTGATTCGTAGCCCACCATAGGGATGCCATAGAGAATTTTTTCATATCTTCCTTTAACTTTCGTAGCCCACCCCCACCCCGCCCCCACCTCACCCCTAAACACTCACATGTTCGTAGTCTTTATGCACAGTGCCTAGTGTTCCTAATGGATAATCTGGCACTGACAATTCTTACAACAACGCATCAATTATGCATTCGTGACGTACTTATCTGCCGCATAAATATATCGCTATTAATCTAAGCATGGTGTTGACATTCCATCATACTTGTTCAATACATTTAATCACCTCATGCCGAAACCGACCAATAACTGGAATAACTGGATGGTTTCTTGGTCTGCAAATTTACATTTCTCAGGACCACTGTAGAAGCCGTGTTGGCTAATATGAGTGTTATATGCGTTCGAAAGATTCTCTAATACGCCAAACTTAGTATTATCGACACTCACGCGAACGTACATCTATCTATGGCAATAGACGGATCCTAGCTATCGATCAATTAAATGACGCCATAATCAAGTATGCCACATGCACCATAACGCCGCCATGGCAATGGCTATCATACCATCTATCGTGCAGCTCGAAGCGCCCGACAAGTGTATGAATTGTATGGCTTTGATGGATTTGCAATTTCATAAACATGCTGCTGAACATTTTGAAACTAATTTGACTGGGAGCTGTTGCTTCCATATGAAACACCAACTCCACTCATATTAGTTTCACAATATTGAACAGTTTAATGGTATGTTGAAATCAGGATTCTGGGAATTCCGGTTTCAAAATTTAAAACCGATTCCAATACAAGTAATAGTTTGGCCGCGCTTAACCCCTCGTGTGCTAACTTAACTCGTTAATGGCCATGACCGCCAAAAAACCCGACTATGTAGTGGACTTAAGGAATGCCCATTCTTCATACAAAATAATATTATTTTTGAAAATTTACCACTGGAATGACTGGCTCGGTAACCGAGCCAGTCACTCCAGTGGTAAATTTTCAAAACTCGTCTTCTCTCAGCCAGCAAATAGACATTAGCTAAGAAAAACTGGATTATCTTGACCATTCTCACGGTCAAGCCGGCCATAAAACAGCACCTGTAGTGGTCGTGAGTAATGTCTATTTGCACGATAACCGAAAGATACTTTTGTAAATTCTCTTGTAAATCTTTTAATTTTCTTGAAAGATTTTGAGCATTAAAGAGCTAATTGATATACGTTGAATTTTGAACGCCTAGAGGCCCTTCTGTCACGTGACGGGTTAACGTTGCTTGAAAAAAAAATTGTATACTTTTATAGGCATAAATTGTGTGCCTATATGTAAGGAAACGAAATACATCTTAACATATGATTATTCCATTCTGTATGAACTATTAAACAATGTTCAGTTGCGATGTTGAATTAGAGCCTTGTCTCTCTAATTCAATTTCACGACTTAAAACATTATATCACAATTTGCCAAGATGTATTTCGCTTCTTTACCCCCTGGCACAGAATTTATGCCTATAAAAGTATAACGTGTTCACATTTTTATTTTCATACTGTATTTATTACTAAACAATTTTTAGCTGCGAAGTTGAATTAGAGACCTGCGTCTCTAATTCAATTTCACAACATAAAACATTTTATTAATTTATTCGTATTGAAATCATCATATGCTAAGATTTATTTCGCTTCTTTGCACCCTGGCACACAATTAAAGCTTATACAAATAAACCCTTTTAACAATTTTATTGTCAATCAATCTGCTGTGAATGGGCGGGGCGTAGTTAGAAATGGGCGGTGCAGAGCTAGACATGGATCTTCCTATGGCTCCTTCTACTAAAGGTCAATGTAGTCCAGGAGCTAAAGCTAGGTCAGAATCGTGACGTAGCACACCCAGTATTCGGAAGTTCTGACACTTGCTGTGGCTTGGGGGACATGTCCCACACATTTTAAGCCCTGTTGTACAAACAAATTGTGGTAGCACTAATTAGTTATCCTGATTTCTTTGCATAGGGAGTCTAGGCTTTGGCTGTATCCACAGTGCACAACGATATAAGCATGATCGTGTCATAACTCAAAGTAATATCGTATTAGATTCACCATATATGATATTTAGACGGATATCGACCTAACATATATCCAACATACATTTTGCATGCATATACCAAAGGCGAGGGTGAAATGTGAAGGTTATATTTTATGTATGTATACTAACTCCATCATAGAATCTGTATATCCAGCTGTACCACTGTTGACAAAGCACCCAGGTTATGGTGGTTGGAATGAGACAGATGGATGTGGTGGTAATCGGTGCGGGAAGTCATATAATCGAGGAGTGAGGGCTCGCAAATTGGTTCTGGAAGCGCTGCTGCGATTACAATGGCAGTCTTTCTCCAAATTGGTTCAACAAAATGGACAACATGAAGACCACATTACTCCAACAGATTTGGAGAGTCTGGATGAGAAAATTAAGATGTGCCGAAGCAGCATTGACGACTTAGACGCACTGCAAGAAAATTTCAAAGAGGTGTGTATGTACGTGAATAAATTGCAACAGCTGTTCAAATCCTTTAAAGTTAAGTCAAGCTCGAAATCACACCTGTTCGCATTTTGGAACTCATATATTCATATGGTAGAGCTGCTGCTTGGATTCATAAGAGCTGAGAGAACTGGAGATTGGCAGGCACACCTATCTACTACTGCTGCTATGGCGCAATATTTCTACAGCATGGACAGAACCAATTATGCAAGATGGCTGCCAATATATCTTGCGGACATGAAGATGCTTCCAAGTACACATCCCCATGTACATGAACAATTCTTGAATGGAAATCATTCCGTAAGTCGCTCACACCATCCATTCAATCAAGTGTGGACAGATATGGCCTTAGAGCAATCGATTAATTTGGATTCCAAAAAGCGAGCTGGTATTATTGGAATAACACAAAAGCCAGGAGCTCTGGAGAGGTGGTTTTTAACTAGCCACGAGAGGGCAGCCATAACAACGGTCACAAAGCAAATGTGTGGGTTACAAGATAGTCACATGTTTGGAGTACATAAGGAAATGGGGACTAATCGAATGAACAGGGATGAAACCGATGTGCAGAAGATACTTTCGATGTTCTCATCAGATATAATGACCAATCCCTTTAATATTGCGGAAAACGACGACAGCGTGTGTCTTCCGCTTGTAAACATTGCAACTGGCGTGGTATTGCCTAGTGAAATCGCCAAGAGACTTGTTTCCGCCTGTGACATTGGTAAGGAGATTATGGACAATTTTGTTCAGGAGCGGCTGGACACTAACACGAGAAGCTTTTGGGACACGTTGCCACACTTAAAACTTTTGCCAGCCTAGCACAGAAGAAAAAACTCAAAACAAATGATGAAAAAATTCACAATGTGAGATCTGACCGCAAACTATTTGGTCGATTAATTATTGCCGCAAGGTCCAGAGATGTTGATTTAAAACTAGTGATGACGTATGAACTGTCTGCTGTTCCACTATCATTGTCACATACGGATGGGACTCTAAGAAAGAATGTGAAAAGTGTTTTGTTAAGTGAACTAGAAAAGGAAGTAAATGTTGATGGACGGCTTCCACCTGTTGACAAGACAGGCGCAACAGCTTATGTAGTAGATGGCATGGCAATTGTGCAAATGGTTAAAACTGGAGGTACGTCTACATTTGGAGACTTGGCTGATAAATACTGGCACATCTTTACAGTTCCACTGAATCAAGAAGACTGCAACAGAGTAGATATAGTTTTTGACAGATATGATAGACTGGAATCTCTCAAAGCGGAAGAGCGGCTAAAACGTGGGTCATCAACAGCATTGGAAGTAAAGATTGCTGGAGAAAATACTCCCGTTCCAAAGCAATGGACCAAGTACATCAGCAATCCAAGCAACAAAAGTAACCTGGTTGCATTTCTCAGCAAGCGGTGGCGTGATACTGGTAAAAATGTGCTATCTGCCGACAATTGCGTCATTCTTGCTGGTGGCTTTAACGATGGAATGGATGTTGTTGTCATTTCAGCGAACACTTCGTCGTATTTGGAAGAACTTCGATCAGATCACGAGGAAGCAGATACGCGTATGATGTTGCACGCGCTACACGCTTCAAAAGACCACATGCGTGTTGTTATGCAGTCTCCTGATACAGACGTGGCAGTACTTAGTATATATACGTATCGTTCGCTTCACTGTTCTGAACTATGGTTCCGTACGGGCACAAAGGACAAATTGCGATACATACCCATACATACAGTTGCTCAAGTACTGGGCCCAGCTATCTGTCTGTCTTTGCCTGGGTTTCATTCTCCTACAGGTTGTGATAGCACTAGTGCATTATTTGGAGTCGCTAAGAGAAAATCATTCAATCTCTTAAAGTCATCTGAATGTCATCAGCTTAGCTTAGCCCAACTCGGCGAACATGTTGACTTATCACCGAATACTGCAATTCTATGTGAGAAATTTGTCTGTGAGTTGTATACCACCAGGGATGTGGGAAAGACAGCTGATGAAACCCGTTATTGGCTCTTTTGTCAAAAGAGACAAAGAAATGAAAATCTTCCACCTACATCGAATAGTCTAAAGCATCACACCGAAAGGGCCAATTTTCAAGCTCTTGTTTGGAGACGTTCATTGCAAGCTGTTCAGAATCTTCCATCTCCAAATGGACATGGCTGGAGTATAGTGGATGGTCTACTCAAGCCTGTTCTAATGTCAAAGGATCCTGCTCCATTTGGATTAATTGAACTCACATCATGTAGATGTCAAAAGTCTGCCTGCAAAAGAACAGCTCTCTGTCAATACAAGGCTAACAATCTACTCTGCACTGAAGCATGCCTTTGTATGGGAGGTGAAATGTGTGACAATGTTCAGCATACAATTGTCGAAGATGACTCTGACACGGATGAGTAACATTCTCTCATTTGCTCACGTGATAAATATGTCCAGCCAGCTTGTGTAGACATGCACTGCATGTCAGTTAAAAGTTTAATTATGCAAAATGTAGAAAACATGGGCATTGTTGTAGCTAATCACAAGAAGTCCTAAGTGCCCCAATATGTACAAAGCAACATACGGGTGTCTTAAACGAGGTTGATTATGTATAAATCTGCGATATACGATCACTCCTTTCCATTTTGGTTAAGATTGTATTGATATAACATGCGCTTAAGTTTGTGAAGAATTTACCATTGTGAAAATTGTCTGAAAACTACATTCAACACCTATTGTAAATGGGCTTCTCACGGGTTAGTGATACCACAATTTTCTTGTACAACACGGCTCAGAATATACCCAAGACATCGGTCTAGCATAATATAGAGACACACCTTCTGAATACTGGGTGTGCTACGAAACCATTCTTCTAGACCCCTTTTGAAAATTGGCTCCCGGACTAATGGCTGAAATAGAAAATCACGGGACAGGCGGAGAATAGTCTGTGTCTATATTTCCTTTATTCCACTGTCATACATATTCAGTTAGATGTAATAATATTACTATGAACTAAACGTTATGATACACTTGTAGGTACAAAACAGTGGTCAGTCGTACATAACGCCGTATACAATGTATACAATTTGTCGTACATGGATATAGCGAATTGACAAACCAGTGCCAATTCTACCAATGCATATGTACAGTAATAACAATTATAACTACGTTCTTTAATATAAAATTCGTCTTGTTTAACAACACAAAGCCTAGGTGGGTATGGTTGTGGTAACAGTTATATTACAGTTTAACAGTTTTGCCGCAATGGTATGAGAATTCACACAGCAAGGTCACCTGGCTCTATGTATACCATCATTATCACATTAACTAAATCAACAGTGAATACATCTCATGTGACCACATCTTCATTGTAAAGGTGCATATTCACACCAAAATACTTTAAAATAAAATTGTTGAAATTGAGTACTTTTAGAGACTTAAATTGTAAACCTATAATTAATAAAACGAAATACGTCTTACAATATTATCGTTTAATTATGTATAAATTAATAAAATGTTTTAGTCGGGAAATTGAATTAGGGACTCGTGTCTCTATTTCAATTTCACAACTTAAACAAATAATATTAATTTATATAAAATGAAATCATTATATGTTAAGTTTCATTTCGTTTCATAACACAACTTAAGCCTCTAACATTATCTAATTGTAACAATTTAATTTTGAAGCATTTTGGTGTGAATGTGTACCTATCTTGTGTCGATATCCCTCACAATGCTACTTACATGTTATATTAATTGACCATTTAATGGTCATGATCTGAAATTGTTGCTCAATGAACACAGTCCATCTGCAAACAAAGAGAAGACAATTTAAAACAATTTACATATGGAATTTACAAACACATTTTTCTGTTGTTCAGTAAATGGATGATGTTTTGGACAGCGTTAACATTAAAAGGTCAAGAAAATTCACATTTTGCTATAATCGATGGCCATTTGCTGAGAAAGAGAAGAATATTCTTTGAAAATGTACCACTAGAATGACTGGCTCGGTTACCGAGCCAGTCATTCGAGTGGTTAATGTTAAAAAATACGCTTCACTTACCCTGCAAATGAACATACCATAACACCGCTGAAGAGGCAGCTTTGGCAAGTTCCATCATTAAATATTTAAGTTTACACACGTTGGGTTAACCTTTTGAAACCGGAAGGCCAAACCATCAACATTCATTATGATTTAATAAATATTATGTTGAAAATTTTGAAACACATTTGACTGGAATCTGTTGCTGCATATGGCAACAACATGTGCATGTCGATTTAGTTTGATGATTTTCAACACGTTACCTGCATATAGTTGGAATTTATTTCTGGAAATACAGGCGTTAAATGGTTAAATACAGTCTACTGGTAATGAGTCAACTTCGATTATTATGAAACAATATCTTAAATAGGAGGTGAGATATTTGTTATTATATAAAAAACACCGCCATCATATATGACACAGCGTATATGGAATGTGGATAAGACCCATTTGTAAGCCACTATCCGCTCTTCAGAGGCTAGAGGTGGGGTGGGTGGCGACGGGGTATTGTTGGGCGTGGGCACAAACACTATTTAACCCGTCTTGTGTCAACGTAACCCGGTAATGGTCAAACTGACCAAAACAACTTTGCAGTAGTCTTCAGATATGGCTATTTGAATGACCCAGAGGGGAGTATTTTTTAATATTTACCACTAGAATGACTGGTTCGGTAGCCGAGTCAGTCATTCTAGTGGTAAGTTTTCAAAAATACTCTTCTCTCGGGCTGCAGATAAAAACTGTGATTGTGTGTACCCCTTTAATGGCCAAGCCGCCGAAAAAAATGCAGTGAAAAATTTACAAAAAAATAGTCTCCTAAAATTAAAATATCTTGAAAAATATTGACTCTCAAAACGTGTAATTGATATATCAAGTAGTATTTTGAGGTCAGCAACACATCTACAGCTGGGTGGCGATTACTGCCTTGAATTAGTTGACCAACTGTTAGCTGGTATGCCTGTTCTAATGAAATCCGCAATAGAAAGAGTGGATATTATCGTCAAACGCCGTTTTAATTACTTCCATATATGGAGAGACAACATCAACACCCGGTATAATAGAGTGTCATGAATAATTGCGAGTCTGCGAGAGTTGATTGGCAGCACTGAAATAACTGATCCAGCAATGCCATTTTGTGGGAATAATCTGTCCGCATCAAAGTGATATGTCATTATTGTGAGATATATCGAATTGAATCTGACAGATATAGTCTGGTTAATTGCTTGCGGATATGCGTGGCACAATAACGTAGTTTCAATGGCTGGATGTCAAGCGCGTGACACAATCTTGTCATTAGTCGCAGGCACCAATATCGGCGTGTAGGCCAATGTATCGCGATAGGGCAGGTTACTGGGCCGTAGTGGGCTAGTACCGGACCCTCTTGGCCAGGTATTGTTGCCCAGCCAATAACGTTATCATGGTAGAGTCGCCATCTTAGGCCCTTGTGAGCTGACTTCATTGTTTTGTTAAAAGTGCATATTCACACCAAAATGCGTGAAAATACATTTGTTAAAATTGTAGACTTTCAGAGGCGTAAATCCTGTTCCTAAATGTAATGAAATAAAATAAATCTTAACATATGATGAGTTCATTCCATACACAGTATTATATTTTTAGTTGTGAAGTTGAAATAGGGGCTCGTGGTCTCTAATTTAATTTCACAACTTAAAAATTATATTAATTTATGCGTGATGAAATCATCACATGTTAAGGTTTATTGTGTTTCGTTACATCTAGGCCCACAATTTAAGTATCTAAAAGTATGCAATTTAAAGACTTCTATATCCAAGCATACTGCTGTGAATATGTACCTGTAATCCGCCTAGACTGGTCAGTAGAAAAATAGCACCGTGACTCTTAGTTTTAAACAAACCACGCATGAGTCTAACACAACGGACCAGTCCAGTGCCAGCTATACCCCGCCCATCTCTAGCTAAGTTCTACCCACGTTTTGCCCATGCTGGGATCAATCAATCCCCGCACTCTCTGACGCTCAAGTTCCAGAGAACAATACAACAGGTTAGCTGTTGGCTTTTTTTAAAACTGATTTGACTGCATATGGCAGCAACAGCGCCCAGTCAAATTAGTTTTAAAATATTCGACGGAATGCTTATTCAATAGTAAAGAGATAAAATTCGTACAACGTGTAGGAGTGAATCGAGTCATTCATTCCTTAATTGATTACGGCATCGATCTACACAGCATGTAGTTGATTATGACGTCATATGATGAATGGATAAACTGGAAAGGCCCACGGCGCAAAATCACCTATGAGAAAGTGCCAATAAAAGGCGCCAGCTTGACGAGGGCTGCGAGATGACGGAAGACGCCGAGCTTGTTACTACATACACCGTGCACGCTTAGCCAACAGAAACAATGGCACCGATGAAAATACCACCGAAAGAATCAATGCACATGTTACAAAAGAAGAACAGATCACGCAGCGAGAAAGAAAGTTGAAGAACTTAGAGACAGTAGTGTGATACGTGATGTTAGTTCGCCCTGCAATGACGATTTGCTCTGCCGCGCCCACATAAACCCCTGCAATGCGGTGAGGTTAAAATGAAAATATGCACCACACTGTGGCTGGTAAAATGCCCCCAAGTTTTGCCTCTCTCATATTTTATACCCAGAGTTCCCCCGCCTAGGTTTTGGCCCCACCCATTCTTCAGACCCCCAGGCCCAAGTACGACCCATCATTTCTGATGTAACCCGAGCAGTACTTAGAAGAGAAGTTAACGAATCAGGAAGACAACTCTAACAGTGATTACAGGTGTCTAAACTCCGCCCTTTCATTAATAAATACATTAGAAGTCGAGATACAAATCCTCAATGCAGCAATAAAATACGATATCGCATGCGGCCGATTACCATACCTCTAATTCCAAATTGTGCCACATACAGCCACGATAGATGCAGGTGCAGACGCTCATTGCGCACGGCCAACAGATGGATTGCAATAACAGGGGTAGCCGACCAAATGAAGGCCAGTTGGACTGCCACGCATAACACAAATATAGATAGGCCACAGCATAATCTCAGCTGCTGAGTAGAATCACGGAAATTGATCTTTCCAGTTTTAGCCATGGCGCCCATCGCAAGTTAACCTCCACATACACCTCATGTTGGGGGTAGAATGGTACACCTCTCTCGAGTTGGGGTAGATCGGTAAACCTCTCTCATGTTGGGATCGATCGGCCCATGGATTTCCCGACTAAAAATTTCCAGAAGACTATACAGGTAAGCCGGTACATATTTCGAAACCAATTTGACTGGGTGCTGTTGCTGCCTATGGGAGCGACAGTGCCCAGTCAAAGTTCGTACATCAACGCGTATTCCGTCTTCAATTATGAGTTCGTGACGTACTCATCTACGTCATTCATGGCGTCATTGATTATACTGTCATCCTAGACAACACATAGTTCATTATAGCGTCGTATGATTGAGGGATAACACGGAAATGTCCATTGAACTGTATATCAGCTTGGGATTAAGCCAACGCTACAGCATCTACGGTGGCAGTTAAACAATAACCGTGTATATATATATATATATATATATATATATATATATATATATATATATATATATATATATATATATATATATATATATATATATATATATATATATATATATATATATATATATATATATATATATATATATATATATATATATATATATATATATATGTATATATATATATATATATATATATATATATATATATATATATATATATATATATATATATATATATATATATATATATATATATATATATATATATATATATATTGGCTATCGAAAGCACTATTTACTAACTGTCAGGATATAACATGCCGTGTCCTGTGTTGCCACATCAGACAACCATCCTGACAGCAAAGACACCATCATGCACCAAATGGGCCATAGAGCGTATAGTCACGATGCACCTGCAGGACGTAATCACCAGCTATCGGCA
This sequence comes from Chaetoderma sp. LZ-2023a, assembly GCA_034401795.1. NCBI lineage: Eukaryota > Metazoa > Mollusca > Caudofoveata > Chaetodermatida > Chaetodermatidae > Chaetoderma > Chaetoderma sp. LZ-2023a. Next base: position 71,013,445 of record CM067364.1, read on the forward strand.
TGCATAATCACGTAGTATGTGGCAATCTGGAGGCCACCCATTGTGGTGGGGTTGGGTGCATGTACACCCCAGGTTTCGTGGTGATATTGGGAGTGTAACATATTTAATGGCCTATCACGTTTCAGCAGTCCAAGGTAGCTTACACATTTGTCTACATAAATGCAGTAAATTACTTATGATGGTATCTGGATTTCAGACCCCCGGATCTACATTTTATGGGACGTCAGTCCCCAATTTTTCCTAACAAATTGACGATGCCCTTGGTGCCACCACATCGCCAATCTCAAGGTCAACAAGCGACGGGCTAGCAGGAACGTCGACAGAAATCCAGACACAATCAAACCGAGAATTCATGCAAAGCAGCATCATTTTCCAGGCACAGCAGGCGCACATTGAACAAGCTCAACGGAGGTCACCAATACTAGCAACGCACAACGGCCGGCCCCCGCACAATAGCCCTGCACGAGAGCCAGATTTAGAACAACAGACAATCACCAACAGCCAGTCCGTCCACCCCAAAAATGCCGGAACAACTGCAATCGACACATGGCTTACAATCCCTACATCATAATCAGTTGAATTTGAACAATGATCCAATGATTCAATGCTACTGAACCCGCAAACCGCAATACTGTGACATGGTCTACGAATGACAATAATAATTATCAAGTGAAGAAAGCACTACCAGATACAGACATTGAGCTACAGCTTAAGGGGCGTACAGACAGCTGTACAGATCGCGCAGATGCAAACAGGCACACTGCACACTTTCCCAACACAGCAGTCCTTTTAGCTAACAACATTCAGCTAGGATAGTGCAATAGCATGTCTCATTAACAACCTGGAAGCTTAGTGGTTTGTGTTGACTCTCCAATCGCGTTAAGGAACATGTCTCTCAACGGAACATTTCTAAATTATTAAATTTTAGGTAGGAGAGTGTATCTGACTACCAAACGTGAATTTTACACTTCACGCGATACTCCTTTATAATAATGGTATTCCAAGGTCAAGAAGGCGAAGAAGGAGATTACTGATTTATTTGTCGTAAGCATGGATCTAATTGTAACCATTGCTGATATTGTTATCATGTGTGACCTCCCTTTGGGTACTTTTCGTACTGTAAAGTTATGTATCTTCACATTTGAGTATGAACAACCGTACATGCAATTATTTAGCGGCACGCCTCAATAATAATAATAATAATAATAATAATAATAATAATAATAATAATATGAAAGCATATTTTAACCCTTTCACCGAGCCAGCCATTCCAGTGGACACTTTCCAAAAATAATCTTCACTTGCCCTGCAAATAGACATTCAATAAGGAAATATTTTGATTTTTTGACAATTTAGTAATTACAGTGTTACGTCATCCATTAACCCCTGAAATTAAAATGTTTCAAATTCAGGATGACTATCAACGAAAGCTTTCGAATAATTTGAAACTAATTTGTCTGGAAACTGCTGTTGCCATATGCAGCGACACGTTCCATTCAAATTAGTTTCAAAATGTTCAACGTACTATTAGCGTGCGTTTTAAGGAATTTGTCATTTCGTATCTGTCATGGTTAACTCAGGCATTTCCAATCCAAATCAGGTGGCTCAGTGGTCATCCTCGGGAATATGTTGGGCGCATGGCCCCTTTAGTGCCACCTTCGGTGGTTACGAAAGGATTTTTAATTGTTACACAGACATTCTCAATCAGAAAATGATAATATTACAAATTCCACTAAATCTCATTTACTGATTGCTCGGGAATAGGGGATATTAGAAAATTGAGGACTCCAGTTTTATCTATGCTCCACCCATCCCTATTTAAGCTCCACCACCCCACCCCAAACCCCTACGGCCAGGTTGTGGTAGATTGATCCCTACATTCCCTGAATTCCAATTTCACGAAAACTATACAGGTAAGCTGTTGACTATTTTGAAACTAATTTGACATTGTGCTGTTTCCCAGGCAAATTTGTTTCAAAATATTCAACAACAAGTTTATTACGTCAGCAATTATGCGTTCGTGACAAACTTAGCAACGCCATTCATGACGTATTTGATTATGACGTAATCCTACACATCACATAGTTGATTATCACGTCATGTGATTGGCTGAGAAACCAGAGTCCTCCATTGATATTGTTTAACCCGTCTTGTGTCAACTTAACCCTTTCGTGCCGAAACCGGCCAAAACCGGCCTCGGTAGTGGGTTTGAGTAATGCCCATTGACAGGCCAAGAGAAGACTATGTTTGAAATTTTACCACTGAAATGGCTGGCTCGGTAACCTAGCCAGTCATTACAGTGGTACATTTTCAAAAAAATTCTCTTGGCCTGCAAATGGACAGTGAATAAGTAAATATTCTAATTTTTCGATGAAATTTAGTCATTAAAGGGTTAAACATTTAATGACCGAGCCGGGCAAAAACGGCATCTGCACTGATTATAAGCAATACGCATTTGAAGGCCAAGTGAAGACTATTTTGAAAATGCACCGCTAGTGTGACTGCCTCTGTAATTTTCAAAAAGTAATCTTCTCTTAGCCTGACATTTGATACGGATTAAGTAAAACTGTGTGTTTTCTGAACATTTACATTTTCTAGCGGGCCAATAGGTCTCTGTGGTGTTCTTGAGAGGTATCCATTTGCAGGACAACTGAAAGCGTTTTTCTTTCCAAGCGGTACATTTAAACGATAGTCTTCTTCTCTTGGTATGCAAATGGACATACTCTGATTAAAAACTGCAAATATTAGACACATATTTCCCATCATTAAAGGTGCATATTCACAGTAAAATTTCTGAAAATAAAAAGTTTAAATTAAATAATTTTAGAAGCTTAAACTGTGAGCCTATATGTAATGAAACTAAATAAATCTTAACATATGATGATTCCATTCCATATAAATTAATATACTTTTTTACGTTGCGAAATTGAAACAGAGGCACGAGCCTCTATTTCAATACCGCAAATTAAAAATTTTTATTAATTTATATGGAATGAAATCATCATATGCTTAGAGTTATTTCGTGTTATTATATATATATATATATATATATATATATATATATATATATATATATATATATATATATATATATATATATATATATATATATATATTTATATTTATATATATATATATATATATATATAATTTAAGCCTATCAAAGAATACAATTTTAACAATTGTATTTTCAAGCATTATGGTGTGAATATGCACATTTAAAGAGTTAAGTAGTACCAGTGTAAGTGCTTTGAGGCGCTACTTGTGCAAGAGGGGATACAATTAGTGTTCATTGCGTACATTTTGAATCTCTAACGCGCTCTCTACATTTCCAACTGCATATTGTGTACATGTTTGCGCGGTAGAATAGACCCTGTGGTCTGAAAGACGTCAACACATTAGACAGTCTTTAGATTCGGTTGATTGGCAATCACATAATTTCCACAATGTTGTTTAAAAGGTATGCGTCGAGGGTTGGCCGTGGATTTGCTTGTTAATATATTACCAGTAGATGCAATAGACTCAAAGCAAAATAGCACAATCCTTATAGCCTCATCACCACTGAAACTGAAACTGAAACATATGAGGGGTTATCAGTAAGTCCATACCCTAACTAACCTATAGACAAGATATGATATTAGAATTTAAAGTATATTTAATTCAGTCTTTAGTTCTGTTATAATTATTGCGCTTTTTCTCTTTCAGATTTTCACGAGGATATGATACTGACACATGGCTTCCTGCGTTTAAGTGTTGAAAAGATAGCGCTGATGACGTATCTCGTTCTAGACGTCCTTCTCCTTCACCACACCTAAACTGGTGGAACAAATACATGCTGCTATTTTAGTGATCGATCTCATAATCAACGACGTTATGAATGACGTGGATAAATACATCATAACCGCTTAATTGAAGACGAGCAATGCAGTTAAGCTGTTGAATATTTTGAAACTAATTTGACTTGGTGCTGATGCCGCCTATGGCAGCAACGGTGCCTAGTAAAATTAGTTTCAAAATATTCAACAGCATGCTTGTTAAATAGAAAAGACATACAATTCTTACATCAGCGGTTTGTCCGTCATCAAGTAAACGTTCGTGAGGAACCAAACTACGTCATTCATGACGGCATTGCTTATTGCGTCATCCTACACGTCATGTAGTTGATTATGACGTCATATGACTGATGGATAAACTAGAATGACCATTTGACTGGGAGTTATGCATGCTGAGTACAGCAGCATGAATTAATTTGAGAGAAACATGTATATATATATATATAGGACTACCTTAAATTGAGATTCTAGGAATTCAGAATTCAATAGGTTAAACGCTATATTGCGTCTAATATCCTGTCAGCAGTTAACTAGTTTAACTAAAATTCCACGAACATATCACTAACTTACATAGTTCAAAAAGTTGAAGCTAAGATGTTTTATTCAAGCCATCCCATACTAATACAAACACTGCATCGTATTCCTCTCGTACTCCGCGTACCCATATAGATATACGTGTTGCTATTTGTACCGGACCATCTCCCTTTGCGTGTTACTTCATGCGGTATTTATCTCCCTTGCACTGATGGACTGACTTATACGCGCTGAATTCATTTCCACCACTCTGCGGCGAAGCGGAAAGGGGCGACATAGGTCAATATACTACTCTTGATATTGGCCCAGTATTGGCCCAGTATTGGCCCAGTATTCGCCCAGTACTGGCCCAGTACTGGCCCAGTATGCGCCGAGTAACTCACATCATTAGATACTTTGTTAACAACTGCTGTGACGTTATCATGGTGTGCTTAGCAGATCTAATTAACATGTAGCTATTCAACAGCTTTCTTGTATAGTTTAGCTGTCTGGAAATGGACGAATCCACGTTTAGCTATGCCCCGCCAATCTCTAGCTAAGCTCCGCCCATTCGTTGCGTGTGTTGTGATTGATTTATATATACAGTACTTTGATTCCACGAAACTATATAGCTAACCTGCAAAATATTTTGAAACTAACTTGACTGGGAGCTGTTGCTACCCACCCACTCAAATCAGTTCCAAAATACTGAGCATAATGTTTAATAAAATTGTAAAGCCATACAATTCGTACAACTGACGGACGATTCCATATTTATGGCCAAGTATTTCTGGCAATTATGATTGTTATGTCAGCTTACATGTGGCGTGTTTTACCTGTTCAATGTATCCATCCATCATACGACGTGATAATCAACTATGCAAAGTGTAGCATGACGCCATAATCGCTACACCATGACTGACTCGATATAGTCCGTCTTTAACGCTTAATAGTCCGACACGGTGTACGAATGGTATGTATGTCTTTAATGTTTAATACAAATTATGTTGAATATTTAGCAATTAATTTTACTGGGCGCTGTTGCTACCATATGGCAGCAACAGCACCCATTAAAATTAGTTTCATATTATGTAGCATCTTATCTGTAAAGCTTTCTGGAAATTGATAGTCAGGAACTTCACGGATCGAACGATCCCAACACGGCGAAGTGTGGCTGGAGCTTAACTAGAGGTTCATTTATAATGGCGTCATATACGTTACTGGCAGTTCGGATTCATCAATGGCGACACTGGAATTTAAGCCCTTGAAGCGTTAATATTTCAAAATACGGTCGGACGTGCTGCATGGATCTGTTAATGTGGTTTCCAAGAGGATTGATGAATCCACTTTTAGCTGTAGAACCTAGCCCGCCATTCTCTACCTAAGCTCCTCATATTCTCTGTGTATATTTCCAATTTAAACGTAGTTATACAGGTAAGCAGGTGGATATTCTGAATCTAATTTGTCTGGGTGCTATTGCTGTCTATGGCAGCTACATCGTGCAGTCAAATTATTTTCAAAATACTCAACATAACGTATATTAAATATGTAAAGACATACAATTCCCACAACTGATGAACATTTAAAAGTTCACGACGGACTTAACTACGTCATTCCTTACGTATTTTGATTGTGGCGTCAGCCTACATGTGGACTAATTCATTAATACGTCATATACTTTGAGTGATAGATTGGATTCACTGATTGACATATATATTCTCTATGCGCTAGGTCAGACTGACGTACACATTATAGAGCTGTGTTCCCTATGCAAAGGTAATCACCTGTTAAAGCTCTTAGGAAACAGCGCTAAATCCTGAATGGCAAACTATCACGCCCGCCCCCCCCCCCCCCCCCCCCCCGCTCCCTCCCCAACACCCTCACTGCTCCACCCCCATCCCCATTTGCCCGCATGTATTAGGACATTTTCAAGCGCCACAGTTCTAGCGTCTGACATCAAATCGACTTTATTTTCGAAATTTCAGATACATTTTCAAAAGTGTTCGCTCAAATGGCGCTAGCCGATTAACACCAGCAAAATCACACAGTCAAATTACTTCCAAAATATTCAACAGCTTACCTGAATGATTACATTCAATATGTGATTCTGAGAATTCATGTTTCAAAGTATATGAACTGCTCCCAACACGCGCATACGCGTAAGCGGGGTTTTAACTAGAAATGGGCGGGTCTTAACTAGAAAGGGGCGGGTCTTAACTAAAGATATCTCACTCTAGTATGGACGTATTATCGATAAGTACTATCTGATGCTGATCATGGACATCTTACTGCATTATTATTATTATTATCATTATTATTATTATTATTATTATTATTATTATTATTATTATTATTATTATTATTATATCACTTATATTATATGTACATTATTTGTATAAATGCTAAGAGGTTCTAATTTTAAAAAATACTGCACAATTTTACTTGAACTCTTTAACACTCACACCGGCGAAAACGGCTTCTGGAGTCGTCTTGGGGAAATGTCCATTTGCAGACCAAGGGTAGATTATTTTTGAAAAATTGCCACTGTAATGGCTGGATCGCTAACCGAGCCAGACATTCCACTGATCAATTTTAATAAAATTATCTTCTGATCTGCAAATGAACATTATCTATTCGAAAATTGAAATTTTCGTGAATAAATTTGCCGATTAAATGGCTAAGATGACAACACTTCTAATAGCTGACTATTTCGTACAGGTTTACATTAACTACAGAGCAAATTGTCCAATCACACAAGCACGCACACCTATAAACGTACGCACGTACGCGCACGATTGGCACAGCCTACTCGTACGCACATTGACACGCCGGGAACATGCATACGCACACTAGCTATAGGCATGCATTCAAACACACACGCCTACTCAACACACGTATGCAATCCACCTTTCCAGTTTATCCATCCATCATATAACGTCATAATCAACTACTTGACGTGTGTGATGACGTCATGATCATGACGTCATGACTGAATTGAAATAGTTCGTCTTTAACACTTAATAGTCCGACACGTTTTACGAATTGTATGTCTTTGCTATTTAGTGAACATGCTGTTGAATATTTTGAAACTAATTTGACTGGGCGCTGTGTGTGCTACTGTTCCATGGGCAGCAACAGCACCCAGCCGAAATAGTATTAAAATATTTAACAGCGTACCTGCATAGTTTTCTGGAAATTGATAGTCAGGAAGTTCAGCGAACGATCGATCCCAACACGAGCGTGGTGTGGCGGAAGTTTAGCTAGAGATGGGCGGGGCATAGCTAAAGCTGGAAAGGTCCGTTGGTTAATGCATCTATATGTATCTATATGTATGGCGTGTAATCACGAGCGATGCCAGTCAAGGCGTAGGATTCGAAGAAACGTCCTTTTAAACTGGGCATTTGCAAATGCATAACAAAATGGATTAATGGGGGAGTTCAAATAACATAGCCAATACGACATACTGTATACATGGGTGATGTTACAAGATTTACAGAATGCTTGCACCAGTACCACAATATGATAAGGTGTCCAGCATAGCACGAAAGCCCCGAGAATAAAAGTAATTGTCCGCAAGGCTTTCCGCGCACGGTTTTCAGACTTAGATTTTGTTGGCATTTTGTTTTTATTACATCCTCGTCTGGACCGTCGCTTCTTGTTCTTAGAACTGACAGTTTTCACTAGTGACTTGAAAGGACTCCCGATCCGACTTCGTTTAGAAGGATTTCTTTGTAGGTTTTCGCCATCGACTCCAGTACTTGGGCTTAGTGGTATTCCATCCCGCGGTGTGACTACTTTGGTGACGGTTTTGTTGTCTGTGTCTATCGTATCTACCTGTACGCTGGCCAGGGACAACCCTCTGGCTGACTCGGAGCTTGTACTGGGTCTATCGATCATGCTTAGCTCGGCCGTACTGCTGCCCAGATCCGCTGTCGGAGTATTGGGTAGCAGAGTGGGCATCGTGTTCGATAATGTTGACGGCGGAGGTGGACTCAGACGGCCAGTTTCTGGTTCCGGTGAAGGTGGAAGGGGCGGAGTGATTTTGGGGATTGAGATACGTCGTTTCCACACCGGGGACGAATTCATATCCTCTTCGACCGGGATGGCAGTGTACTCGTATGGGTAATCATCCGGGTCGTCAATTAACTTTATATCCTCTGACGTCATAAACGCTTGTAAACTGTCATGGTCAATGAATTTAGTACCACGTGACACATCATTTGGAAGCAGAGAGACGACGGGCACTTTCTCTGGACTAATCATTGTAAGTGGTGCTATAGGTATGAGTTTCATATTTTGGTCACACGGCGTGGGGTGTTGCTGCTGTTGTTGTTGGTGGTGGTGGTGTTGTTGTTGTTGTTGTTGTTGTTGTTGATGCTGTGTGTGCTGATGTTGCTGCTGTTTCGGTATGAGACAATCCCGCTTCTGCTGCCGTTGTTGCATATTGCCATGCGTATCGTTCGCCGATTCATCGACTGTTAACCGAGTAAGTTCATCTACTAAGTCGTTTTCATTTTCATCTTCAAATGTCACGTTTTTTGCGTGAATCTCGCTCAAATTTGGCGGTATTGGTATATTTGACATATGGTTGCCTCGCCCTGGTGGCACTAGTTTTTTTGTCTCATCGCAGTCATGTGACTCACCGTTTTTTCTTTTATTTTTGCCCAGTTTGGAATGTCTGTGCGAGGCCTGTTTCCTCGGGACAGATGAGGACTGACTACTGTTTTCTTCATCTGACGGGTAAATTGGACTACTCGATCTGTCGTCTTCTTTCTCAGACGAGGGTTTAGGGGCAGTAAAACTTGTAGTAAGGACGCTAGTGGTGGTCGTGGAATTCGTTACAGGATGGCCGTTATTGACCTTATTATGCGTTGTATCGTGCTCACACACCGATGGCAGTGTCTGCATAGGGGTACGAGTCATAGTGATTCCTATTCTTAACTGATCACACATCATTCCTATAGTACTATTCATCTTTCGGTGCTTAGCGTCCGATCTACGCTGAAGATCCAAAGCTACCTTATATATGCCTGCATATAACGTTGTCATAACGACAAGTGTGATCCAGAAGTATATAATCGTTAAAATGAGCATGAATAAAGGTGAGCTCATAAACTGCACTTCACACTCCTGATCGTTGATAGTCCGTTTACCGATGAAGTACTGCCAGCCTATAATGGATGTAAAGAATATCGCAGCTGGAATAACCCAAATGACGCCTATTATAGTCCGAATTTTACGATCCGATCTCCAGTTTCGGTACTTAGCTGGAATTTTCACCGAACAAAACCTATCCGCTGTTATTGAGAACACGGTATATTGAGATGCTAAGCACACGGTCCAATCGAGTGAAAGCCATAAATCACATATCCACGGCCCGAGTGGCCAGTATCCGAGCAGTAGATAGGTGGAAAGCAAAGGCATGGAAAATGCCCCGATAAGTAGATCTGATACAGCCAAGGATGCGATAAAGTAATTAGTAGGCTGTCGTAAACTGCGTTCAATAAAAAACGACAGGATTACCATAATATTCCCAAGAATCGTCATAATACTACCGGCTCCGGTCAAAACACCGAACAGAATCGTTGTCCACATGGGAAACGGTAAGACGTATACACTGTCGCCAGTTCCATTTGCTGTATCGTTACCTGTTATGTTCATGAACGTAAAGTTACAATCTGATCCATTAATTAGACAGTCAGCTATGAACTCTAGTTCGTTATACGTGCTCATGTCTGTCGTTGGCACCATCCGGGTTAGGCCTACCGTGGCAACATCTGACGATATGTTGTCTTGCCCGCCACCAGCAATTATGAATCCATACCCTGGATCAGTTTGCAAACGCGAAGACCCAATGGCCGCATCTGTTGTATGGCCAGTGGTACCGGATGATAGATTCATCACGATGCTTGTTGATAGTGACGCAGATAAGTTGATGTTGGGCATCAGTCTCTGAGCAACTACTCCCACAACCATGACGACTCCGAGGTCTGTGTTCCTGTGGTACAGGAAGGAGTGTCTCTTCTTATTTTGTGAATTCGCTTCTCGAGTGCAGAGGATGTACCTGTAGATGACAAATTAAGCACATATTAGGCACGTGATATTGAGTCTTTGAACTCGAAGACCAAAAACGAGCAGACATATTATAATGTAATAATTGACTAATCCGATCTGTCGAGCACGTATATGACGACATAATCAATTACATCACAGGTATGCTAAGGCCGCAATCATAAGTGGCAGAACTCCTCCGTCATGAAGCTGCAATAGTCCGCCAAGTGTATGAGCAGTATGTATTTAATGGAACTTCTATTTAGTAAACCTTATTTTGAAAATGTTCACACTAATTTTACTGGACAAATCAAATTAGTTTCATACTGTTCAACAGCTCGCCACTATCGTCACCTTAATATTGGGATTCTAAGAAGGCAGCGTTCGATCGATCCCAACACGGGTAGAGCATGGGCGGAGCTTAGCTATAAATGGGCGGGGCATAGATAATAATGGATCCCTTTATTATTAGACCTACGTTGAATATATTGCTACTAATTTGACTGGGTGCGCTTGCTATCCATCCCAGCAACGGATTCCCTATTGAATTACTTTACAAATATTCAATAGCTAACCTCTGTCCTTTACCAAGGAGTTGAGATCCGAGGAATCCATGTTTGAAAGGGATAAATACCTACATTCTCACCACATTGATGAACAAAGAATGCAATAGTATACTTGTAGATGGTTAAATTAATGTGTCCCTCGATGTAATGAAACAAACTAAATCTTAACTTATGATGCTATTTAGTTGTGAAGTTGACTTTAGGATACTTATTGCTAATCCAACCTCACAAATAAAAGAGATCTATTTATTTCTACATATATAATGAACCTATCGTCTGCTAAGATCTACTTCGTTTCATTATATTGAGCTACAATATATATTCCTCTAAAAGTATACACTTAGCCATTTTATTTCCTGGTATTATGGTGTATATGCTAGCCTCTGACGCCATAATCACTTGCGTCACAGATTAGCGGACGTCCCAATGAAAACGGCATCATGAACCTCACCAAGTCCATCGAATGTACAAACTGTATGCCTTTGATGACTTAACAATACGGTTAAATTTAAAATTAGTTTGACTGGAAGCAGCTGCCAGTCAATTTATTCTCAAAATAGTGTATATGATAGTTATTTCATCGAGTACACTTACATAACCTCACACATAAAACGAGAGAATGGCGGGGACCACGGGTCAACATCAAAGGCGCATATTCACAGCGGAATTGTTCAAAATATAATATACCTTTTAGAGGCTTACATTGTGAGCCTAGCTGTAATGAAACGAAATAAATTTTAGCATATGATGATTTCATTACGTATAAATTAATAGAGGCACGAGGTCCTAATTCAAATTCACAACTCTACCTACGAAATGTATTTATATGGATTGAAATCATTATATGTTAAGATTTATATAATTTCATTACTTTGAATTACACAATTTAAGCCTCTAAAAGTATATAATTTCAACAATTTTATTTTCAAGCATTTTTGTATGACTATGCACCTTTGACGCAGTGCTGTGAGACATAAGAAAATATATGAATCCACTGTTAGCTATGCCCCGCCCATCTTTAGTTAAGCCCGCTCACGATGTTCTCTGTGTTTGGATTAACCAAACATTGAACTCCCTGAATCTCGATTTCCAGAAAGCTGTACAGGTAACGTGTTGAATATTTTGAATCTAAGGTGACCACGTGCTGGCGCTACCTATGGCAGCACCAGCGCCAAGAAAGATGAGTTTCAAAATATTCAATAGAATGTTTATTAAATAGTAAAGACTTACAATAAACACAACTGACGGAAGTTCATGACTGACTTAGCTACACCATTCTTTACGTATTTGACTGTGACGTCAGTCGTTAGCTGAAGTCATAATCAAAATGGCGTGGGCCCGCCACGAAAGTCGACAAGTACACACATTCTAGAACTATTTGAGGAGTGTTACATCAGGAAGAATTACTAGCCTGTGCCAACGCAGTGTGCTCGATTGACATAGGTCACGTTAGTGGACTGGTACACTGTCATGCCACCATGCTAAGGGTGATGTACGCTCGTTTTATCAGACTTGTGATTCGTGTCCTTGACACTATTTCTATCGAACACTAGTTGTTACATCTGTTTTGATGAAGAATGGTTATTCCCTTGTTAGCCAATTAGCCATGAGCCAGGCCTAGCGGATATTCGCAGAGCCGATGACTTACTACCTATTCTTGGTCAGCAACAGTTAAACAATGTGAAACGCTTTCAATACGAATTCGTAAAATAGTTCCGGTCTTTGAAAACGTGTAGCCAATGAAGCCATACATTTGCATGCACTGTAGAACACGGATCTACATACAGCAAGAGCCATTATTAACGGGAAACCGATTATCCAGTACCAAAAGCAGTCCTCCGCCGATGGTTGGTGATGCACCATATTTTAGTCATTTTGTGCCTGCTTGACAAAGTAAATCACCAAGTTATTGATTGCAGCTGCAACGCAGTATCCGCACACTTAACGTAGAGAACGCGCAGTACTCAGATAGCAACGGGATAAAGTGAAGCAAACAGGGCTGACAATAAGGTGATGCTACAAGTGCATTTGGACAGGGACCCGGATTTCCAGGGCTCCCAAAAGTGACACGAAGATTTATTTTTTGTCTTAACTCCTGAAACACTCAACACGTTTCCAAAAGAAAACAATTTTGAGGACGATCTAAAAGTGTTGTTCACTATTTTGAGCATAATTCCATTGGAATGCATTGCTGCCTTAGGCAGCACTGTCTTCCTATCCAATTATACTCAACATATTCAAAAAATCTTTTTTTAAATTGAAATTTGTGTGGTGAAATAATTCACAATTATTTCAGAGCTGTGTTGCATAAGACTGATGCGGCCAAATCCCACTGCTCTCTCGCTACAGGGGCCTCAGCAGCATAATACCCGCAACAGGACCCTAACATTCTCGCAATACTAACGCCATTTTCCGAGGGTCCCGGATGAGCACTGGGCGCAGGACCTCTTAGCCCTAAGTTCGGCCGTGGCAATAAATCATGTCCGGTTCTGCAATTACTAATTGACGGATTGGATGGCACTACCAGCTCAAGCCAGTGCTCGGATGCAATAAAATAATACTGACATTTCTTGAAAGTACGGTTTGATAGGTGGTGGATTCGAGCTAGTATCTCAAAAACAGAAATGCACTCCTCAGTTACAGTCTCTGACAATAGCAAGTCTCGGGAGAGATACTTCAGCTAAGTAATAGATTAGTTAGTCCTACGTGGCAGTCATCTCACTATACCCTAAGCCAGTCTAATGCATTAAAGCATTTACACCATGTGTACTTAGTTGCTACGCCATGACAGTCCCTGGGGTTGGGGGGAGGGGTCAAATCCACACGTTCTGCTAATTCACCTTTCCAGAGTATCCATCCAACATCTGATCTCGTATGACGTCCTAATCAACTCAGCTCGTGTATGATGCGGTCACCATCATTACGTCACAAATGGTTCCACATAAACCGTCATCAAATCTCAAATGATCCGACACGTTGTATGAATTATATGTATTTGTAATTCTTTGGTATATAATAAACATGCTGTTGAATAGTTTCGAACTAATTTGGCTGGGCGCTGTTGCTGGCTCAGGTAGCAACAGCACCCAGTCAAGTTAGTTTCAAAATATCCAACAGCTTACCTGTGTATTTTTTTTGTAAATTGATAGTCAGGGTGTTCAGAGATCGATCGATCCTAACACGGGCAAAGTGTGGGTGGAGCTTAGCTAGAGATGGCCGGGGCATAGCTAAAAGAAGAAAGGTCCATTCCGTAGTATTTCGCGACCATCTTCAGAATGCGATTGCAAAGATAGTTGAACAGCAGACGTCGCCAGAACATCGAGCGGTGTGCTCTTTGCACAATGGACCTTCCCAGTTTATCCGGCCATCATATAACGTCATAAGTAATTACGCGACTTGTAGGATGACATCATAATCAATTAGACCACGGATATATCCATTTAGACCGTCTTAACTGCTTAATAGTCTGACATATTTTACGAATTCTATGTCTTTTACTATTTATTACACATTTTGTCGAATATACGGTGAATACAGAAGGCCAGTGATTGATGACATTGGTTTACGGTGTATACAGCTGGCCAGTGGTTGCTGACATTGGTGTATGGTGTATGCAGCAGGCCAGTCATTGCTGGTATTGATATACGGCGTATACAGTGGTCCAGTCATTGCTGACATTGATATACGGTGTATACAGAAGGCCAGTCATTGCTGACATTGATGTACGATGTATAGAGCCGGCCAGTCATTGCTGACATTGATATACGGTGTATACAGCAGGCCAGTGATTTCTGACATTGATATACGGTGTATACAGAAGGCCAGTCATTGCTGACATTGATATACGGTGTATACAGCAGGCCAGTGTTTTCTGACATTGATATACGGTGTATACAGCGGGCCAGTGCTTGCTGACATTGGTGTATGGTGTATACAGCAGGCCAGTCATTACTGGCATTGATATACGGCGTATACAGCGGTCCAGTCATTGCTGACATTGATATACGGTGTATACAGAAGGCCAGTGATTTCTGACATTGTTATACGGTGTATACAACGGGACAGTGATTGCTCACATTGAAACACGGTGTATGCAGCAGGCCAGTGATTTCTGACATTGTTATACTGTATATACAGCAGGCCAGTGATTGCTGACATTGATATACGGTGTATACAGCAGGCCAGTGATTGCTGACAGTGATATACGATGTATAGAGCCGGCCAGTCATTGTTGACATTGATATACGGTGTATACAACGGGACAGTGATTGCTCACATTGAAACACGGTGTATGCAGCAGGCCAGTGATTTATGACATTGCTATACTGTATATACAGCAGGCCAGTTATTGCTGACATTGATATACGGTGTATACAGCAGGCCAGTGATTGCTGACAGTGAGTTACGATGTATACAGCAGGCCAGTCATTGCTGAAATTGATATACGGTGTATAGAGCAGGCCAGTGATTATTGACGTTGATATACGGCGTTTACAGCAGGCCAGTGATTTCTGACATTGATGTACGGTGTATACTGCAGGCCAGTGATTTCTGACATTGATATACGATGTATACAGCAGGCCAGTCATTGCTGACATTGATATACGGTGCACACAGCAGGCCAGTGATTGTTGACATTGATATACGGTGTATAAAGCAGGCCAGTAATTGCTGGCATTGGTGTACCGTATATACAGCGGGCCAGTCATTGCTGTAATTGATATACGGCGTTTACAGCAGGCCAGTGATTGCTGACATTGATGTACGGTGTAAACAGGAGGCCAGTCATTGCTGAAATTGATATATGGTATATAGAGCAGGCTAGTGATTGTTGACGTTGGTATACGGCGTTTACAGAAGGCCAGTGATGTTTTACGTTGATATACGGTGTATACAGCAGGCCAGTGATTTCTGACATTGATATACGGTGTATACAGCAGGCCAGTGATCTCTGACATTGATATACGGTGTATACAGCAGGCCAGTTATTTCTGACATTGATATGCGGTGTATACAGCAGGCCAGTGATTTTTGACATTGATATACGGTCTATAAAGCAGGCCAGTCATTGCTGATATTGATATACGGTGTATACAGCAGGCCAATCATTGCTGACATTGACATACGGTGTATACAGCAGGTCAATCATTGCGGGCATTGATATATGGTGCATAAAGCAGGCCAGTCATTGCTGACATTGATATACGGTGTATACAGCAGGCCAACCATTGCTGGACTTGATATTTGGTGTATACAGCAGGCCAATCATTGCTGACATTGATATATGGTGTATACAGCAGGCCAATCATTGCTGCCATTGATGTACGGTGTATACAGCAGGCCAGTGATTGCTGACATTGTTTTAGGTATATACAGCAACCCTGTGATTTCTGACATTTGACATAGGTGGACAATGTATGCCACCTACCTCGGTAGCGCAGATGCATGACCCTGTACTGGGTTCAGACTTGGGTGTATAATTGACCGGGTATTGGGCCAGTACATGCCTAGAAACCCGCGGTAATATGGTATTAGATACTGAAATCTAATGTACAGAGCAGAGCAGATCACATATGCCCTCAATTGATCTCTAACAAGAAAACACAAAGCAGCGTAGACCACTTGATTAAATATTGAAACTTTGAAGTACACGGCAGAACCACCAACATCCCAACCCTTATACCCATTGGACATTGAGTGACGAGTGGTTAATCAGGAGCGACCACATCATTAGACATTGAAAGATGAATATCAAATCAGAAACGACCACCTCGTTAGACATTGAAAGATGAATGGCCAATCAGGAGCGATCACCTCATTAGACATTGAAAGATGAATATCAAATCATGAGAGACAACCTCATTAGGCCTTGAAATACGAATGGCCAATCAGGAGCGACCGCCTCATTGGAACTTGGAAGACGAATATTAAATTAGGAGCGACCACCTATTTAGTCATTGAAAGATGAATGGTCAATCAGGAGCGACCACCTCATTAGACATTGACAGATGAATGGGCAATCAGGAGCGGCCACCTCATTAGAGATTGGAAAATGAATGGTCAATCAGGAGCAACCGCCTCATTAGACATTGAAAGATGAATGGGTAATCAGGAGCGACAACCTCATTATACACGGACAAAGAAATGGCCAATCAGGAGCGACAACCTCATTGGATATTGGAAGCTGAATATTGACTCAGGAGCGACCACCTATTTAGACATTGAAAGATGAATGGCCAATCAGGAGCGACCACCTCATTAGGCATTGAAATATGAATGGTCAATCAGGAGCGACCACCTCATTATACATTGGAAGATTAATGGCCGATCAGAAACGACCACCTTATTAGACATTGGAAGATGAGTGGCCAATTAGGAGCGATCGCCTCATTAGGCCTTGAAAGACGACTGACCCATGAGGAGCGATCACCTCATTAGACATTGAAATATGAATATTAAATCAGCAGCGACCAGCTCTTGAGACATCGAAAGACGAATGGCCAATCAGGAGCGACCACGCCATTAGGCATTGAAACATGAATGAGTAATCGGGAGCGACAACCTCATTAGACATGGACAGATAAATGGCCAAACAGGAGCGACCACCTTATTAGACATTGGGGATGAATGACCAAGCAGAAGCTATCACCTCATTAAGCCTTGATAGATCAAAGGTCAATGAGAAGCGACCACCCTATTAGACATTGAAATATGAATGACAAATCAGGACCGACCACCTCATTAGCGATTGGAAGATGAATGACCAATCAGGAGCGGCAAACCCATTAAGTCTTGAAAGATGAATGACAAAGCCGTTTACTTTCTTCTTGTACACCATGAAAACATATGGAAAATTAAACCGTGGAACCTTGATGTTCCAATATCTCAATTTCAAGAGAGGCATGCACAAGTAGGCTGTTGCATACTTTGAAATTAGGCCTTAGGAAGCAACAGTTCTAGGCAAATTAGGTTTAACATATTCAACAGAATATTTAATAAATTGTAAATGACGTTTCATAAAATGTGATAGTTGATGCTCAAAAGGTTAATACATTGTTAGGAATTGAGGTATTTTTTCCTCTAGGCCATGGAATTTAGTAAATTTGGTTATGGAAAATCATGGAAAAGTACCTGGATTTCGCCTTTCAAGCCGAGTACATGGAATACGAGGCCAACAAACCTTAATATTCCTTGGTGAGTGAATCAGTGGCTAATGCCAGCACAAGACACTAATCACCATAAAACAAGTCCCGGGTCTAAGCAACGAATGTAGTTGTCACCATCCGAGACATTCCTGCCAGACAGATCGACTTCCCCATTAAGCAATATGTGTGGATTCCTATGCACATTGGCACTTATTTTCTTCAGTTACCTCTTTGCGTCTTTTTCCCAGGGCGAGTCATTGGTTGGCAAGAGTTCAATAGCGCGATACTCCGGAAGGAATCCGATAACGCCTTAGAATCATGATCACATTCGCTATCATAGCCATCACATAGTCCTGAAAATGTAAAGAGGTATACATTGTAGCGGATGTGTATAGAAAATATACACGTTTGAATGACAGTCATTTGTCATATCTGTGTGTCAGTAAATCCCAGCTGAAAGTAATTATCGACAATTACTGTAGAGTGGATAGATGTCGCCATGCATGTGGTATGGTTAATATACAATAACGTAGTATACGCGCAAATAGGTGCATTAACCCTCTCATCGGATTTCGTGTTTAAAGGGGTGAATAAGTAGCTTAACAGCGGCAAGAAAAGCCATATCTAGAACACGTTTTGAAAACATTCAATAGACACTTCTATGTTGTAAATAGAATGCCAATGATTACCCCCTCGTGTGTTAACAGCGCATCAAAGCACTCAAAATAATACTTGATATATCAATTAAACATATTGATGGTCAATATTCTTCAAGGTATTTTAATTTTAGAAGACTATTTTTTGTAAATTTACCACTGATTTCTTTCGCTGGCTTGACAATTACATGGATAATAGTAAAGAAAGTTAAATATTTTACTTGGTCAGTGTCTATCTGAAGGCAGAGAGAAGATTTTTTTTGAAAATTTACCACTATAATGACTGGCTCTGTTACCGAGGCAGCCATTCTAGTAGTCAATTTTCAAAAATATTCTTCTCTAGGCCTTTCAAAGAGCCATGTCTGAAGACCAATGCAACGTAGATTTTTGGACAGTTTGACCATTGAAGCGTTAAGTTGACACAAAAGGGGTTATGCTGTGCTCATATTCTCGTTGACATGAACAGCTCACGACGTGATGGCGTATCATGGGACGTAAAAGATTGTATTACGTTAGTAATAATTAATATGAAGATACTCAGAGAGACCGTAAAAGGGTTACGTAGTAAATAGTATCACTAATTTAGGTCACGCTAACTCCGTGACCAGGTACTTGGTTTACGAGATCTGAAGCAAGTAATGCGCATGGTAGGCTATGTCCCTGGCGTACGTATAACAACTAGTTGTTCAACTGACAACCTACAATCAGCGGAAGCTACATGTAAATTGTCGGAACATTATATACATTGGGTGGATTAAATGATATGACGTCATAATCAGTTTGGGCTGTTGTCAATGTTAAACTGCGTAATGAATGGTTTATCTATCTCCGTCGTGTACATCTAAATGTCCGCCAAGTGTCCGAATTGCATGTAGTTGATGAGGTTACTATTTAATACACGTTATGTTGAATATTTCAAAATGTAATTGGACTAGGCGCTGTTGATCTCAAAGATGCAACATCACCCAGTAAAATTAGTTTCAAAATATCTGAGAAGTCAGGGTTTAAAGTATATAAATGAACACCAACACGCGCAAGTCATACGCATAGCTTATCTACAAATGGGTGATGCGTAGCTAGAAATATGAGGCATAACTGGAAATTGGAGGCATAACTAGAAATGGGCGGGGTATATTCAGTAATGGGCGGGGCATGGATCGAAATGGGAGGGGAATAGCTTGAAATGGGTCTCTCTATAATCTAGGATTGTGATGAAAATTCACGCGCATGCGTGGCCTACCTCACAAAGCAAAAGGAAAGCTTTGGCTGCAGCAATGCACCTTTCCATTTTATCCATCCAGCATATGATGTCATAATCGACTACATGACGTGTAAGATTACGTCATAATCAATTACAGCATGGATGCCTCCATTTGGCCCGTCTTACCGCTTAAAAGTCCGCCACGTTGTGCGAATTGTATGTCTTTACTATTTAATAAACATTTTCCAAAATTTTGAAACTAATTTGACTGGGCACTCTTGCATCCGTATATATTCAACAGCTTACCTTTATAGTTTTCTGGAAATTGTTAGCCATGGACTTCAGGGATCGATCGATCCCACCACGAGCGAGGTGTGGATGGAGCTTAGCTAGAGATCCAGGTGACTCAATATACACATATATATATATATATATATATATATATTTGACTCAACACGCACAGTTTAGAAAATATATGCCCGTGGATGCTGCTCCTATTTGCCAGTTAACAATTGGCTGGATAGTCGTCAACTAGTCTTTTTCCAGCGTAAAGTACACGCATCAACTTCTTACATTCTGAACAACGCATTTACAACTCCGTACAAATACATACAACTAGTCGCCGACTAGTTGAGTCACTGTGCGTACGCCAACCATTACTTAACGCGTTTTGTAACGAATGTTGGTATAGAGTTACGCACGCACGCCCTCATCGGCTAGCACGCATAGCCGCGAACGCACTCAAGCACGCACGCACAAGCGCATGGACGGGTACATGTATGCACACACACATAGATTCTAGCGTAACAGTTCTTATAGGTTGACAAGAAACGCCGATTTTGAAAACTCATTTACAAGTTAGTAAACATTGCGTTACATATTTTGAAAATAATTTGACTGGCAGCTGTTGCTGCCTATAGCAGGAACAAG
Organism: Chaetoderma sp. LZ-2023a; assembly: GCA_034401795.1. NCBI lineage: Eukaryota > Metazoa > Mollusca > Caudofoveata > Chaetodermatida > Chaetodermatidae > Chaetoderma > Chaetoderma sp. LZ-2023a. Next base: position 71,034,340 of record CM067364.1, read on the forward strand.
TTCATGGCAAACGAGTTTCAAAATAGGCAGCAGCTTACGTGCATAGATGCCTGAAATTTAGATTCTGGGAATTCAGTGCTCAAAAGGTTAATGACCAGCTAAAGTTGACATATATCCATCGATTTATAAGTGTAATTAATGAGACAATTATGCATAGGCCATTACATAATGCAATATGAGTCTAAATTCGATTACTTGCACCCAATTGCTCACGTGGCAGGTTAATTATTGGCCGCGTGATGGATAAATGTCGCTGACGTGTGGTACCTTTCAGATCATCCATGGCAAATGCATTAACATAGCGCAGGCGTGTCTACGGATGAGATTGAGATTTTCGCGATGACAGTTTTCAATCTGCCTTGCGTTCAATAGTGAACACTTTTCTGAAGACTCTGCGCGTACAAAATCGGCCTTTTCGGTGTGTATAGCATACGACGTAATGAATCCGAAAGCAGCAGATTGGCATAATTTGCGGATATAGTTTGTTTATACTATATACAGGTTGGTTGCGAAATTTATTTAGAAACTTGTGTCTCTAATTAAATTTCACAACTTACAAAAATTCTATTAATTTATATAGAATGAACGCATCATATGTTAAAATTTGTTTCGTATCGTTACATCTAGGCACACAATTTAAGCCTCTAAAAGTACGCAATTTTATTTTTTCAAGTTTCTGGTGTGACTATGCACCTTTAATGTTTGTTTATACTATATTGTGTATTGCTGGTCAGCGTGTTCACAAAATACCAATAATTAAAGAGGCACTCACCATAACGGTGTTACGAGCAAATTTAATTAGTGCCAACATAAATTGCCGGTTCATAATTATTGGATTTATCTCGCAAAGATTTGAAGAGATATGACTTGACAAAGCTCCTAATGCGACCAGATATACAAATGATATCTATGGAACTGTCAGAGCGAAGATTAATACGGCAAGCAGAAACAACGTAGGCTGGACAAAGTGAGAGTCCTAGCTTGAGTGAATAAAGAAGCCTCACACTGAACCCGATACTGATCATTGTTGGCACGATTATGCCTAACAAAGTGTATTAACATTGATATTGAATCAAAACCAATAATTTCATAAAAAGGTTAAGTGTCTGGATAACAGATCACTGCTGCTCACGCATCAGTTGCTTGCATACTATCCGTACATACATGTGGTGGATGAAATCCGGGACATGTGACACAGAATAGTAGAAAGCTTGGTCACGTGGTGTACTCGAGCTCATGCAGCGTAAGAACCTATCTCTGGACTCCGGCATGAACACCCAGATGAATATTGAAATAAGACGACTTGGGGGCATCCATATGGACATGAATGTCCATGCTACCAAATGTTACGCCACAACGGATTCTGTTGTGATAGTCAAAGATTCTTCTTCCCGGTACTTCTAATAAGTTCACGTTTCCAGAGTACCTGTCTGTCATCTGGCATCATATGACGTCATAATCAGTTAAGCGGCGTGGAGACTGGCGTCATAATCATTAATTCAATGGCTTCGATCCCAACACGAGCGAGGTGTGGGTGGAGCTTAGCTAGAGATGGGTGGGGCATAGCTAAAACGTGAAAGGTTGGCTGATGAATGTGGATATTATCAGGGGACGAGCACGCACATAGCTGTATATGAAGGGGTGCTTGTGATTGGGTGGTAACCCGTTTGGCACAGGTGCAGTGAAGATGACAATGATGCGACTGCAACCACCAAATTGGACACGATCATAGATAATCTTGTTCTCTCAAAGCATCTTATAGTGTAATTGGGAGGTGTTTTATGGAAGCAACAGTATACTGCTTAAGCTTAATGAATCTAAAAGAGAAACGCATACAGATTCTAGTAGGAAATGTAAGAAGAGCAACATCCTCAGGTCATTGGCGTGCCGCTCCGGTAGCATTGCGGGACGTTGTGTAATGGGTACCACAGCCACTCAGATCAAAGATTCTTATTGACAGAAAATCATCTTGTGTGAAATGATACCTCTGTATTGTTGATTCACACGCAATCTAGCGTTGCTGCCTCCCACTGCAAACCTCTTCGTGTCATCGACAAACAGTGATAGCCCCCTGGTATACACATTAATGCTACGTTATACAATATATGTAATACTGTCGCGCATGCGCCACAAATGCTGCCAGGCGCGCAGCGCGAAATTACACTCGATGTTTACGGGCCAATCTCGACGCCAACACCTAATTACATGTGCGTAAACTTGGTAAATGTGCCACGCGCCGACGTAAATGAAGCATGCCTAGGTAGGCTACTGTGAAGTCCAAAACAATATGAAGGAGTTATTGACTCGGGTTGAGGACAAGACACAACAACCCAGGAGGGATGATTGATTGCAGCTGCTTGATGAATTCACTACAGCTGCTGCGGTATATAGTAAACTGAGAAAAGTTGCATCTTCATCACCACGCTGCAAAACTCGAAACTCGGAATATGGGACACTATGTACAGTGAAATATTAACTATTTTACACTTATTTTTATAGGAAGCTTTTCCAGTTTTTGCGCTCGCACCCCCCCCCCCCCCCCCCCCCCCCCCCCCCACTCTATCCCCCCCCCCCTATGTCTTCGCAATAGATGAACGCAGTTTAGCTATGCCACACCCATTTCTAGCTAGGCACCTCGCTTTGCACCTGGTGGGATCGATCGAGCCGTGAGCTCTCTGAATCTCAATTTCCAGAAAACTATGCCGTTAAGCTGTTGGATATTTTGAAATTAATTTGGCAGCAACATCACAAAGTCAAATTAATTTGAAAATATTCAACATAATGGTTATTAAATAGTAAAGACATACAATTCGTACAACTTGACAAAGTATCGTGTGTTTATAATTGAGTTAGATGCGGCATTAATGCCGTAATTGACTGTGACGTCAACCGACATATGATGTAATTCATTATGACGTCATATATTTGACTGCCAGATTACATTCCCGTATCCGTGCTTGTTAAAATAAATCTCAGAAACTACGGGGATGTTTGATGTGTATAGTAATAGCATGTGATTGTGTAGCGACAACCACACGGCGTCCAGATCTGATCATTAATCGCAGGCGTTATTAACGTTTTGAATCCAAAAAGTCAAATATAATAAAACTCATTTCCAATGCATGACCTATTATGTTGAGTATTTTACAGCTACCTTCACTGAAAGTTGTTACTGTCTATGGTAGGAGCATATTACTGTCGAATTAACGTCAACATAATCAGCAGGTTACCTGCATAATTCACCTTTCCAGAGTATCTATCTATCAATCTGACGTCATAATCAACTACTTGACGTGTAGAATGACATCATACTGAATGATGCCATTATGACGCCATGGATGACGTAGATAAGTAAGTCAAGAACGCTTATTTGAAGACGGAATATGCGTTGTTGTATGAATTGTTTGTATTTACTATTTAATAAATATGCTGGTGAATATTTTGAAACTAATTTGACTGGGTGCTGTTGCTGCTGCCAGGCAGCAACAGCACACCGTCAAATTAGTTACACCTAATCTTCAACAGCTTACCTGTGTAGTTTTCACCGATGTTGGCACCGATGACTGAGATAATGTATGAATCCGATCTGACACTCAAGTATATGACACGATATCAAATTACATCGCATGTAGGCTGACGTCACAATCATAATTGTCAGTGAATACTCAGTCCACGGCCGCCAAGTGCACGAATTGTATATCTTTGATGGATTTTATATGTAAAGGTCCATATTCACACCAAAATGAGTGAAAGTAAAATTCTTGAAATTATATGATTTAGAGGCTTAAATTGTGTACCTCAATGTACCTCTTATTCGACAACTTAAAAAAATTATAATAATTTATGCGTAATGAAACCATCATATGCTAAGATTTATTTCGTTTCATTGCATCTAGGCACACAATTTAAGCCTCTAAATGTATATAAGTTTAACAATTTTATTTTTAATCATTCTGCTGTGAAATATGCTCCTTTAGCAACCATTCTATTGACTATTTTGAAACTAACTTGCCATATGCAGCATCAGTACCCTGCCAAATTACTTTCAAAATACCCAACTCCTTACTTGTATAGCTATCTTGATATTGCGATTCTTGGAATTCAAGGTTCGAAAGATCTAAACACTGCCAAAGAGCTACAACGCTAGAAATGGATCCATCTATTTATAAGGTGAGGTGGCACCTTAATGCGGGTTATCGGTTCATCACGGGGTTTCTTTCGACCACATACCCTAAGTAGCCACCACCTTCTGACAGATAAGTAGGATGAACGCATTTGTTCATATTGACCAACGGGCACACATATCCAATTACTAATCGGTGGAAATGAGTAGATTCGTAGCGTTTGATCATCCTACGATTCATGTCCTGCCATTATATCTAATTGTGGATGATTGAAGTATGAAATGTATCATAGATGTGTATTGAACTAGTGAGTGGTGAGTGCTGTCAGGAGCTAGCATGGCGAGAGATCAATGCATGGTATACGTGGTATATTTAGATCTTAAATTGCCATTGGTATAGGTAACTCCATGCCCTTGAGTGCACATGCACATTTTTATTGAAGCGGATTGGCTTAGAATTGTTTGCTTATTCCGTTCGCTGCCATATCGAGCGCTCCAATTTTAGGATAAGAATTTGACTCGTTTGCACCACATCTCCAAAGCCATACTAATAACTAATGTTCACATTAAAATAGTGCAAGCAGTCGGATGTATTAAGGGCCAACTATTGTAAGTTAGAGAATATGAGCCCCTGTGACCGAGTACCGGCCTAGTATCAGACGTTATCACTGATGGGGAGATATGGAGGGGGTGAGGAGGTATAGGGGGGAGATAATATATAGAGAGGGACGAGGGAGGTAGGGAGCGTGGGGGAAAGAGAGGGCGAGAGAGCGAGAAAGATGGTGTATCGGAATGAGAGAGGAAATGAGGGACGGATTGAGGGAGGGGGGAGGAAGAGAGAGAGAGTGGAGGGGGAGGGAGGGATGGGGGAGGAAGGGAGGGAGGGAGAGAGGGAGGGAGGAAGGGAGAGAGAGAGCGAGAGAGAGAGAGAGAGGAGGGGGAGGGAGGGATGGGGGAGGAAGGGAGGGAGGGAGGGAGAGAGAGCGAGAGAGAGCGAGAGAGAGAGAGCAAGAGAGAGAGAGAGAGAGAGAGAGAGAGAGAGAGAGAGAGAGAGAGAGAGAGAGGGGCACCGTACACCTGGTACAGCTCATGCTGTATCCTTCTCTAGTATCGATCACAAACAACGCCCATTGCTGTCAAATAACCAATAACACTACATGTAAAGCCATTGATATGGCCATGTGGTGATGGACTTAGTTGATACATTCTCACCTGCCATTGCATTTCGTAGATACTATGTCTCATAGAATATAGGTTAACACTGTAACCCTAACAGTCCAAACACGACAATGGAGCTTTCCAGTTTACCAACACATCATATGACGTCATAATCAGCCACGTGACGTGCATGATGACTTCATGAATGTCATAGATCGGTTCGTCACGAACACTTAACTGCTGACGGACTAAGCGTTGTTGTACGGATTGTGTGCCGTTATTATTTAATAAAGATGGTGTTGAATATTCGGTAACTAATCTACCTGTTAATTTAGCCATAGGCAGCAACAGCACTCAGTCAAATTAGTTTCAAAACATCTAACAGCGTACCTGGGTAGTTTTCTGGAAATTAATAGTAAGGCAATTTAGGAATTCCTCGACCCCAACACGGCGAATTGTGGGCGGAGCTTAGATAAAGATGGGCGGAGTATAGATAAAACTGAAAAAGTCCGTTTTCAGTTTGATTTAAGTAATACTATGTTTGCTATCGTGAGCCTAGTATGACTGCGAACGGTTGTTGTCTATCACCTTTCCTATGGCAGCAACAAGTTTCAGTGCAATTAGTTTCAAAATATTCAACATATTTACTATATACCTGCCTTGTAACTGGGATACAGGAATCTCAAGATTTAAAGGAGTGCATTCACGTTGCTTATTTCCAGCAATAATATGTAGTCGCATCATTTTCCAAATAGTCAATAGGTTCCATATCAAATACTTTTGAAATCCCATCTCCTCGGATTCAGGAAGATGCGCACTAATAACACATTTACCGGGTACGGATTCGGTCGTTCGTCGTCTTTATGTACAAGGCGAGAATCCTGACTTCTCATCTCGGGTCTAGCCGCTGGCCTAAGGGAGAATGTTGGGTGTTGTCTGTCATCCTATTAGAGGCATTACCGAGAAAGAAAACGAGATTTACCAGATCCTGTCGGTGTCGACGTCGACTAGCAAATTGGCTGACGAAAGGAGGGCATGAAAAGACGTCAGAAGGCTACCAGTGGCTCTCATACCGCGGGCTCGATCGTGCCATCTCGCTAACTTACTTATGTCCCAAGGCGAGGTTCCAGTTAGCAATAGCAAAGGAAATGGCTGAAAATACGCAGTCAAGTGAACATGCGAGCTGGAATTGTGCCCTAACCATTTCACCACTGCTACGAGTTAATATCCAGAAAGACACGATGCGATATGAACTGAAGGGCTATTTTTTGCGACTTGTTTCGTTAATATCGTTTCCTGCCATATGTAGACGCGAGGTTCGGCCAAACAATAATCCAAATATGCAAGCTTTCTTCATTGCCCAGCCTGCCTGAAGTTGACATTGACAACTACGGTCCCAAGCATCGTACAGTTAAATTAGCTCTCTAATACATCCACGGCTGTAAAATTAATGTCCTACGCGGCTAAGTACATCCCCGTTCCCATAATGAAAGTATAATAGAAATGTTGCATTAGGTTTACTTCAGATAGCCGATTTGGACTAATTACATTTAGATACAATTGACACGCGCTGGATGGTGTGTGTTAGAGGTATAACACGGCTCTGAAATAACTTAACACGTTACCAAAGCATAGTAATACGTCCTGGTGAATATTTTGAACATGAGGAAGGATTCCAGTTTCTCAGTCAATAGTATGATGTCATAATAATCTCAGTGATGTGCAGGATGACGTCATGCGTGGCGTAGCTAGGTTCATCGCGAATGCATAATTGACTAAGCGTTAGCGTACGAATTGTATATGGCTTTCCTATTTAATAGATATGCTATTGGATATTTTGAAACTAATTTAACTGGGTGTTGTTGCTGCCAAAGGCAGACAAACCATTCTGCCATACGTTTCAAAATATTCAACATCTTATGATGGATGGATACTCTGGAAAGATGAATTATAATCGAAATACTCAACAGAACATTTCTTTCTATCTAGCACGGTTCGGGTTTTGATTTGCCAATATGTTAACTTATTACTGGCCTGTGCTTATAGTATTTGGGAGGGGTGGAACTGTGAGGGACTGTACTGGATGCCGTTATAAATGCACGTTATCCACAGGAAGCATTGATGCGCACTATCTACTAAAGATAATATATAGGCCTACCATTGTCAAATTAGTCACATGTTTATTGTAAGCTTGCTCAGTTACGTGATTAAATCGAAAATCGTGATCATGTTTTAAATCGTGAATTTACATGATTAAACGTGACTATTTATCTATTGCATAACATATTTAAAAACGTAACTTTCAATTACTTTTTAATGCGATCGGTCATGAAAAATGACACTTTGCTTAGTGAATGTATGTCCATTTGCAAAGTAAGAGAAGACTATTTTTGAAAAGTGTATTACTGGAATGCCTGGCTCGAGAACTTCTCTTGCCCTGCAAATGGACTTTGCTAAACACCATTGCAAATTTCGTCATTGATATTCTTTTGTTGCTATGTCTAGGTCATTTGTATCCAAGCTCGAGTAATCACAATAATTTTTTTAATGATCGATCGCGATCACTCCACGCAATAATCGCGCAACCCAATTCTACCCATTTGATCTGAAACCGTTAAACAGTCAAAAGAAAAATCATTATTCTGTATTTCGAAGCGAATTTAACTGGGCGATGTAGCTGTCTATGGCGGCAGACGGGATCTTTTCAAAGCAGGTAACATAGGGGTATAGTTCTGCTGAAAAGTAGAAGCTTGGACTTTATGCGCCCAAAAGTTAATATACGCCGAGGGTGGTACAAGTTGTTGGCGACAAAAACCTGGCACTAATCATAATGCCCAATAGCTAAACGTTTTGGCGGCTCAATAAACCGCCACTCACATTAGCTAGTTAATTACTTAGTCAGTTAGTTATTCATAAAAGCTTATTCTGCTCAAATTTTAGCGCAGTAAAGTGGCAACCATACATGAGGATTGCACAACTTTCGGTGTGTTCGAAAAAAGAAATCTGAAAAAATTCGAAAAAAATCCGTCAGCGGCAGCTAACACGCTTCCATCGACCGTATGCACATATCTCAGTCTTTATTTCTCCAACACAACTAAAGCTTTATCGCTGTGGCAGTTTTAGTTGATAGAGATAGAGCGCATTGTAATGGCAAACGTGTCCAGCACGGATAACGGATGGCTAGTGATAACTTGCTTACTAAAGCCAAGTAGGCACATCATGCAGCGCATTGCCAACGACAGTATATGCGGCAAATGGCCCTGGTTCATTAAACTGATTTGGTAAAACAAGTCTTATGCCCACGCATCCCACCAATGGAGGATTCCAGTTTCTCAGTCCATCATATGACGCCATACGCAACTACGTGACGTGTAGGATGAAGTCATTATCAACTACGTCATGAATGGCATAGCTAAGTTTGTCACGAACGCATGATTGATGATGGACTAACCGTTGTATCAATTGCATGTCTGTACGACTCTTTGGCGGAGCTTAGAGACGGCCGGGTCCTAGCTAAAACTCGATTCCTCTATTTTAAGGCAGCCGTATACGTAAGTGTTTAAATATTCTGGAGCCAATTTGACAGGAAACTGTTGCTGGTATGGGCAGCAACATCTCTCAGACAAGTTCGCTTCACATAACATAATAGTTCTAGCACTATGGAATATTGTACTTTAGTATTTGACCTGTCTGGTTGAATGGGTAAAAGCAGTAGCAAAATTTAGCCCCGCTATAGCTATGGTTGATAGCAGATGCCACTGAGCAACTCTGCCAATACATGGATTAATAACGTAATTACTACTAGCGGCACGTATTAAATGTTATATAAGGTGTCATCCCTGATGAATGTGACATATGCCACGTTAGATACGACATTAGCCGATGATCTAATACCATTACGACTGCATATTGTGTATGTACTATATCGATATCTAGATTTACAGCTAGAGATACAGATAGATGGGTGGATGGATTGGTGTCTGGGTGTGTAGGTGGGTGCGTGGAGGCGTGGGAGCGTGGGTAGGTATGTGGTTGGGTGAATGGGGTGATGGGTAGGTGGGTGCGTGGATGTTTGGAGCGTGGGTGGGTATGTGGGTAGGTGGGGTGATGGGTAGGTGGTGGCTGCGCTGGTGGAGTTGCTGAGTAGGTGGGTGGGTGGGTGGATGGATGGATGGGTGGGTGACTTGGTGGATTGATGGATGGGTTGCTGAGTGGCTGGGTGGATGGGGTGGTGCGTGGGTGGGTGAGTGGGTTGCTGGATGGATGGATGGATGGATGGATGGTGGGCGGATGGCTGGGGTGATAGGTATGTGGGTGGCTGCGTGGGTGGGCTGGCTGAGTGGGTGAGTGGGTGAGTGGGTGGGTGGGTGGGTGGGTGGGTGGGTGGGTGGGTGGGTGGGTGGGTGGGTGGGTGGGTGGATGAGTGGGTGGGTGGGTGGATTGGTGGATGGATGAGTGAGTGGGTGGGTGGGTGAGTGGATGTGTGTACAGATGGATGGATTGATGGATGTGTGGGTGGGTTTGTGGGTGGATATATGGGTGGATTAGTGGGTGGGTGAGTGGGTGGATGCGTGTACGGATGGATGGATGAATGGGCGGATGGATGGATGGATGGATGGACGGATGGATGGATGGATGGATGGATGGATGGATGGGTGGGTGGGTGGCTGGGTGGGTGGGTGGGTAGAAGGATGGATGGATGGATGGATAACAAATATAATGCATACTGGTCGAATTGCTGCATCGTGATAAATTATGCATACACACCGGAGCGATAAGAGCCAGTACTGTCTAGCTAATGTGCGAGAGGTGATGATGTGCACGCTTAGACTGAAGCACGTTAGTTTCGATCTGGTGTGATGCTGAAATAGCGGGACAACGCCATGGGAGACAGCGCAGCGCTTTTATTCCTGTTTATTACTGAGCCGAAATTAGATGGAATTATTTAGGTCCGTTCAGGAGGCGAGGCGGGATAGACATTGCTTGGTTTTAGCAGTCTCTGTTGCGTAATATAAAGGGTTTAGATGGGACATATTCGGTAACGGGGCCAGCTCGTTTACCAGAGTAATTACATAGTCGTGAATGTGTGCATCCTGAAATTACACGGTGTAACTGAACGAATGTCCAAAAACTAGTATTATCCAGACCATGTTTGTATACGCTATGCATATAGGTTACGAATGGACTTAACCAGTGATTAAAGCCCTCTTGTGTCAACAGTGCCTCAAAGCGCTCACACTTCTACGTATATCAAATAACCCTTTTAATGGTCATGATCTTTCAAGAAAATTATAATTTTACAATAAAATTTACAAAATAACTTTCTGTTGTTCTTCAAATAGACATTTCTCAAGACCACTACAGGTCCTATTTTTGGCCAGGGTGACCGTGGAAATGGTCAAGAAAATCCCCGTTTTTCTTACCTAGTGTCTATTTGCCGGCTGAGAGAAGACTATTTGTGTAAATGTACCGCTGGAGTGACTGGCTCGATTATATTCTCTTGGATGAAAAAATGGACATTCCTCAAGACCACTACGTAGTCCGTTTTTTTGGCGGTCCTGGCCATTAAAGAGTTACGTTAACACGAGGGGGCGGGGGGGGGGAGGTAACAGCGTAACATATACATGGAACAGACTCGAGCAGGGCCGAACACAGGATTCGCGGGACCCTGTGCACAGTTTCTGAGAAACTAACCCGGGGGCGCTCAGAACTGATAGCAAGAACGCTAGTGTCCGGATTCTACCGGGGTAGGTGGGGTGGGTGGTAGGCGGGTTTGGGGTTTGGTGGGGGTGGGGTGGTTGGGGGAGCTGAGATCAGAGGCCTGTGGGATTTGATCACATCAGTCGTATACAATACATGTTTCAAACACAAAACAAACAAAAATACAACCAATTATGTTCAAAATCGTAAACAGAATATTTTGTTATAGCGTGTTTAAAATAGTGTTCTCTTGGACACACGTTGGCGTATTTACTAGTTGTATAATAGGCGTGGCATCTACTTCTACTTCAATGCTGTACTCAACTGTTATCCGCAAGCAGGGCCGTATTTAGATATGTGGGGGCCCTGCGGCAAAGAATGAGCGTCTGGGCGTCCTCCCCCAGAAAACCTTTTACTTCAAGGTGCTCTGAGACGGCCAGAGAGTCTACTTTTAGGGTGAATTATGGCGCGTTCTTTTGTTGTAAAATTTTTTTATTTTGCAAATTTTCGTAATTAACATTGTTGCCGAACACCAAACAAGAATTGGGGGTCCCACAAATATTAGAATGGAATTATAATGCATGATTAAGAGTTCTAAACTAATACAGTTTGCTTTAAATGTCCTATAACTTCCAAAAAAGTGCATAATTTTTTTTCCATTTTTAAACTGCGGGGGCCCCTTGCTTGTGGGGGCCCCGGGGCTTTTGACCCACTTGCCCCCCCCCCCCCTCACCCCCACCCCTTAAATACGGCCCTGTCCGCAAGCAGATATGACATGTATGGTTGCAACTTGAAGTTATATCGGGGCGCCAAACCCCTCTACAATTGTTTGGGTCACATTTGAGGGGGGGGGGGGGGGGGGGCCCTCTGCCAGTCTGCCTTGCGTTCAACCCTGGAGACGTTAGATGATTTGTGTACGGATTATTCTGCTGAACATTGTGAGAGATGCTTCCAACGTTTGCAGTGCAATGTGTTTCAGTCGAATTAGTTTCACAAAATCCGATCACTTTCCAGAACGGGTGGTTGTCTTGACCTGGAGACTGGTTTTTCAATAGTTACATTTTAAGCACCGTTGTTTGTTCGTGAGCGCGTACGTACGTACGTACGTGCGTGTGTGCGTGTGCGTGCCTGCGTGCGTAAGTGTGCGCTACCGTGCGTGTATGCCTGCGTGCTTGGGTGTGCGCGCGTGTATGCATATGTGCGCATGCGCGTGTCACCACACTCATTATTCAAATTCCACGCAGCTGTCGGTGCAAAGAGAATGGATTTATCTACGTATATGATTTTAAAAAACGCATAGAACTCGAAGGTCAAATACAATAAATCATATACAATGGACGACTTATTCTGTTGTATATATTGAAGCTAATTTCTGCTGCTGCCGATATAGCCTGCGGCAGCACAATAGAATATTCGTCAGCTTACCTCTATATCTAGCATGAACTTCTGTCTCCGGAAGTCCATGGTGTAACGGGGAAAGACGTTACCATATTGTCTACAAAATGAGTAATTAAAGCGATGTTAATATCATCTCAAATGTTGTATTGCACCGATAGAATATGGTTTATAGAGTCCATATCATTCATATCCTGTCACATTCCCTGATCTGTATCGCAAGTATCTGTTTTAAATATCGAGTAAATGTTGAACAGTGATCGACACCATTTTGTTTCCTCAAGCTATTGTGTGTGATGTCATGTAAGCGCCAATGCATCACATTCTTTATTACGTAATGCTTATCCCATTGCATATTTTGAAACCAATTTGACTGGAAGTTGTTGCACTTCCAGTCAAATTGGTTTAAAAATATTCAACAGCTTACTTGTAGGATTGCTTTTATACCACATTGCCAAACTATAGCTGGCCCTTCTATGACTGAGCGTATATACCGAGGCAAACACACTAGGGTTTTTCTGATTGGTTGAAAAGTAAATCATGACAGCCATCATAGGGTGTAGAAATGTACCAACATTTAACTACTAAATCCTTAATATCTTTCCTTAGCGGCGTGATAAAAATTACCTGGATAGTTTATGACCGACGTGTAAGATCACCTGAATAGCTATCAAAAGATGGGATTAGTAATCCTTTAAACAATACGTGTGTTTCATACTTGGATGTTCAATGAAAATAAGCATAGTTGTCTCAAGGCATTACGATCCGCGTATACTCAAACATAGTATGTGTCCCCCAATAAAATTTTACGAATACTACCACTTGGTTCATTGATACACAGGTCCCGTGATTACCTCTCGCCGTAAGGGGACAATGGCAATTTAATTGGGCGTGCATGTCTGTTTGTGTGTCCGGGATTTATCTAAAATGCGCTGATCCAATTTCCAGACTATGGTCGTGATCTAGATAAAACAACCCGTATACGGATCGGATCAAATTATGGATTTATGTATAATTATGTCGGAAACTACTGGTCAGAGTATGCTACGACTCTTACACAAAAATGTGTGCCCATCCATGTATCCGAAAAATCCGGGGAAATACGAAAAAATCCAGAAACCCCCCCCCCCCCAAACACAGAAAATCCGCACACATTTTGCGCTGTGACAAACACAGAAGGGTGAGGGCCTACACTCTCTGATTGCTCTTGTTTTCAACTAGATCCAGTACCCTCTTCGACGCCAAGCTTTGTGATCGAGAAGGAAAAGTTGGAAATATCTTCCTCCATTGCTTCACATAAATGTTTATGTTGGCGGAATCACTCATTGGTTATGATGCCCGTGTGGAGTGTTAGGCGTGTTCCCACTAGAGAGTTCATCGGAAATATCGCCATACTTTTCTCTCTCTCTGTTTGTTTATCCATTTGCAATAGCATCCGGCACGATACAGCGGGAAGTAGAGGAATCCAATATGTTTGTCAAATACATGACGTCATAATGAATTACGCCACGGCGTTCGACATAAACGCCTAATAGCCCGCCAAGTGCTATGAATTATATGTTTTTACTATTTAATCAAACATTATGTTCAATATTTTAAGACCAATTTAACTGGGTGGGCGCTGTTGCTGCAATAGGATGCATCGGCGGCACCCAATCAAATTAGGTTCAAAATATTCAACAGCTTACCTATACACGTTTAATTTTTTTAAATTGAGATTCAGGGAGTTCATGTGTCGATCGATCCCAGCACGGACAAAGCGTGAGAGGAGCTTAGCTTGAGATGGGCGGGTCATACCTGAAACTGGATTCATCCATTTACTATAATACCAACATTATTACACATTGTCATGACTTTAATAATGTCACGTTCTATGGCTACCACCAGCGGAATTCTTGTGGCACGCGTTCACCCACGTGGCACGGTCACAGACTCTCCGCTAACTATACTTGCGAGCCACATCGGCCGCTTATGAGTGCCTACTTAGCGGCCATAAGGAAGCGATTCGGACCTTCACCAATCGCTGCCCGTCGCGTGTTTATTTTGCGCATTTAGCAGACCAGTATCTAGAGATGGCACTATCGTACTGGTCCCTCGTCAATCAGCACTAATCAAGAACGATCCGAGAAAAATAACTAGAATTGGCGATCGTGTAAACGGATATGAGCACGCGCCTCAGTCGTTACTATGGTGACCGCAGGAATGTACTCGAGTTCGGGGATTACATATCTCATATCACGCAGCCTCGTGCTAGGTCAGTGACGTAGGAGGAAACAGGGCAATGAACTAGACAATACCATCCATAACATTCAGCAATTCAGAACCTATTTTCGTAGTATCTGGTTACAAGTGTGTTAGTAAAACACGACCGGCGACATTTCGTTTCATGTACTTGTGGCAGGACTTACAGCTCATGAGCTGCTCCAAGAAATGAATAGCTGGAATTCTAGACGACTACTACCTGGCTCAATATATAAACCGTGTTTAGCGGTTACCAGGTTAACCATTCTATTTAGATCTTTTGTTAACTCGCAATGTTTATGAATAGGCGGATCGTGTAGCCATGAATACTTTTCAGATGTGCTTTGGATATCCAGGATTAGATCTTATGCACGGCCAACATCAAACAGAAGCCTCGTTTTGAAGCTTAACTGCGATACGCCTAGTGCCCTGCATGATTCACATGGACATTCTATACACAACCGACATCAAGAAGATAGCAGGTTTACGGAGAAACTATGCAACGAATATCCAAATGTTTCCAACTGAAAATAAACAGAGCCCTCGAGATGCCAGTCATCAGGTCGATCATCATATGATTATGTAGGGTCATCTGCATTACGCTAGGCCGGTATTAGATATATGAAAGTATCCAGACATTCCATTAGGTTAACAAGAGCAGCGCTCTGCGCATTTGGCTTACAGTGATAATAGTGGCAACCAATTTCATATTTTCTGAGGCAAGTGCGTGAAAGCGTATCTATCACTTATGTGACAACCCGGCGTTTCTTTAGTAAAACGGCGAAAGACATGTTTCCTCTTGGACCATTTGCCATCCCTATTGCAACTGATAATTCTATGGCATGCCGGGCAACGATAGCGGTGCCAAAGTCTTGTTTGCCACATAGCTCTCTTTTCGTGTTCACCGGAGCGTATGGCAGCTGCTTCCATTGCAACTCCTCTTCGGGATTTCAAGTTTGCATACTCATTAATTGCAATGAATATATGCGATTCCGCTATCTTACTAGACATTACTCAATTCATGAAATACAATTAGCAGCTGATTAACAATGCATAGGCAATCACTGGACAACAACTCCGGTGTAATGGATTATATCATATTTATTACGGTAAATTAGCCCCCCCCCTCCCCCCACCCCCTCCTTGTGTCAACAGCGCTTTTTCGCCGACTTAACCATGAAAGAGACCGTTAAAGGGGTAATAGTAAAGACACATTAAGGTTCTTACTTAGCCAGTGTCTATCTGCAGGCCGAGAGAAGAGTATTTTTGGATAATTTACCTCTCGAATGACTGGCTAGGTTACCGAGCCAGGCATTCTAGTGGTACATATTAACAAAAATACTCTTCTCTAGGCCTTTCTAATAGCCATGCCTGACGAGCACTGCAAATGTTGTTTTGTGGTCATTTTGACCGTTAAATAGTTAGGCTGGCACAAGAGGGCGTAAAGGATTACTGCACGCGCATTTCAAATAAGCTATGGTAGTGGCGGTTCTGTGATTATGATTATCTAGCTAGGTACCAAACAAATTGCAAATAACACGGAACTAGTAATTACAGTACATGAACATATGATGGAATGCATAAACTTAAACTCATACCTCGTAATTCCATTGTGACTGCAATATTACACAATATAATCTAAAACAAGTAAACATATTGATGCAAGGCATCGATAGCAAATAGATGGGCGACAGCACAGACAGCAGCGACGTATTCCACATCTGGTATAGTAAATCATTGGAAATGTTGCTGTCTGGCCATCGGTGTCCAGTGGTGGTGCGTATGTGTTTGCGGTGGCAGGCATCAAGTTTGTCTAGAACTGCCTTTGGAGCTGCCCAGCTGTTACAATTATACAGCATCAAGGATACGCAGGTTGCATTGCATAAACGTGGCCTTTTAATCAAGGGCATCATTGAGCTACGATCTATTATGACATAGCACAATACAGAGACATGATAATACTAATTTTCACCCACAATCAATTTTCACTATATGCATGGTAATACGTTTGGTAAGTATAGGCTGGTGTGATTTCACACACAATCTATTTGTAGTGCGGTCTATTTGCATTTTAGCGAGGGCTATACCTTTTCACCGCGCCAGACAAATGGGTATCGATTCCGTTTTTTTGTCTAGTCTTGCTTTGCAAGTATCAGTCAATTTAAATATCAACAGGTCGAATGGATGGTGACACGTAACAGTTAAGTACAACCGAAGTTGACATGGATGGCGACACACAGCGCTTGAAATAATAAGCTAATCCAAGTTGAACTGGATGGCAGCACATGCCAGTCTATTACCATTTTGTTGGACGCGGATGGCGTCACAGAGCATTCTATTACATTCATTTCAGGGTGAAGTGAACGGCGTCACACACCAGTCTATTACATTATAGGTTTACAGTGGATGATGTTACATAACAGTATATTACATTCAAATCAGGTGGAAGTAGATGGCATGCCATGACGGTCTATTGCATTCCAGGTTGAAGAGGATGACATCACATAACAGCCAATTACATTTCAGGTTGAAGCGGATGGCTTCGCATAAGAATCGCCTCACATAACAATGGCATCGAATAGCAGTCTATTACATTTAAGGCTGAAGTGAATAGCGTCGCATGCCAGTCTATTACCATTCGCGTGGATGTGAATGGCGACACATGGCTCAGTCCGTTCATTCACAACTTTGCCATCTGACCACACTATAAAACAAGTACCAAATGTGTGCAAATAGCCAATATACTACTAACACCACCATTGTTAGTAGAAACCATAATCTCGTGGATGGCACATGCAAGTCTAACATTAAATCATGCATCATGTACCCATGCACAGCAAACAATTGGAATACATTCAGTCGGTGAACCACCACCACACTTCTTCTACAAGGGCCAATGCATCGTGTACTTTCATCTACCAATCAATTCACACTCAGCATATGCAGGGAAAGCATCCTATGATATATTCCACAACCCATAACCTTATACTATCAGTCCAATGTATACACATATAACGTAGGGGTGTTTGATTCAAGGCTTGAACATGGCGACATAGAAATGTGTTACCTCAATTTCAAGGTCAAGTCATAGCCTTGCCAAAACAGT
Organism: Chaetoderma sp. LZ-2023a; assembly: GCA_034401795.1. Taxonomy (NCBI): domain Eukaryota; kingdom Metazoa; phylum Mollusca; class Caudofoveata; order Chaetodermatida; family Chaetodermatidae; genus Chaetoderma; species Chaetoderma sp. LZ-2023a. Next base: position 71,052,063 of record CM067364.1, read on the forward strand.
CCAACGATAAATACGACATCAAAATGCAAGATACCTGAGTAGGAATAATAACCTAATTAGTAATACTAAAAAAGAAAAGATATATACAGGGAAACAGCTGTACTGTTGACGATAATACTTTGGAAGCATTAAGCATATTATGGCTCTCCAAGCTTGAAACAACTGAAGCGTTTGGGTTGCCAGCGCATCTCCAAATCTCTCATCATTTACCACGTGCCTATAGATTTGAGAACATTGGCATTTGCTGCAAGCCTGACATTACTCCACCCGCGTATAATATCGTATTTCATCTATCAATATGCATTGGATATAATGAATGTGTTTGAACTGAGCATATGATACCGTTTGTCGTCAAGTCTTGTGAATATAGAAATGACCTCACACGTTTAAGAGCAAGCATGGGGCAGATGTGAGTCAGTTGGAGGGAAGTAGGAAGGGAGAGAAGGGGGTGGGGTGGCGGGGAATGGAGAAATAGTGCTGGAGGGAGGTTGGAGATCGATAGATAGATAGATAAATAGATAGATAGATAGATAGATAGATAGATAGATAGATAGATAGATAGATAGATAGATAGATAGATAGATAGATAGATAGATAGATAGATAGTTAGTTAGTTAGTTAGCTAGCTAGCTAGCGAGAGAGAGGGAGAGGAGGGGAGGGGAGAGAGGGGGAGAGCGGGGTACGCGATAGGGGGCGGAGCGAGAGATAGTGAGAGTGGGGGGGGGTGAAGTAGAGAGACGAATGGATAGAGAGATAGCGGGTGGGAGCCTGGCAGAGAGGGATAGAGGAGAGAGAGAGAGAGAGAGAGAGAGAAAAAGAGAGAGAGGAGGCGATGTGGAAACAGAGAGGGGGAGAGGAGGGCGCGAGGAGGGAGTGGTGGAGGGATAGCGAGATGGAGGGAGGTGAGGAGGGCGGGAGAGAAACAGTGGATGCATGGATGTAGAGAAAGGGAGGGGAGACAAGGAGGGCAAAGGAGAACGATCGGGAGGTGAGGGGTAGGGAGGGATGGATGAGAGGAGGGTGTGGGAGAAGAGGGGAGAGAAGAAGAACGAGAGAGAGAGAGAGAGAGAGAGAGGAAGAGAGGAAGCAGATATTGGACACACAAGTGCACACTGAGTGATACCTTATATACGCAAGGACAGAGAAACCACGTCCAAATAATTGCAGGATGGCGGCATACACACTCATCATATTCAAAACACCATTCATCTTTCAACACAGGGAACAATTACCAAGCTACCCAAATTAGGATACTAAACCAACCTTTGGAAATAAATTTAAAAAAAGAAACTCATATTATACTTGTTGACAATATCCATAGGCCATAATATTGGCAGGCTTAAGTAGATACACTGGTGCTAGTGACACGAAAAGGGATCGACAATCATACCAAATTACACACCATAACGAGGCCATCAATAGCGATGCGGCGAGCGCAGCGACAGCAATAGTTAAAGCTTGATATATCTCCCGACACAAAAACTCAATACACCCGCGGAAGTGTGGCATAGATTGGTTCATTGGTGAACGCCTTCATACACATTATAGCAGTTCGTGAGCGAATCTGGCACTGGCCAGAAGCTGACGACAGCTATTGATGAATAGCGATTGACCAACGTTCTCGCTTCACGGCGCCATGGGCGGTGATTGCAAAGTCACTAGATATGTAACTATTTTACCACCCACAATGCATTATCATCATCAGCAACAGTTTCATACATAGCACCCGCACCCCGCGCGCGAACCCAGACCTCCTAGCAACCGGGGCAATGTGATATTCCACCGCGAGACAGTTCTGTGATTGCTTGCATAGCAATGCGTCAATGTTCTCGATTACCAATGTTCTTCTATATGCGTTAGATTTCAGTGACGGGCATTGTTTATTTGGAGTTAACCGCCTGCTGATTTGATTAAAATGAATTGCCTGAATGGTGCCTTGCCAAAGTCGCTAACAGCGCGCATTCAACTCATTTTTAAACTACCAAACCCGCATTAGAACTGATCGATCCGATCCCTGTAAATTCTGGATGACAATCGTTGGTGACATAATTCAAGTGAACTGTTATAACATGAATGATGTATTATTACGTGCACAATCACGAAATTAATACGTTTCGCTCAGATTGTGTTTGGTCATTTCGCAGATGTCTTTGAAAATGGATCGACTTTGATTAACAGCTATCGCTCATAGTGAGGTACGAGAAGCACGCTTTCAAGAATCGACATTAAGCTCGACTCGGCATGCTGACTGTCATCGAGGAAAACTGATTATTGCTGCACAGAATCGATTCTGTGGCATCAATCGTACTTTTCTCGTTCAGAGTATCTTCGTGGTAAATGTTTAATCATTTAACCGCCATACATCATACACGACATAATCTGTATACTGTACGAAATAGTGTGTCGAGTATTTTAAAAACATGAATGGGAGATGCCTCTGTGTATAGCAGCAAGATGCTCCATTCGAATTAGGCACATACCAAAGGGCTTTCCAGTATAATTGTCTAGAAAGTGGGCGACTGGGATTTCAAGGGTGTATGGGCAAACGCATACATGAAATGGGCTTTGGGTAAATGCTTTGGATCGTACACGACTTTTAAACTATTCGACCGCTAGCTCTGAAGGACGACGTTGTTTAAATGATGATGCGCTTGCTGCTGCCGCTGCTGCTGCTACTGTTGTTGCTGCTGCCGCCGCCGCCGCCGCCGCCGCCGCCGCCGCTACTGCTGCTGCTGCTGCTGCTGCTGCTGCTGCTGCTGCTGATGATGATGATGATGATGATGATGATTGTGATGATGATGATGATGATGATGTTGATCCATAGTCTACGGAACTGAATATATCAAGCATCTGCAATCCAGCGTTCATCATTGGCCATTGGATATTTTTCTCGGCCAGTGCGCTTGCCTCACTGTGGTTCTTTGTGTACATCATAGTACCTGGTCCTGTTTCTTCCAGGTCGGCACGTTGCCAATTGACGCAACGCCGTTCAGTAGTGTCATTTACCCTAGTTGTATTTCGAGTACAGGGTATGGAAATCCACTTTTAGCTATGCCCCTTCGACCTCTAGTTAAGCCCCACACACGCTTTAACCTTGGTGGGATAGATCGGTCCACGCAGTCCCTGAATCTCCATTTCCAAAAAACTATACAGGTAGACTGTTGAATATCTTTAAATCAATTGGACTGCTCGCTGTAGCTGCATATGGCCACAACAATGCCTGTCAACATAGGTTCGAAATATTCAACAGAAAATAAATAGGAAAGACATACTATTCCTAAAACTTGATTTACTAATACGCGTTCATGACAGACTTATTTACGTCATTCATGACGTAATTGAATATGGCTCCAGCCTACATGTGACGTAGTTGTTTATGACGTGATATGATTGATCGATATTAGAGGCACCATGCACGTCTAGTGTTTTATCCACAGGGATCTTTGTCCCACGGATCTATAATATCCGTAAGGACTGAACGACGGTGTTCCCAGAGACACAATGAGCAGCATTGAGCTGCTCATCAGTGACCCTGGCGTAATGTCCATTTTCAATTCTTCCCTTCCACACTGCACGACGCAATTATCACAAACGCTGTCTTATCGGCTAATTGCGCACGGGAAGCACTGTCTTGGCTTCGTTTATACGGAAATGGCTTGCTTGTGCTGCCATATAGAAGGTCATCGAGTGGTTCCCGTCATCATATATGGATTCTATCTTGTCTGCCCACTCTGGTTCTAGTAGAAGACTAATTATGGAGGGGGTTGGTATTGTGGAGTCTTGTACACAGGAAGCAGTGGTGCTACTAGGTGGCTTTGCAAATAGCAGAACTGGCAGACGGCCTATATCTGAGGAACTGATATAAATCTCAGACTCTATATACTGAAGATACCTTACTCCTACTCTCATCTGCTGTCTGTCAAAAAGAGTCTTTGTAGTCGCAGCTCATCGTCAATACATCGAGCGTAATGTAATAGCCAAATGATCTTTGAGACACCGATGGTGTCGAAGACCCTTGACATGCCCATACTGTGAAGGTTCCCGCGGTTCTGCATGGCACTGACACGCACACTCGCATGCGCACGTACACACGTGCTCACGCATGCACGCGCGAATGCACGCCCACCCACGCACATTCGCTGCGCGCCTACAGTGCCTACAGTGTCCGCTAGCGTGTGCCCTCCTTTAGCATAAAGCTGATGTGGTACGCTCCAGTCCAACTCCTCGAACAACACTGTCGATGGGGAGGCATTGCTATGAAGGCAGAACGTAATATGACGGACATTATTTTGGAAATATAGTCCATGCTAGGTATTGTCAGATCAGATGCACGTTCACTTCTCGGCATCTTAAGTGACTTGTCAGCATTAGTTGTTGAGGTCAGTTCCGCGTAGAACGACTTAATACAAATGATCTATTGTCGCTGTTTCTGTAGTTCTGTCATGCTCATTAATAACGCGACACTTTGTGAAGTGACGACGACGGCGGCGGTAACGACAACGATGACGACGACAACGACGACAAAGAGTTTGGTCTGGGTGATGCAGTATAAATACAAATAAAAATGAAAATGATGATACAAATAACCTACCGTTTGCGAAATTTGGAACTTCTAAGCCACATTATAACACACCGTAATACGAGGCAGTCCTCCCCAAGATATCAAAAGGGAATTGACATTTCCAAGTGTATCCATCCATCATATGAGGGCATATGACGTCATATTAAACTACGTGCCGTGTGCGATGATGTCATTCACATGCCGCTATGAATGGCTCGATATCGTCCGTTTTTAACGGCCGGCACGTTGTACGAATTGCATGTCTTTACATTTCTGTCGAATATTTTGAACCTAATTTGACAGCGCGCTGTTGCTGCCATAGGCAGCAGCACCACCCCGTCAAATTAGTTTCAAAATATTCAACAAGTGTCCATGTATAGTTTTCTGGAAATTTGATAGTCAAGTAGTCCAGGGATCGATCGATCCCAAAACGAGCGAGGTGCGGGCGGAGCTTAACTAGGGATGGGCGTAGCATAGCTAAAACTGGAAAGGTCCATTGGCCTATACATCTGTATTACCATTGAGGCGGTGCAACAATTTAACGAATATTGGCACAAATGAGCGGCTATCTGTAGCGATGACTGATGAGTGAAATCGATGGTTATGACATGGACCAGATGGATGACTACTCACAATCTAATCCCCATATGTGCATAATCTCAGCTGACTTGATTAATAATAGTGGGAACACGGACAGGCTCTCTGAATGTTATTACATTTTCTAATAGAGTATGCCGGAACAAGGGAAAATATGGCAGAACGCTTCATAATTGGAATACATTTGCGTTACCCGGCTTTAACGAACTACTAAATACGAAGATAAATCTATCAGTTAAATCGGTCCGACATTAATTTCGGTCGACAATGATTTATTGCCAGGGACAGAAATAACATTCGGCTATTTCCTTGTGCCAATTGTTGTCGTGCTGGCAGCAGCTGGATGTCGATCCTGTGTTTTCGTCCGTGGTTCCTTGTCAAAGAATGTGCAGGGGTATGGTCGGATGTTTCTTAATTAATCATTTCCAGGACAATGCGAGTGAACGTTGTTGCTGCATATAGTAGCTTTATTTTCACTACCAAATTGTTTCACAAATGTGTTAAGATCCATGTTTATCTCGAACTAAAGCACGATCCTCGTTGTTTTCAGAATGCACTAGAATGACTATCAGTGCCACATTCCCCCACACGTGGACGTTTAAACGCGGAATATTTGGCGTGGAATGACGCGTACCAATCTACTTCCGGTCGAATGACACGTACTGGATAACTTTCAAATATTTATCCGCCACCTCGTTTGCGTAGTGGGCCGGAAGATAGCGCGCGGTAGAATTGAATGCGTTCGAGCGTCATGTTGCTAGGACCGCTGTTCTATATTATAGATGTTCGCGTCCCACGGCTTAATGTCGCGTAATTTGATCGCGTGTTCCTTCTCCTGGAAAAGGCGCGGATCGCGAGAAGTGCTCCCTCAGGTTTTGGCAGTGTAGTTGCGTATGTCCAAGCACCTCAAATCAATTATCTATCTCATTCCCGTTTAAATACTCGGTTTAATACACCCCTGAGGTGAGAACTGTTTTTGCGATTAACTGTGCCACACGCGAATCATCTTTCGCAACCTAGTTCACTCTGGCGCGGTAAATGTTCCCGCAGGTGTAACAAACGTTATGGAAGATTGTTCGTTTCACGAGAGTCGCATCATTTAGCAAATGCGATTCCATGCTATATTCCCCATCAGTTCAACCTAAACGTAGATATCGCACGCACTTTAATCGGATTCAGTGCATGGTAAACAGCATTAGCGGTGACGTAACACTTGTACCTATGTTGCAAATATGTGAACGTTGTTAGCAAAGTGTAAACATATTTCCATTTATAGATATTCATATCTTAAATGCTTCTAAAAGGGGGGTGGGGTGCTAGGGCGGGGTGGGTGATGGTGGGAGCGGGGTGAGTTCGAAAATCTACACCACTAAAATAGCTAGTCCCACCACCGTTACCTTTATAAGCTTGTATGCAAATGGCATATGGACTCAATGCTAAAGATAAAATAATGTATCGATGTTTGGCATATAGGTTTGATTTTGGATAATACCAAGATGCCACTTATATTCCATATTAATTAGCATGCTTTGCTAATCATATATCAAAATTTGAAACATCTTTCAGATTAAAGTCTATGTAAAACAAATGAGGTTATTGCACGCTGATCAAATGGGACTGGAGCATACCTGTATCCCCTTGGACATTGTGTTTCTAATTGTTTATTCTAATATAATTATCTAAATTAATCCCATGAGTAAAAATCTATACTACAACTATTCTTAATAATATTACATAAAAGCAGCATTAGCATTGATGTATATGGTTAGTAGTGTTGGTGGCAGTGTTGAATAACCATGTTGATACTCATTTGTGATGATATTGTAGTCGGGGTTCCAATAGTACCAGCTCTCGACTACAGTGCACCCCTCTCTCTCTCTCTCTCTCTCTCTCTCTCTCTCGTGTTGAATAACCATGTTGATACTTATTGGTGATGATGTTGTAGTCGGTGTTCCAATAGTACCAACTCTCGACCACAGTGCATCTCTCTCTCTCTCTCTCTCTCTCTCTCTCTCTCTCTCTCTCTCTCTCTCTCTCTCTTTCTGCATCTATGACAAGCTCTCTTCTGACGTCACGCAGTCTTCTCATTATTGGTCATGAGGGCTTTGTAATAATACTGTGTTTCTTCGTCTATTGCAGCAACGGGTTTCTGTCAAATTAGTTTCCGAATATGCAACCACTTACACGCACGATGTTCTTGAATTAGGAATCTGGGAATTAGGGGTTCAAAGAGTTAATCTCAGTGTAGGGCAGGCTTGGTAATTTGTGCTTAACTGTTGCGTACGCTACTTATAATGCAGTCCTCCATTTATGGTAGCATACGTGTAGTTCTCTATTGCATGTTTTCACACATGGTCTTAGGTGTATCTTTATATAGAGTTCAAACAGAGCTATCCTAGTCAAGTCGATATCTAACGAGTGGCAGGCATAGTGGGAGGAAAACCTTTCCATCCGGAAAAATATATGCTCCTCTAATTGGATTTAAAATAATGGGTGTTTTCCATACTCTCCTCATGAATATGGTGAATAAATTATACATTCTCCTCTTTTGTAACTCCAATATCCTTTGCTATGGAAACGTTCAATCGACAGTTTTGGAAAACGTATATTCAGCTGGTGTACTTTGCAGCACGAGCAATTTGTTACTCACATCTTGCAATTGATACATGTCTTCCTGCAAGGTTATCTTGTGATTTAGTTTCATATATTCAGCACGCGCATATGCAGGTGATTTAACGCCGTTTATTTTCACGCTGCCATAATACACACTAGGGTACCGCTTGAGAATCAACGGATGTGGTATTTATAGTTATACAAACTTGTGCCCAGTTTCTTTTTGCATAAGGTGCAATAAAATATGTCTTAAAGGTGCATATTCACAGTAAAACTTCTGAGAATAAAATTGTTTGAAGTATACACTTTTAGAGGCTTAAGCTGTGAGCCTATATGTAATAAAACGAAATAAATCTTAACATATGATGATTCCGTTCCATATAAATTAATATAATTTTTTAAGTTGCGAAAGTGAAATAGAGGCCCGTGCTACTATTTTAATTTTCAATCATTCTGGTGTGAATATGCACCTTTGAAACCAAGTGTTGGAATATGTGGCCTTATTATGTTGTGATTAACTTTAGAATTTGGCACTCACTATGTTCTCGCCAGGACACAGGTAATATTTGACAATCAATGTCAGCAGCTTCACTAATTAGCTGATCCCACACTCATCATGACGCACAGCTGTCACGAAAATCGAAACGTCCGACATTAGTACATGAGTTTGGCTGGAGGAGTTGAGTCGGGGCGGTTGTTGGATGGTGGCAGGTTCTGTACCTGCGAGCGAGCGTCAGTAGTTGATGAAGCAGTGTGGTTGTGGGGGTCAAGTGGCCGGCCACTGAGACAAAGTGACAACGATGCGACGCTTCGAGGCGACAGGCATCGCGAGTTTGGCGGTGGTCAGTGCCATCCAGGCTGTCGGAGCTGCTTGTCAGAGGACTGGACACATCAGTTCTCAGGTGGCCGATCATGCCGCTCGTCACGTGCGTCCCCCGTGTTTATTCTACCTCACGTCCCCCCCTTCCCCCCCCCCTCCGCTACAAACCTTTGCAGAACAGAAGCGGCTGCTACATCTATGGATGAAGGTGAATCCTGTCACATAGAAACGGAGCTGATGCCGTCCCATAGGTTGAACTCGACCGTGTTGTCTGGGTCGTCTTTACGAGATGGCATGTTGGTTAGTGACGGCTCGTCACGTGCACCCCCCACCCACCCACCCCACGTGTCTACTCTACCACACGCTACCCCCACCCCCTACAAACGTTTACAGAACAGAAGCTGCGGCTGCATCTGTTGATGAAGGTCGGTCATGCCATATAGAAACGGAGCTGATGCCGTCCCCTAGATTGAACTCGACCGTGTTGTCTGGGTCGTCTTTACGAGATGGCATGTTGGTTAGTGACGGCTCGTCACGTGCAGCCCCCGTGTCTACTCTACCACACGCTACCCCCACCCCCTACAAACGTTTGCAAAACAGAAGCTGCGGCTGTATCTGTTGATGAAGGTGTGTCATGCCATATAGAAACGGAGCTGATGCCGCCGTCCCTTAGGTTGAACTCAACCGTGTTGTCTGGGTCGTCTTTACGAGATGGCATGTTGGTTAGTTACGGCTCCCCTTCAAATTCCATTATACCAAAGAGATGAGAAGGAACCTTTCAATTGGTTGAATCCAGCAAAGTGGTGGGTTTATCTGCCACGTGTTCCTCCTTATGTAGGTTTGTAAAGGTTAGGGGTTTCGGTTCACGGATTCTGTTATTCTTAGAATGATATATAGAGATATTTAAGAAGTTCTGAGGACATAACCGTACATATACACCTGTGCAAAAGTTAAGCACCAGCAAAAACAATAGAACGTAGAAACGTGATGGTACAACTAGGCTGCCATACTTTTTGTCCCCGCGTTAGCTGACATAATTCCAAGTACGAAATGCACATGCATGCGTGACTTCACGCCTCTTGATGTCCGTGCGTGGCGGGAAACTGCACACGTGTTCAGTTATGTAAAAGTCCAGTTTGAGGTGTAGAACATTACATACAGATTTAGGCGACAAGATTAGGAATTTTGTGTTCATGACCGTGGTTTATTTGTTCAGAGAGAATTAGCTCTTGATTGTGAACCGCTATGGCAAGACGAAGGTTAAGTGATCGTGTGAAATGGCAAATCATAGGCATGCATACCACTGGTATGTCATGCAGAGAGATTGGCAGACAGCTGAACATTAACCATACTGTAATCAGTCGTTTGATTGCAAAACATGGGCAAACTAACGGGGTGAAGGACATGCCTAGATCTGGAAGACCGAAGAAGACTACTGCCCGTGATGATCGAGCCCTAGTACGCCATGTTAGGAGATCTCCATTCACCAACAGCAGAGTGCTCAGCCAGCAATGGGAAACGCGCAATAGAGTGGCAATGTCTACCGTCAAAAGGAGACTGTATGCTGCTGGCATGAAAGCTAGGAGACCTGTCAGACGACCTCTCCTCACTGCACACCACAAAGAGGAGCGTCTGAGGTGGTGCAACGAAAGAAGACACTGGAACATGAGATCCTGGAGACGGGTAGACTGGTCCAATGATAGTCGGTTCCTGCTTCATGCCACAGATGGTAGAACTCGTGTATGGAGGTCCAGACGCACGGCGTACGGCTGACGTAACATCATGGAAGAAGTTCCATTTGGTGGAGGTTCTGTTATGATATGGTGGTGCATCTCATTTGATTGTAAGCTGGATCTGTTGACTGTACCTGGAACACTAAATGGACAAAGATATCAAGATTCCATACTGGATAGAGTTGTGGTCCCTCATTTTGTAAATCATGCACCTGGAACCCACCCTATATTCATGGATGACAACGCCCGACCACATCGTGCTAGAGCTGTGCATGAATACCTCCGCCAGAATGCCATCGAAACCCTACCATGGCCAGCAAGGAGCCCTGACATGAACCCTATTGAGCATATCTGGGACATTCTGGGAAACATGGTGAGAAGGAGGGATCCTCCTGTGCAGAACCTACAGCAATTAACAGACGCACTCCATCTTGAATGGCAACGAATACCACAATGGCGTATCAGTCGGTTGGTGACCAGCATGAGACGTCGTGTCCAGGCCGTCATCCAGGCACGAGGTGGATATACCCGGTATTAATAATGACAGTCTCAAACTCGTGCACAGATGTTAAACTTCGTTTTCAGACACCATTAATGACAATCTAGCCACGTGTGTCAACTGTAGGGCAATAGTTGTCAGTTGTGTCAACGTAACCATATTCAGGCCTCGTTTTCAAGTTCAAACAAAACCTTACAGTGTTTCCCCACCATCATAATCAGCATTCCTCTAGTTGCATTATTACCTCTTGCACTAAGATTGATGGGTACATAAATGTTTATGCTATTGCTTTCTTCATAGCACATGAATATACCCTCGCATGTGCGTAAAAATAGGGTGGTGCTTAACTTTTGTGTAAATATACAAGAGATGCTCCTTCTTTCAGAAGCGAAGAAAAGAATTACACATTAATTATATTTAATACAGCGTGAGGTAAATACGCTCCAAGTATGGTCTATTTTATGCACAACTATCGGGGTATCAGAGAGAGTGAACGGGAGGTGGGATACTCTAAGGTGGCTCCTAAAGTAACATTTGACTACCTTATATCCCGTTTTAGAGGTGCACTAAAATCCACGAGAGAAAGAAGAAAAGAGAGAAGAGGAAGTGGAGGAAATCCCTTCTGGATATCCTCCCATTGAGATGCCGTTTTAGAACACAACTCTAAACATACTGCATGTGTGATTGCCGCTTGCTCCCCGATGCATCCAAAATGGTATAAATGAAAGAGACGCGAAGACCGTCGATGATTTTTCGATGTCTTACTCGGAATTTAGACTACATGTCCGCGAGCAGAGGTCAAAGTGTTTCCTATCCAATTGGGTGCGTATACGCCACATGGTTTGTGAAAATAAATATGTTAGTCGATGCTCCTTGTAAATGTCTCATGGCGGTCCTTCTGTGCAACGGTTCCCCGCCTGTAGTCGTGTGTGTGCCTACATTAACAGTTTGGTCTATTGACAAGTGCGTGTGTGCTTAATGCCTCACGGCCTAGCGCTATCCTACCTTTAGCGTATGTTAGTAGACATGACTGAAACTGGGCTCAATACTCCAATTATGTGAGGCCGAAAACTATCCAGACCCACAACAAAGACACTGCACTCTTCACAGCAGCTGGTACCATGAAGCAGGACGAACCATTGCCAACAGGAACAGCTACGGAGGCAGATATACATACAAGTATAGTTAGTGCATGCAATGCCTGGGGGCAGAGTCGACACTCCAATTATAAGAGGCTGACTACTACCAACTGCCCCAGCTAAGACAATAGAGCGTGCAACGATAGAAGGCAGCGACAACTCTCCAACTATGTGAGGCCGAAACTGCTGTGAACTGCATCGCCTAACTAATATTTAAAGATGGCACATGCACACATGTATATCTAAAAGGGTTATCTAGCAAGGCAGCGCATGCATACGACTATTCCTAACACTAACACTAACTACAGAGCGGCTACAATAGTAATAGGCCAATACGAAGCTGCAGCACAATCATACACCCGCTTTATTTCTGATTCCCTGTCGAGCGGGCTGAACTGCATACATTTTCACCAAATTACGACGCTGGTATGCAGAATCGAAGAGAGGGCAAGCTATTTCTACATATCTAACCTTTGAACCAAAGCTTGTTTGCGAAGAAACAGGACGGGAAAAAGGATCATATATGTCTGGTTGCAGTGGGTGGATCCTTTTTCCTTTCCTACAATATATCTGAGCGTCGGAGATGCAGTTGAGTTTGCGCCTTGCAATTCTTCTATTGAATACATATGTATCGAAATGTGTTTACATATAATAGTATAATGAAGTAGGGAAGTAGTAACTATGCGCACGAAGCGGCAGATAATGCAACCTTTAGTATGCCAGGCTGACAGATTGGGCCATGAGCAGCGATGTCAACGACACCTACAATGGTTCCATGTGAGGGTCTGAGAGCGGCCTATCAGAGGGTGCAGTGATAACTGAGTCTCATATGCTTCCTTCGCCCCACATGTAAGATATGTATACGAGGACAGTAATGTAAATGCCCCAGAAGATAGTGCTAGCTGAACATATGGCAGCACTGGCTGGAGAGTGGCGTTACATTATTTGTATTTACCCGCATTGGTATGTGTGAACACACGTTATTCCAAGTGAGCTGTGTCCTAGTGAGTGTGTTCCAAGTAAAGGGTGGCTGTGTGAAAAGCTGCCTAATGAGTTGGAATAGATGAGAGGTTGAAAAACGATTGGGCTGACTGTTAGCCTTTTATCATAATGTGCACTTCGGAAGACAGTCGTCACATATGGAACATAATGGAAAGAAGCCGCAACGTTCTGATATTAGAAAGAGAGAGAATGGAGGCATGCATGCAGTCTGGCAATATCAATAATTATGATTTATCAGCCTGCATAAAGAGATCAGCGAACGCATGATCTGTACAAGAATGGGAATACAATTAAACTAATACAGTTAGCAGCGTATCAAGAAACGGAGTCCAAAACAGGAGATGCAGTCCAGAAAAAGCAACGTTTGCTAAAGGAGTATGCATGCAGTAGAGTGTTTAAAGAGATGCAGTAGCCCAGGACAAGTTTTACACAATTAGCGAAGCAATAAAAACATGTAGCATTTCATATTTACTATTTAAGAACAATTCTCACTTCATTCCTGAAGCGGCTCATTGCCACTGTCAAAGAGGTGAATCAGCAAATCAATACAGTTATGGTCAAATACAGAGGATTTCAGAAATACCTCCACAGCACGGAATACAGTCTCCCCTCTGGATTTCGCTCGCGGGGCGACTTATATATTGACCAGGTGGGGGTTGCATGACTTCTCGCATACCCAGGAACGAATTCAATCTTGGTATCCTAGGCTGGCACACGACTTTCGGGTGCACCGGGCTTTGACTCACAAGTCTGTGACTCATCGGTGAGAATGACCAGTGGGGAGTGCTTGAAGAGGGAACTTTCATTATTTCTGTCTATCTCTATGATGTTAAATCTCAAGTAACATCAGCAAATCGTTTCAGATTGCTGGCGAGGAGACGGTTGCAGTTGTACCAATAACCTTTCAACTAGTTATGGAATAGGCGAGGGAAGGCGAATTATCCCACGGATTGTCTCAGGGAAGTCTACAGGCCTAACATATATGGCGACACTAAAGCATGCACAGCATCTGCGTTTATACTCTCGATCACCTCTCCATCAGGAGTTAGAATAACACAATGCACAGAGTCCTGTTTTGGGCACAGTGAACATGCTCGGTGATAGCAGCTTTTGACTGAAATCACGATACACGCTCCTCACTGTCCAGCCAGGGCAACATCCCTTGCAGACCAGCATGTACGCATACGTAATCTGACTACACTGCCCCACCCCTGACCACCGCAACCACCACCCATCCAGTCGTCAATTTATCCATAGATGGCGATTCCCCTCTTCCCCACCAATCATGAGAAATGAGTGGCATGTAGATCGGGTGTGTATATAAGCTTTAGGCAAATTACGCAAAGAGCGTGCCATGAGAACATACTGCATATATGTCAATGCTTCAATTGATTCAGTAACCGATATTATTGTCAGTGCTGCACGTAATGCCGGTATTAGGCAAAGATGTAGCTCCGGTGGTAAGATTAAATGAACTAACAAAGTGAGAAATAATTGGTTCGACTCAGACTGTAAACAGGTAAAGAAGGACCTAAGTAAGGCCGAGTCTGCAAAGAACCGTATAATGCAAGGCTTCTTTCTGACGTCCGTTATTGCGGGACAAATATAAATGCCTTCTCAAAAAGAAGAAAATGTCCGTTAAACAAGACATTCTTTCCCAGGTGGATACATTGCATAGGAACAATCCACAAGAATGTTGGTCACTATTCGATAGGCTAAAGAACATTGATAACAACCATTCTAATAACAACCCGATTTGTAATACTGAGTGGGTTGATCATTTTACCAAGCCTCTCAACAATATTCCTAATGTGAGAAATGCTTAAGTAGATAACGGCATTGAGGACTTTATAAACTCCCATAAAGATGACGTGTTTAATATGTTTAATTTGTCCATATCAACCACCGAAATTTCTACGCTATTTCGAAATTGAGAGTCAGGAAATCAGGTGATACTGACACTTGATATTTGACACTAGTTGAACTGCTGAAAGCCGGTCATAATGACCGTTTGCATTTGTTGCACACGGTATTTAATGAAATACTTACCAATGGGTTCTTTCCCCGATGATTCGAGATGCAATATAGTAATGCCTCTACAGACAAAAAGGATGACAAGACAGACTCTACTAACTACAGGGGTAATGCGATTGGGAGTACTCTGTGTACACTTTTTCGCAGTGTTTTGCATACCCGAGTGTCTAAATTTGCTGATGATATGTAACTTATCCCTTAATGTCAAATTGGTTATCGAGCTGGTGCTCGCACAACTGAACACAGTTTTACACTAAAATGCTTAAGTGACAAATACGTAAACAAACATTCCAAGGAACACCTTTATTGTTGTTTTGTGGACTGTAAAGCTGCATTCGACTCGGTGTCCAGAAAAACCTCAATTTTCAAACGTAGTAAGCTGGAAGTAATTCCATTTCGATTATGCAGGGCATGCCTTCGAGTGTTCTGTACCCTATTAAATTGGGTGGATTATTCAGTGACAATATCCTATCCAGTGTTGATGTTAAACAAGGGTGCGTCTTGGGCCCATTATTATTCAACTTATTCATTAGTGACCTTCCAGACATTTTCCTTGAGTGTGACGCAGTAGCCTTCCATGACACAAAGGTTAGTTGCCTGTTGTTTGTTGATGACTTGGTATTAGTATCCAGATCTCACACATGCTGCACATGACTCAGAACAACTTAAGTGTGTATTGCCGTACATGGGACAGTGCATTTGAGCAAAACTAATATTATTATCGTTAACGGAATGGGTAGGTTGATTAAGCATCATCAATTTACATATGAAAATACTGTATTGCCTATGGTATGATTTTCTCTTCTTCTGGTAGCCTAACAAGTGCATGTGAGAGGCTTTGTGACCAAGCTTCCAAAGCTCTCTTTAAAATCAAAAAAATTCATGCCAGGGACAACATTGCCTGAGCGTATAGATTAGTCAACAGCTTAATCACGCCTGTTTTAATGTAATGCAGTGAGGTTTGGAGTCCGCTGTACCTGAGCAAACTCAACGACGATAACTTTTACTACATCTGCGACAATGTTCCTGCTGAAAAAGTTCTAAAATTTGCTAACTATATGCTTGGCGTTAGCGAAAAGATGACTGATGCTGCGGTTATGGGCGACATAGATCAATACACCCATTATAACATCCATTCTCAACTATGCCATTACATTCTGGCCACGAATGTTATCCGTAGAGCCGCCTTAGTTAAAGGGATGCTAATCGCATCTCAAATGTTATACTGCACCGATAGATTATGGTTATTATATTCCATTGCATTCATATGCTGTGACATTCCCTTATCTGTATCACAATTTTCTGCTTTGTAATATCGCGAAAATGTTGAGCAGTGAGCGCCACCATTTTGTCTTCTCAAGCGACAGCGTGTGGTGTCATGTAAGTGCCAATGCATTAGATTCTTTATGATGTAACACTCATCTCGGTGAGTATTTTAAAACTAATTTGACGGGAAATTGTTGCTGCCTAGCAGCAATAACTTCCAGTCAAATAATTTCAAAATAGTCAACGGCTTACCTGTATGATTCCTTTTATACTACATTGCCAAACTATATCTGGCACATCTATGACTCAGCGTATATACCAAGGAAGACACGCTAGGCTTTATCTGATTAGTTGAAAAGTAAATCATCACAGCCAGCATAGTCTATAGAAATGTAGCAACATTTAGCTACTAAAGTCTGAATATCTTCCTATAGCGGCATGATAAAAAGCTTAAAGCTAGCTTCATAGTTTATGAGTGGCATATTACATTATCTGAATAGCTAGCAAGAGATGAGGTTAGTTATCCTTTAATACGGAAGGCGTATTTAGATTCATATGAAACTTCAGAAAGAATTGTTAATTGGCGTACCTGCATACACTTACATCTGTCACATGTTGACATGGTGAATGCGTGGGACAATAGAACCGTCATTGCTTCAGGAACTTGTATATCCACCTCTCAAGCCAGTTTGAAACAGGTGTATGCCTCTCAATGGCTGGGTCATATACATGCCTCTGATAATAACCCCAAACTACGTTCCTATAGAAGTCATTTCAAATAGAAAGTTAGGTCTTCGCGGAGCCTATGGTAAATACACGTCGCGAGTTCTCTAAGCTAAGGTTAAGGCGCATTGTGTAAATTATGCGAGTCTGGCGATACACAAGATGAACAGCATTTTATGTTAGATTGTGCTGCTATTCCCGTTGAGAGAGTTCAACTGTTTGATAGTCTATCACAATCTACAACATTTGACACACTATCTGACAGTGATCAATATTGAATATCTAATGTCTTCTTTCAAAGGTGACTGGGATCTTGTAAAAATTGTTACCAGTTTTATAAGTACTGTTGTTCAAGAACAGAAGACACGATCGCCATCATAGTTCCACTACCCACCAATTACCCATATGCATATATAAATTGTAGAATTTGCGATTCCTATGACATACTATAGTTTACATTTATTATTTGGCATGTAATGTCTGTATTCGTACTTGCATATCCTCATGTTTGGGTTATTGTGATAAAGAATCTGACTCTGCCAGGGGAAAGCAGGAGTGGGCGACTTTCTTTAACATTTTTTACCCGCGTTTTTTCAGGATCAGGTGATTTTAGTTTTCGTTCTTTTTATGGGTGGGTAGCCGCTTTTAATTGTGCGCTACTTTTTTGTGTTATTCGTCACACACCTTTTACCAAGCATAACATAATTACACAGCAGAGGCACGCCTGTGAGATCGCTATATTACAATTATACATTGACGCCTACGTCATCAGACTACATGAGATATATGTATTTAATAAATTCACAGTTTAATAAACATTATGATAAATACGTTGAAACTAATTTTATTGACATCAGCTGCGGTAGACCGTTGCCTAGGCAACAAAATCCTAGTTTGGCATAAAGAGCAAACATCACCTATTCAATTAGTTTCAACATTGTCAAGAGTTTATCTATATACTTAATTTTAAGATACTGTGAATACAACTTTTAAAGTTTTAAATCGATCCGAACAAGCTTAAAATGTGGAGCGATCTTATCTAGAAACGGGGCATAGCCAGACATGAATCCTTCTTTTTACCATACAATATACCTTTCCAAGTTTAGCGATGTATCATATGACGGCATAATCAAATATGCGCCGTGTAGATTGACGTCATGATCATGGGCAGCAACAGCGCTCAGGAAAGTTAGTTTCCAAATATTCAGCAGCTTACCTTTATAGTGTTCTTGAAATTGATAGTTAGAGAGATCAGCGATCGATCGATCGATCCCAACACGAGCAAGGCGTGGCTGGAGCTTAGATAAAGATGGGCGGGCATGGCTAAAACTGGAAATGCCTATTTGCTGGAGTATCGCTCGTGCGTCTGATAATGCCGTCTAGCACTGCCATAACACACATCCCTGGCCTGACACGACCATACTGGTAGCGCAACAAACATGACTAAGAACACACGTAGGACGAATTTTGAATTGTCCCTGTTCCTCGGATACAATAAACGCCAATCAGCGTGTTTGTCCTCTGCGTTAAGTGTTTAATTGGCTGGGTTGCGTGCAACTGCCATGCCTAAAGTGTTGCGATAATTACGCACGCAGTATAAAAGATTACGAAATCGCATGATTTATTGCGGCCGTACAAGGGGGGTTGCACTAACCGGCACGCAATAATGCCGGTACTCTGTCGCTCAAGTGTCTTATTATTGCCAACTGAACAATCTCAAGCTCGGGGAATACAAATATAGAGATCTGTGGCGCAGCGCGATCGCCATGTTTATTCGCCGCTCTCCAAATATGGATTTCCACGAAACGGTACAGATAAAAAGAGCTACACGCCGAAATTGATGAATATTCTAAAATCAGTTGTATATGTCGCCGAATGTAGTACATCTAAGAAACAATTATAGCCACTACACCAAAAAAACATCTTCTGACCAAACCCTTCGTTATAAACAGGTATTGTATGTTCAGGAAACGATACCTTGAAGATGCTCTGTCAATTTGCAGAATTTACAAATGGGAGTATGGCTGCCGAATTTCGGTCAGCGGTGCCCAGCTTTTTGGAAATCTGTTAGGACACACATATCCAGGGTATAACATATCGTCAACTATCGCAAATTTCGTACACCAAGCATGAGCTAGCGTCGTATATACGGTATCAGTCTCTATGGCTACTTTGCTTTAAAACAGTCGAGACTAACTCGCTAGCGTGTCCGCTCATAGTGGACAATCTGAGTCTCTTTCGCAAGAATTAATAATATACGGTTCCCATCTACCACACAAGTATCTGATGGCAGTGGCTTCTATTGCTACAACAGCGCCACCACCCAACATCCCAAGCCTGTCAAATTTGTTTTAAAATATGCAACAGTTACCTGAAGATTGGCGTTATGGGAATTCAGGTTTCAATGTTTCAAATAGAATCCACCAAGCGTTCATTGGTGGAGCATACCTAGACATGGATTCGTATATTGGCGTGCCATAGTGCCACACACCTTAGAAATGTGCTGATGTTGTAAGCGTATTTATGGTTTATGTGGCTTCCTTAATTCCCATGTGTAATGAGTAAGCATACGGATCGATGCGCGCCTGCCTTGTGTTTGTCACGCTATACAATCGCGGCCATTATCTATAAAGCGCTAATCAGCCACAATTCCAGTATTGGATAAATAACTTATCATTGACTGGGAATTACTAACCACGTCATTCCTGAACATGGTATCTGCTCAAGTGAAGATAATGACGATTATTATGAACGCAATTTGGCCTAGCATCGCTGCTCTCTAGAGGCCGCGTCAATTTACAGATAAATAGTTTTCAAAATATCCAGGATGTCCCGTGTATATACAGGCCTATTTAGGATTTTCAGAAACTGTTATCTGTTAAATTCTGAATGTAAAGTGAGCCACACTCACCCTATTCAAAGGCATATCCGCAACGGATTCACTATGCCATTATCGTCATATATCGAATGCGCGAATGTGTTTTATAACTCTGATCCTAGCTTATTTTAAACCATTCTGCCATCCCAGTTTGCGTGTATATCTTGTTGACATTGGCTGATATGTATAAGATATTATTTTACCATATATTCAAGGTTACACTCCACGGCATAGCATTAATTGATAGATCCACTTTTAGCTATGGCCCCGCCCATCTTTAGCTCAGCCCCGCCAATTCTTTGCGCGTGTTGGAGTCGATTTATATACATTGAATCCTGAATTCCCAGAATCACAATTTCAGAGTAACAATACAGCTAGTCTGCTGAATAGTGTGAAACACATTTTTTATGGGGGTGAGGGTGGGTGGGGTGGGGGTGGGGAGGTGGTGGTTGCTGCCGTAGACGAATTAGTTTCAAAATTTTCAACATAATGTGCATTAATTTGTAAAGATATACAATTTGTACACTTGGCGGACTATTAAGCGTCCATGACGCACTTAGTTACGTCGTGTGCTATGTATTTGAACTGTAACGCCAATCTACCAGTGATGTAATTGATTATGACGGCAATACTTGAGTGATAGATTGGATTCATCCATTAACCCTTCCGTGTCGAAACCAGACAAAACCGGCCTCGGTAGTGGTTTTGACTAATGTCCGTTTACAGGCAAAAGAGCAGATTCTTTTATTATTTTTGAAAATTCACCACTGTACTGACTGGCTCGGTAACCGAGCCAATCAGTACAGTGGTGAATTTTCAAAAATATTCTTCTCCTGGCCTGCAAATGCGCATTCAATGAGTAAATATTTTAATTTTTCGAAGAAATTTAGTCATTAATGGGGTAAGAAGCCACCGCATACCATTAATTGTTATTTCCTACTAGTGCTAATAAAGTTGCGCGATAACGAGACACGTGCTTTAAACCACGCCCACCTCTGCATGATTAATTAACTGGCGTACTGGCCACGCGACATGCAATGAAGACGTATGTAACGTTCTTGTTATAAACACGATTTTATGAAATAGGCTGTATGAAATAAGCAATACTGTTCTAATTCGATGAATCCAAGTAACCTTAATTCCGGTACCAAAAAAATGTTGCGTTTGAAACTATATTCTGTTGCGCATTGATCATGCCTATACGTAGTGAGCGCCGCCGTGATAGACGACATCCCAAGGACATGGTAAATCTGAAGTGACCTTTCAAAGAATATGTTATCTGATGTATATAATTTAAAACTCCTTGTCCATTACATATCAAGTTTAACGCACGAGTTTAGTATGGTCATATTTGGAACGCCTTAACCTTAAAAACACTTTAATAACTACAATTTTTTGGAAAATTAAAATATTTACTTATTGAATGTCCACGTGCAGACCAAGAGAAGAGCATTTTTTTAATTTTACCATTGGGATGACTGGCTCGGTTATCGAGACAGTCATTTCAGTGGTAAAACATTTTAAAACAGTTTTCTCTCTTCCTGCAAATGGGCATTCCCCAAGACCGCTCCAGAGGCCGGTTTTGCCTGGCTTCGTAGTTAAAGCGTTAAAGTGAGCTCTTACCAAACTCGTATGATAAAATAGGAAAAAAACGAGTTTGAGGTTACCCACCAATGGATGAATGCGATCTGTCACTCAGCTATATGATGTCATAATCTATTACGCCACGTATAGGCTGACGTCATAATCATAATTGAAGGGAATATCCCGTTAAGGGCTGGAATAGTCCGACAAGCGTACGAATTCTATGTTTCTGGTGGATTTACTATTTAATAAACATTATGTTGAATATTTTGAAACTAATTAGCCTGGGTGCTGTTGCTGGAATATGCATCAGCAGCGCAGAGTTAAATTAGGCTCAAAATATTCTTCAGATAGCTTACCTGTACTATTACCTTAAAATTGGGATATGATTTGGGTACATACTGGCTAGATGGGCCATGCATACACCCTCACTATTTAGCTAATTGTCGCGACCGCAGATGGCGCTAGTTCAGTAAATCGTAATTGAGCATGACCGGGTATTCACTAACTGGCTGGTGAAGACGATCAGCTGCACATATAGTCTTCAAAATGACTAAATTACCTTTTGGTAATTTGAAGAGAGTTTGAACAGACGCAAACTTACATATTTTATCAGTAATAACATGGTATTGGCTATTTATAGCAGGTAAGCTGTTAAATATTTTGAAATTATTTTGACTTGGCGCTGTTTCTGTATATATCAAATTCGTTTCAGAATATTCAACATACTATTTATTAAAAGGTAAAGACAAACAATTCTTACAACGTACCGGACTCTTTTAGCGTTAAAGACGGATGCCAATCTTACACGTCATCCATGGCGTCATGAGTATGCCGCCAATCTTACACGTCACATAGATGATTATACTGTGATATGACGCCACATGACGGATGGATAGTGTTGGAAAGCGTCATTGAGATACGAGACAGACTCGTGCCATGGTCATGTTGCCAAACATTCAATTCGAATACATGTCAGTATATCAAGCAGCAAATCTAGAATTCTTATTTTGGGAACCTTTATACGCGCTTAGGGAAATCAGCACGCTGCCAAAGTGCCATTAACCACACTCTGTACTTGTAGGAACGGGGGAGCAGATTATGTCGCGTTCATGTATACTTGTATAATAATATGATTGGAATGTTTCTACTTTTTGCTGGAGTATAGGTTACCAAATAGATGACGCGAATTAGATAATTTTAGAAACCGTGAGGATATATATTACGGATAACAATGTTGCTAATTCAGATTTACAGAGAATACATCCATCATCTGACCTCGTATGACATTATAATCAGCTAAGAGCTCGTATGATTACGTCGCAATCATTACGCCACAAAGGGTTCCATATAGACCGTCATCAAATCTCAAATACTCCGACACCTTGTATGAATTGTATGGCTTTGGAATTCTTTGCTATTTAATAAACAGGCTGTTGAATATTTTGAAACTAATTCGACTGGGCGCTGGTGCTGCCTTAGCACCCAGTCAAATTAGTTTCAAAACATTCAACAGCTTACATGTGTAGTTTTTTGGAAATTGATAGTCAGGGTCTTCAGAGATCGATCGATCACAACACGAGCGAGGTGTGGGTGGAGCTTAACTAGAGATGGGCGGGACATAGCTAAAACCGGAAAGGCCCATTGTCGGTACTGCCACAGACAACACCTTTTATTCGAAAGCAACTCCAGATACTATCATTTTAATATGGTCATTGCAGATTAATGGTAAATTACCATTATCAATCTGTATCGATAATTTATGCACTGGCTGGGCTATGCACGAAATGAACGAGAAGTAATGGATGGCCATCTAACGCACATTCATGTCAGTGGAGCATCGCTTCGTAACCCAGAAACCATGGCAGCGTAATTGCTATGCATCATTCCCGGGCATGCTTATATTTCGGTCGTAATTGTCATTACAATTCTGACAGATGAACTCTCGCCTCAAATCATCAATCATTATGGAACATTACTGATGCTGTGTAGCGCGGACCAAGATATAGCAAGCCATCATGCATCCACACACGCCCCCCCCACCCCTCCACCCAACCCCCGCCCACCCGGTATATTGTATTATTGGTCATCATCTACCTCCAAACGAAGAAGTAAACTATGGATATATATATAGCATTGCGTCTATCAATATTGGTATCCCGCTTGGTCACTGGCAGACTGACTGACCAGAGTCGCTGATTTCACCGTCCATGTATAATCATATAACGCATACATCTCTGAATAAAGCGCTGATATGAATGATAAGAGAGCCTATTAACCCGCCAGAACACATTAATCGCGTCCTGGTAAGATGGCCGCAATATTTCCGTCAGATATAACACATTAATAAATGGCAGCAGTATACATTATTTCTGGACTATTTCGCGATCTTTATTAAGATACGCATGCCTTCCAGAGTGCCAACGGTAATGACGCCAGGGTGGAGGCATACACGGACATTGGCCGGTAAATCGGCAATGCCAGAGATTAAGAATTAATTGTGGTCCTTGATTTATCCTTGCCCTTCGGTCTCGTTCCGGTTCCATTACCTGTGTTTGACGTCAGACTTGACACATATACGCTGCAGCATATGCTTGCTAATTCTGACGTCATAAACAGGATTCATATTCAGATTCAGATTATGTATTAGCACAACCTCTTTTACATGAAGATATAGCCAAACATAAAGAGTACACATACATACTA
This sequence comes from Chaetoderma sp. LZ-2023a, assembly GCA_034401795.1. Taxonomy (NCBI): domain Eukaryota; kingdom Metazoa; phylum Mollusca; class Caudofoveata; order Chaetodermatida; family Chaetodermatidae; genus Chaetoderma; species Chaetoderma sp. LZ-2023a. Next base: position 71,076,218 of record CM067364.1, read on the forward strand.
TACAGTACGAAACACACAACACGTTTAGTGAACGATTATGATATAAAGATGGTAATATATTAATAATAATAATATATATACACACATTTAACCACAGATCATGTTGCAGGTTTATCATTGGGAGACATATTATTGTATGTGATTTAACAGATAAGCAGACAGATTAGTTTGTGTTGCTTTAACTATGGCAACACATACAATATGCAATGTATCTAAACATTATATTAACCCTTTAACCTCTGAAATACCAGGTCTCTAATTCAAAGGACACGTGCCAATAAGCCGCTGAATATCGCGAAAATAACCTGATCGAAAACCGATGCTGCATTAGGCAACAACAACTCGCAGTCAAATCACCTCCAAAACAGTCCACACATATGGACACGTAGATTGGCACAGGTAAACATGTAGTCTGCGTTTTGAAGGGCAGATTGGCATAGTATGCTGTGACATCTGTTACTGGTGGGCAGGTGTTTAGCATGCTGCCTTTTAATGATGCTGCTTTAAACATCGTACACTACCGTTTTGCAGACCTCAATGTCCCATTATGATATGACATTATGAATGAAAATGTGCCATCTAAGCCAAAATTGGGAAATATCGACAAAAGGAGCTGAGGGAATTAAATAGAGCCAGGCTTTCAATCTCATAGAAAGCGCAGTGAGCAGTGAAATGCTTCTGGTCCTCAACAATCAACACAAGAAAGTAAACCCACTCTCCTCTCTAGTGGAATTGTGGGACACTGGTTCTCCCAACTTCTACCAGGAGGTTGGCACAGTCTTTACGCGTAGAATACTCCCCATTCACTAGTATATAGTTTTCAATATTGTAGTTGCATTTGAAAGTCATGTAATTTCGAAGCCTATATCCCTGCTGGGATGTGCTAACAGGTCAGATAAAATCACTGTTTACACGGACACGCCAGTTCAATTTGTACCTAGTTTCCACGTCGGCGGTCAGCAGTTTGGACGGTTTTGTGCATGGTGGTTTGATTGGTTCAAATCTTTTGAAGGTCAAAATCGTTTCATATATTTTTCACATGAGTTGACGAATTTGTTTCATCTAACTAGCAAGACCGCATATATTACGCATGAGGAGCTATTGCCTGAGAGTCAAATTAATGTCACATACCCGCATCCAGAACTTCGCTGCTTGGGACAAACGGGCTATTATTAGAACAAGTCTACCCGTCACTGCTGCATTCGTACATTTTTTGTTAACTCCTAGTGTATTTAAACAAAATTGATACAGACTTTCTCAAGAGGTACATTATCTCGAAACTGCAGAACGTTGTGCTCATTGGTTTCTTACGTCTAGACAAGGGGCACACAATTATGAACAACATGAACACATTGGTAGAATACTGGAATGGTTTAGTATAAATGGCATTAAGACACTGTTTTATATTCGCAGATTTAAGCCTGAGCAATGCCTTCTTAGCCAGTTCAGCCAGTCTTTACAAGGCATCCCTGAAGGTACAAACTTATCAGAGGTGGAAAATACGATTCCAAGAGAGCGACATGCTTCTACAACCTCAATGGACCTTTCCATTTTTAGCTATGCCCCGCCCATCACTAGCTAAGCTCCACCCACACCTCGCCGTGTTGGCATTGATCGATCCCCAAATGCCCTGACTATTAATTTCCTGAAAACTACTCAGAGAAGCTGTTGAATGTTTTGTAACTAATTTGACTGGGGGCTGTTGCAGCAACAGCGCCCAGTCAAATTAGTTTCAAATTATTCAGCAGAATATGTATTAAATAGTAAAAGCAAACAATTTGTACAACAACGCATAGACAGTCTTCAAATATGCGTTCGTGGCGTACTTATCGACGTCATTCATGACGTTATTCATTATGATGTCATTGTACACATCACGCAGCTCATTATGCCGTCATATGATGGGTGGGTACTCTGGAAAGGCGAATTACTGAACCGTTGCAGGTAAAGTAATGCATGCATTTCTTTAGAAAAGTGTAGCCTTGTTGGGAGTGATAGGTAGAGTCCATCTGTCGAAGTAGGAGCTCAATTTGTTTAAGGCATTTTGTACACCATTTCGAGTTTCTGACAATATAGCTAGATCAATTCCAAACATTAGACAATTTAGAGAGGATTTAGTCAGACGGATAGCGTTACAGGTAATGTAATCAATATCAAGTACGTCGCGAAGAAAAGGTTTGAGCAAACGTGGGCTGAGTACGCAACCTTGCTTAAAACCAACATAAGATGAGAAATCTATCCTTAGATTCCTCAGGTCCATTCTTGACGTGAGTGTACCGAGTCCTGCTTTCTTGAGGTCACCTCGTAGCACGCCTGCCAGATTTATGAGATGACGTCCTCTCCTGGCGTTGCATTTGCTGGCTCCGAGTCGGGCGAATTCCAAGGCTCTGTGCTGGTGTCTCTTCTGGCATCCTTAGCACATGGCCAAACACGGACCATCTTTGTTGGGCGACTTTTACAGACAGCGGTGTATCTACTGTACGTGTCGGTATTTGAGCAACGACATTGTATTTTTATGACCCTTATGAGGTGGCCTCAAGAAAGCAGGACTCGGTACACGGTCTAGAATGGGCCTGAGGTAGCTAAGCATTTCGGCTGAGGGCAAGACACAGTGGGAAAAAGCGAAGAAGGACTGATTGCAGCTGTAGGATGTTTACAATACTACATCCGCAGAAACAGTACTCATCATACAATTAACCATTTAACCATTACCTACACGGACTACTAAATTATGTATGATATAAACCATAGCCTGTTGAATATGTTGAAAGAAATTTGGCTCGTAGCGATTGATGCCTATGGCAGTGGCCGGAACCAGTCAAATTCGTTTCAAAATCTTCAACAGCTTTTGTGTGTATGCGTCGTGAAAATGAGACACAAACAGGTTATGGTTGAAGAGGTAACAAACAGGTGACAACCTGAAATTAATTGCCATGCCTGGTATGCAAGGATAAAACAGTTAAGCTTACACCGGAAATGGACCTTTCCAATTTATCCATCCATTATATGACTTCATAATCAACTATGTGGCGGGTAGGATGACGTCATTATCGATTATACCGTGAATGGTTCGATTTATTCCGTCTTAAACGCGTAATAGACCGGTACGGTGTACGAATTGTATGTTCTTACTACAAACTAAACATACTGTCGAATATTTTGAAACTAATTTGACTGGGCGCTGTTGCTGTCATATGCAGCAACAACAACAACACCCGGTTCAATTAGTTTCAAAATATTCGACAGCTTACTTGTACAGTTTACTGGAAATTAATAGTCATGGTGTTTAGAGATCGGTCGATCCCAACACAAGTGAGGTGTGGGTTGAACTTAACTAGGTATGGGCGGGCATAGCTAAAACTGGAAAGGTCCATGGCAAAACATGCATGGTGTGTTCATTGGACCTCGCTATAACTATACGTCACCACGAGTCTATTTAGGCTCAGCAATCATTCCATACAGCCATGCCAATCACAGAGCTTTATTCATGCTGGTATTCCCTGAAGCTGGCCGCACACGATGTCAGATACGTACATTGGCCTAAATCCGATGGTTCCCAACCAAAATTTCAACATGGAAAGCATAATATATATTTAATAGACAGGATGTCCAATAGCATATCTGGTAACACACGCGAGTGCATCTGTTCCAAGGTGTAGGCCTGGACCTATTCTCGTACCCCAGACATCACACGTGTGCAAACTGCATATGTGCCGAGAAAAGTAAAAGCCAAGAGCAGGTGGGTAAAAACAAGTGTGACGCGCCATTGCGCCTTTGTCAAAAATCTATCAACAATCTGAATGAATTATCGACCGAACTGTCATCAACATATCAACCGACCAACCGACAGACCGACCGTGTGGAAGACAGATTCGCCGCCTGACAGTCCGACTGACTGACCGACCGACCGATTTATACCTGTGATAAATCATCGCAGTTGTGGTTCGTAAGCTTACTGGCAGCATTGCGCACGCCTTGGAGGTGCATTTCGCACGCCTTAGTGGCGCAAACACGTCAAATTCATGAAACACTGTGATTGTCTGTAGGAAATGGCGATTACTCATCATACATTAGCAAATAAATGGGGGAATACTGATTTCTATAACGTGCCATTAGAATTAGTAGTGAAAGACGGTTCAACGTCAATACGCAATACAAGTATTACGCCTGAAAAGTACACAGATTGGACCGTGCACTGATACATCGTAATGTTTGCTCGGCGCTGAATTAATGGCGTCATAACATACGGTTAGCAGTAAATTACTAATAATCAACTATAGATTTAGACAAACTATGTCACTTGATTTGATTAACGTTATAAACAAGCGCTACGCAAATACTTATTAGTGCCTACGTCCCCCGATAAATTGTAATGGCAGCGCGTGTGGCGACATTCATGGCACATTATAAAAGTTATTCACGCGCTTTCACAAAACGATGTGCGTTATCGAGTCCATGAACGCACGAGCCGGTTAACTGTGAAGGCGTGTAAAAATCAATAACATTAGTATCAACGCTGCGTGTGCCATCTTACACCTGTAATGGCGAAGACGACCATAATGGTATCTGTGTTAATCTTGAGGAATGGCCAGTCACATGCGAACACTTTTCAGTAACCGATGCAGTCATTGCAGTGGCTAATCTTCAAAAATCTCTTGGCTTGTAAATGTACACTGACTAAGCAAGAATTTGGATTTTCTTGAGCATTTTCCATTTAATGGTCAAGCTGACCAATACCGCCTCTGCAGTGGTCTTGAGCAATACCTATTTGTAGGTTAACAGAAAGCTATTTTTTTGTAAATTCCGTGGAATTGTCTTCTCTCCACCAGGAAATGTATATTCACTGAACGAGATTTTCACAGTTCTCGCTAACCCTTTAATGACTAAATTTTATCAACACAATCTAAATATGTGTTGTTTGAATGCCCATTTACAGGCCAAGAGAATGCAATTATTTTTAAATTTACCACTGGAATGGCTGGCTCTGTTACCGAGCTAGTTATTCTAGTGGTAAACTAAACAAATAGCCTTCTCTTGGCCTGTAAATGGCCATTCATCAAGACCACTGTAGAGGCGGGGTTTGGCCGACTTCGGCATGAAAGGGTACAGCATTGGCCATTAAACATATACATAATAAACGTAGCTTTCTGAACGCTTTGGTGCGCTTTTGATACAAGGCCGGTTAACAATTTAACACTCATTCCGGATATTTGCATACCATTAGAAGACTTTTTTGTAATAAACCTACCAATGTAATGACTGATTTGATAATCGAGCAAGCCATTCCGGTGATAAATCTTTAAAAACAGTCAACAATTGGTCTGCAAATGGACATTTACTACGAAACAATTTAAACGGTCCTGAACAAACGTGTGGGTTACGGGTTAAAATGAGCCATCCCAGAGACGTGTTATTATTATTGTCAGGCGAACAGGGATAGCGTTATGGGTAATCTACAGTACAAACACCAGGGCGTGACAAACTCGCCATCCAATACAGGGAAGTATCGCTTATTTATTTTTGTCGTGCCAATATGGAACATTAGCAAGCTCAACATGGGTGGAATCACGTTACTGTTACGGTCACGTGCAATAATATGCATTGGAGAACATGTAGGTCTACTGCTTCTCTGATGAAATGCGTATTAATCTCAATACGACGAGATAATAATTAGTACACACTGACAATTCAGGCAAAATAATATTGGTAATTGAGGAAACCAGTATACCAGCTAAGTATATGACGTCATAATATAGTACATCAAGGTTAGGCTGACGTCACAACCAAATGCGTCATTAATGTCATATCTAGGTCCGCCATCCACGCTTAATAGACTGTAAAGTTGTACGAATTCAACAACTTACCTAGCTAGTTTTCTTGAGATTGATAGTCAGAGACTTCAGAGATCGAATGATCCCGACACGAGCGAGGTGTCAGTGGAGCGTAGCTAGAGATTGGCGGGGCACGGCTAAAATGGAAAGGTCTGTTGTGCATTAGGCCTCTCCATCATGATTGAGAAGATACGCTATCGTTCGTTCTATTTAGACTGTCCACATGCATTTACGAGACTAATTGTGCACTGTTTCTCTTTTAAACGGCAACCTATACGTAATATGGACAATCTGAACCTCTGTCCGTATATTATAATCTAGAACTAAACAAACCTAAAGTACATCAAAATGTCATCGACTCGGAATAAAATGTTAGAGAGCCTCTGGGGAGATTGTAGCTGGAACAATGTCACTGGGAATGGATATTTATCACGTGGCCGCGGAGACTTAATCTGACCCAGAGGTACACTTTTAGTGACGGGCATGTTTTTCACAGTAGCAGAGCCTCGGGAGAGCCATAAAACGTCACGAGTGGTTCTGGTGAGAGATGGAGGTGCTTACGGCATGGACCGTAGATCATGAAAGGTAGGACATAGTCATGTTCTCAACACAGCCTCAAAGCGCTCAACATGCCACTTATATAAGCCTAATAATTAACCAATTGATTTGTTAAAAAGAAGGTCGTGTTGCTCATATAATGTAATCTATTTGCAGGCCACGAGAAGACAACTTTTAAAGGTTTTCCAAAAAAATGTCTCCCAGTTGCCTCTAAATAAAGAATGTTTGAACATTTTAGTCTTTCAGTTGTCTTATGAATAAAGGATGTTTGAACATTTTATGGTCAAGAAAATTCGAATTTGTACATAATCAGTATCCATTTGAAGGCCAAGAGTAGACCATTTTTGAGAATTTATCACCGGGAATGGCTGGCTCGATAACCGAGCCAGTAATTCCAGTGCTAAATTGTCAAAAAATAGTCTTCTCTTGGTCTGCAAATGGGCATTCCTCAACACCGCTGACGAGCTTGCGTTGGCCAGTTTACCATTAAATGGTTAAGTCGACACAAGATGCTTTAAACTAGTATTACTGTTGCGTGGTAATACAATGTCATTCCATATACAGATGGTCATATTCAATTACGTCACACGTAGGATAACCGTACAATCATAAGACACAGAAATACTCCGTCATGAAGCTGGAATTGCCCGCCACGTGTACGAAGTGTATGTCATTGATGAATTTACTATTTACTAAGCATTATGTTGAACATTTTGAAACTAATTGGACTGAGTACTGTTGTTACCACAGACAGCAACTTACAGCACCCAGCCAAATTAGTTTCAACATATCCACCAGTTTGCCTGAATAGTTACCTTGATATTGGAATTCTGGAAATTCAGTGTTCGATAGATCCCAAACACGGGCAAGGCTTAGGCGGAGCATAGATAGATGTTGGCGGAGCATAGCTGGAAATGGATCCTTCAATGGAGTAATTCAGTTTTAGCTATGCCCCGCCAATATCTAGCTACGGTCCACCCACACTTCGACGTGTTGGAATCGAGCGACCCATGAACTGTCTAGCTATCAATTGCCAGAAAACTATACAGGTATGCTGTTGACTATTTTGCCAATAGCAGCAACAGCTCCCGGTCAAATTGGTTTCCAAATATTTAACAGTATGTCTATTAAATAATAAAGAGATACAATTCGTACAACAGCGAATAGTCCGTCATCAATTACGAGTTGATGGTGAACCTGTACTCGTCAGTCATGATGCCATTGGTCACATCGTTGATTATGACGTCATATGATAGATGGATACACTAAAAAAATCCATTAACCGTATCACGGTATGAAACCCGTATTTTTAGAACCTTAATTTGAAGGTACCTCTTCAGGCACTGTGTTTGGTATGTCGAAACTAATTTGAGAGGAACGAGTTGCAATAGATTAGCTCTTACAACGCAAACTGTCTCGTCATCGCATTCGCAGACCCCGAAAACATGGGTATAACACCATTTCTACCATGTTCGCGCGCTGGGTTAAAGAGTAGGCCCAGCACCAAAATACCAATCTGCGGCCTATTATGCGCCCCACCCACATGCTGACAATCCTATCTAATGTTACTCTATTCTGCATCCGGGGTACGATTAATAACTTCACTCGAGCATGTCAAAGTAGCTTTACACGTGGGCGCAGCTGCACAGCCAGTGTATGGGCCCAATGCATGCTTGTACCAGTAGTTACTTACAAACACTGGGATTTCAACCAAATGGGCAGTGACATGCCATGAGCCCTCGTCAGACGTAAACGCTCAAAGATCCTGAATGTACTACGCCAGGCCAGTTGCAATGAAGATGAGCTATGACTAGTAAGACTACTACTTGCAGACAGAAAGCTGAGAATACGAGTCAAGCCAGTGAGGTTTATAGAGTTTGAGACATAGATCGGTTCCCCACAGGGGGTCGTCTATTCCCTATGCTTTTGACATGTTACTGTGCTACTGTGTGGAAATCCCCCATATATTTATATATTATAGTTTACCTGACACACAGACAAATGAACACAATTTGGTAATGTGTACCAGGTTGAGCCGTTAGTCGCGGTATGTTGGCTGGACTATAATCGCCCATCGTCTTCGATATCATGGAAGCTTACAATAGAGGGAATACTTTTATTTTAATTTAGAATTCATGGGCTGCCAATTCTGCTTTCTGTGACAAACTTATATATAATATTTATTTAATTAAGAATAGATTACATTAAAATCATTACATTAAATTCGAAGTCTGGCAATCCTGCTAATAGAGTATAGGAATCAAATATATGTGTTAAAATGCACACTGATTTAGTCACAATATACCCTGGAGGAGGAAGCTCATTAGATGGAGTGGATCGGTTGTCATTAGTATTGCCCGTTTTTTTGCAAAGCGCCCTGGATATATTACGCATGATGGCGCAGATTTGACACATTGAAACCATCAGTAACGCATTTGGACATTAACATCAACATCACAAATGACTTAAGCTGGAACAGACACATCACAAAGATATGCGGCAAATCGCACAGATCTTTAAGACTATTGCCGAGAAATTCCTTATTCTGTTCAGGTACTTGAGTTTGGTTCATTGTGTTATCCGTGCCGACTCCAACAACACCCAGCCCGTAATAATAACTATTAGTACTGTTGAACCTTTGCCCAGGTCTTGGGCATCACCTTAGCGTGTACATTAGTATTAGTCCGCCAAGATCATCAGTTCAGAGGTTAGACTCCCATGTTAATTAGACGAGCGGATAACAACAGAGTGATCCGGTCTGTTACTCAAGTATATGACGCTATAATCAACTATGTCACCCATTAGCTGACATGGCAACCAACATGATGAGGATATGCGTCCCGAATACGACAGTAATCTGTCACAAAGATATACGTTTGCGATTAATTTACAATTTATAATTTGAAAACGATTTAACTGTAAATTGACGCTGCTCTAGACAACAACGACGCTAGCTTAAATTGTGTTCATACTAATCTCCAAAATATTTTCTTGAGCAGGTACAATGTTCTGGAATGACGTGGTTAGTAATTCCCAGTCAATGATAATGTATTTGTCCAATACTGGCATTGTGGATGATTAGTGCTTTATAGATAATGGCCGCGATTGTATAGCGTGATAGAAACAAGGTAGGCGCGCATCGATCCGTATGCTTACTCATTACACATGGGAATTAAGGAGCCACAAAACCCATAAATACGCTTACAACATCAGCACATTTCTGAGGTGTGTGGCACTATGACACGCCAATAGATGATATCCAATTTTAGTTATTCACCTCCCATTCCTAGCTAAGTCCCGTCAACGGTTCGTCCGTTTTGGGATCGATCAAACCCTGAACTCCCGGAATCTCAATTTCCTGAAAACTAAACATGCACGCTGTTGGCCATTTTTGAAACTAATTTACCTGGAATCAGTTGGTGCATATGGCAGCACCAGCGCCCAGTCAAATTAGTTTCAAGATATTTAACTGAACGGTTATACAATAGTAAAGACAGGCTATATGTGACGTAATTGATTGTGACGCCATATAGGTACATGTCAGACTGGATTCCTCTATTGCTAGATACGCCCTCCCATTTCAAGCCAATCTGCTCTCATATGCTACTCGTGCTGGACGCAATTTGAAAGTTAGAAACCTGATTTCTAGTATCTTAATTTCAGCTCCCTGTTAACTAATTTTCAAAATAATCACCAGCTTACCTGTATAGTTACGTTATAGTATCGATGTTCCTAATTTGGATTTCAAAATTGCGAATCAATCCCTGCGTATACACAAACGTAACCGACACTTTGCTAGAAATGGGCGGGACATTTATAGAATACCTCTAGTACATCGCTCGTAGCAAACTGCTAGATAAATGGGAGAGCCAAGATAATAACTACATCTATATTCGCTTACCATACATACGTTTAAGTCATGCATTAAACATTTCGCAAGAACCTTATACGGGCAAACACGGAATACACACTGCACGGACATTTCCTTGGTCTATGCTAATCGCAGTCCTTATTAGAGCGAGGTTTGAGAATGAGGTCTTAGCAATAGGCAATAGCGATATCCGGTATGCTACACAAATATCGGATGCCATAATGATTTAGGCCTACGTCACTCGTAAGCTGACCTCACATTTATTATGTGGTATATCTCTATCACGGAATTTGAAAAGTGCACCACTTGTTTACGAATTGTATGTTTTTGCTGAATTTGCAATTTAATGCCTATTAAGTTGAATACATTGAAACTAATTTGACCGGGATCGGTTGCTTCCTATGCTCATCATCTATTCTTCAGACCATATATCTTTGCATTGAGCCACTGTACTTTCAAACAAGACAGTGCTACCTATCAGGTGAATCAGCAATGGATCTTTCCGGCTTTAGCTACGCCCCACCCATTTCTAGCAAAGCTCCACCCGCACCTAGCTCGTGTTGGGATAGATCGATCTCTGAACACCCTGACTATCAGTTTCCCAAAACTACACAGGTAAGCTGTTGAATATTGTGAAACTAATTTGACTGGGTGCTGTTGCTGCTATTGACAGCAACAGTGTCCAGTCAAATTAGTTTCAAAATATTCAACAGCGTGTTTATTAAATAACAAAGAATTACAAAGACATACAATTCATACAACGTGTCGGACTATTTAAGGTTTGATGTCGGTCTGTAGGGAAGCCTTTTGTGAGGTAATGATTGTGACGTCATCGTACCCGCGCCGAGCTGATCATGCCCTCATACGAGGTCGGATGATGGATAGATACTCCGGAAAGGTGAATTGCCATCACTTAAATATCCAATATCTGAACGATGGCATACTTACAGATACGTGAATTGAAGAATCTACTTTTAGCTATACCCCGCCCATCTTTACCTTAAGCTCCACTTACGCTTCGCCCGTGTTGCGCCGATCGATCCATGAACTCGCTGACTATCAATTTTCACAAAGCTATACAGGTAAGCCGTTGAATATTTTGAAACTAATTTCACTCGGTAAAACAGCGGTAACAGTGTCCAGTCAAATTAGTTACAAAATATTCAACTGCATGTTTATTAAATAGTAAAGACATACAATTCGTACAGCAGCGCTTAGCACGTCATCAATTAAGCGTTCGTGACGAGCTTAGCTATTGATTATGACGCTATCCTACACGCCACGTAGCTGATCATGACGTCATATGATTGATGGATAAACTGGGAAGGTCCATTACAAAACGTAATGTACTCTCACCCAGCACTCACAATAGGCGTAGACCACTAGAAATCTGGCATTACACAAGTCCAACACAAATATTAATTAGAGAAACATAAGTATTATCCATAACTGAATTAGCTTGCCGATATAATTTATATAAATGTTATCGCAGATCACGTAAGAACATATCACGGAGCCTTAATTTGAAACTTACTTTCATTAACCCATAAGTCAACACAATAATTATGCACTAGTTTCGATTCACCAGCTGATTAAGCCGATTTTTGCAGGCGACATATTCCAACGGTTATATCGTTGAACCTGCTAAATATTATGAAAACAAGTTGACTGAAAGTTGTTGGTGGCTCAGCCACCAACAGCTTTCAGTCAAATTGTGTTCACAATATTCAACAGGTTCAGAGTTATTGCCCATTGAAATTATTTCCCGGTGGCTTGCAGCGGCGAGACAGTTAATCGACACGCTAGTGTTACATAATTCAAAGAGATGCTGTGATAAAGTAATCCAGCTTGATTGGCTATCGATCGACATATCACTCTGGCAACACCCACAAGCACTTCTCCTGAGGGATAACTAGAACAGTCAAGAAAAAGAGCGACTATAGGTTACTAATCCATCGTTATAGGTCCGCATTCATACCAAAATGACGCTGGCCAAAATAACATCGGTGGAATTGTATATATTTAGGAGGTTGTGTCTTAGCACGTGGTGAGAAATTGAATTAAGGATACGTGTCTCTAATTCAATCTCAGAACATAAAAATATATGTATTTATATGGAATGAAATTAACGTATGCCAGGATTTATTTCGTTTCAATACTTTGATGTACATAAGCTAAGTTTCTAAAAGCATACGCTTTTAACAATTTTATTTTCAAGGATTCTGTTGTGGATGTGGGCTTTAAGCGGGAGACTTTGGTTCAGCCAATCGGGACTAAGCTAAGACACACGCTTCCCTACGGTAACGGGATGTAGAATACTGGTATTGACGTCATAAGGTTACAAGTTAATGTCACTGTGACCTTGGTAATAAAACTAAATTTTGTACTGTTAAGTTTCTGGTTGAGTTCAACATATTGTCTGACATATTGTCTTACATCTCAGGCGTGTTTACCCTATTGGGACTAAGCCTGGACGTATGCTTCCTTCTCCAAAGGGAATGGAGCCTGGTGATATACAGGCCATGAGGTCAAAGGCAGATGTCACTGTGACATTGGTATAAAAATATTTATTCAGGTTCAGTTTTTATTTCAGCTCAACATAGCATCGTATAGTTATGGACTCGCTCACCCTATTGCTACTAAACGTGTATGCATGCGTCCCTGCATCAGCGGGATGGAGCACTATATTACTGACGTCACTGTTAAGCTTATTGTGACCTTGGTATAAAATAACATTTTTTTACCTAACTTAGGATATCCTCGTATATCTCAGGATTGGTTGACCCTATCGCGACCACGCACGGGCACATGGTTATCAAGCTCATGTAGTACACTCGTATCGCATTAATAGTGTTAACAGACAATGTCAGAGTGACCTTGGTGTAAAACTATTTTCGGTTAAATTTTTAGTTTAGCTCAACGTATTGTCTTTATCTCAGCCTAACATGAACTACACGTGGCCACGTAATTACCTATTTCTCGTGGATACATCACGATGGTATCGAGGGAAACTGCTAAGGTCATTGTAACATTTGTATAAAAGGCAGATATAAACAAGTTCTTCTGCTTAGACCAATTTGCTTTAATATCATAATTGAGGAATCCAGTTTTAACTATGCCCCGCCCATCATTAGTTAAGCTCCACCCACACTTCTCCTGCATTAGGATCGATTGCTCCTTGAATTCTTGGACTATCAATGTCCAGAAAAACTGTACAGTTAAGCTGTTAAACACTTTTAAACTAATTTGACTGGGGGTTGTTGCTGCCTATGGCAGCAGAGCGCCCAGTCAAATTAGTTTCAAAATGGTCAACAGCATGTTTATTAAATAATAGACATACAATTCGTACAGCATCGCATATGTAAGTTGACGTCACGATAAATTACGTCAATAATGGCGTACCCTAAATCCATCATAAACGCGTAATAGTCCGTCAAGCTGTAAACATTGTATGTCTTTACTATTTAATAACCATTCTGTATACTATTTTGAAACTAATATGACTGGACGCAAGACAGCAAGAGCAACCATGCAAACTATTCAACAGCGTACCTGCACAGTTTTCTGGAGATTGAGGTTCTGAGAGCTCGATCGACCACTACACCGGAAAAGTGTGGGTAGCTTAGATGCAGCTTTACATTTGGAAGCACACGGTATCAACATTCTCGCCAATATCCCGGTAGTGAAACAATGATGTCGTGGTACCTATTCTGCAGTTTGCTTTTGACGACGCTGATAGGCGTGTACGAGGAGCGCATCGCGGAATCTCACATATCAAATCGCGTGACATAGCTAACCATTTCTCTATGATCAGTGATGGTCGATTAAACCTTAAAATGGATTCGTACAGTCATATCATGCAAGGATAATGTTGAATAGTTTAAAACTATTTCTTCGGAAAATGTTGCTACCATAGGAAGCAACAATTCCCTGATAAATTAGGTTCTGAACTTTCAACAGAATAATTCATGCTTCATAACGAATTTGCGAATGGTTCAATGCACTGATCGTGGCCATGGATATATCTTGCAATCTATAGATATTCGTGAGATTTTGCCAATTAATGAGGGGAAATAGAACCATTATCATTCATATCGCGCCTAAAATCTACCTGAGTAAAGTGTACGCATTCGCCGTATTTGTAGAAGGTTTCGCTGATTTAAGGATATGTAAATAACCGGTGATAGCTTAAGAAAACAGCAGGTGAATAAATACGAGCAAACCTGGACGAATCAGAACGTGGGTATATGTTGAGTTAGGACCAGACTGTACGTTATCATTCCGGACCACACTATCGACTCCAAGCGTGTTGTATGCCCGCCGGAAGCTTGTATCGATCTCCTGTGTGTATACGTTGGACTACTGCGATTGATTGTACAACACGCCGATGGTATTGAACTTGTAGTTGTTGCATACTGCGATGCAGCTGCTCAGATATTAACCCTCTTTTGCCAGTAGCGCCGCAAAGCGCGTACAATTATACTTATACTAACTAACCGTGTAGCTGTCAAGATTTTTCAGGAAAAGTGGACACTTTGCTCAGGAAATGTCCATTTTCTGGTCAAGACATGGCTATTTTTGTAACTTTACCAATGGAATTTATAGAAAGCAGCTTCCGGAACAGGTCGTTTTGTCGGGCCTGGTAATTAAAGGGTTAATTGCTTAAACAATTGACATATTTCCTATGTCATTGCCCATTTGCCCGCTAAGAGAATTTAAGACTAAGATAACTAGATCGGTTACCGAACCAGTTATTCCAGTGGCAAATTTCCAAAAAATAGTCTCTCTTAGCCTACAATTGGGCATTCCGAGAGATCACTGAATGTTGCGTGCTAATGCTAAGTTGACATAAGAGAGGTTAAAGGTACGATTGGTTAAATCTGTTGTCGTTGGAAATGCACGGGTTTACGAAATGATGCTTTCGAAATGGACACTCTACCTGTGTCACGCCAACTACTATTACAGGTTGTAGCCGTAAGCTATTAGAAGAGAGGTGCTTTTAAATACACGAAAGCCACAACACAATTGTGATAGCAACAGCATCGTGTCAAATTAGTTTCAAAATATTCAACATCTTATCCGCATAGTTACTGTGAACTTGGGATGCTGAGAATTCATGATTCAAAGTATTAACATCTATCCGCACACGCGTGTACAGTGTGTTAACTTAGCTAGAGATGAGCTGGCTATAGAGAGAAAACTGACCGGGTATAGAGAGAAATGAGCCGGCATAGAGAGAATTGAGCTGGCACAGAGAGAAATGAGCTTGCATAGAGCGAAATGGGCGAGGCATAGAGAGAAATGGGCGTGACATAGATAGAAATGGTCAGGCATAGAGAGAAATGGGCGTGACATAGAGACAAATGGGCGTGACATAGAGAGAAATGAGCTGGCATAGAGAGAAACGTCCGGGCATAGAGAGAAATGGCCAGGCATAGAGAGAAATGAGCGGGCATAGAGAGAAATGACCAGGCATGGAGAGAAATGGGCGTGGCATAGAGAGAAATGGCCAGGCATAGAGAGAAATGGGCGTGGCATAGAGAGAAATGAGCGGGCATAGAGAGAAATGGGCGAGACATAGCGAGAAATGGCCAGGCATAGAGAGAAATGGGCGAGGCATAGAGAGAAATGAGCGAGGCATAGAGAGAAATGAGCGGGCATAGAGAGAAATGAGCGGGCATAGAGAGAAATGAGCGGGGCATAGAGGGAAATGGGCGGGGCATACAGAGAAATGGGCGGGGTACAGAGAGAAATGGCCAGGCATAGAGAGAAATGGGCGTGGCATAGAGAGAAATGGCCAGGCATAGAGAGAAATGGGCGTGGCATAGAGAGAAATGAGCGGGCATAGAGAGAAATGGGCGTGACATAGAGAGAAATGGGCGTGACATAGATAGAAATGAGCTGGCATAGAGAGAAACGTCCGGGCATAGAGAGAAATGGCCAGGCATAGAGAGAAATGAGCGGGCATAGAGAGAAATGACCAGGCATGGAGAGAAATGGGCGTGGCATAGAGAGAAATGGCCAGGCATAGAGAGAAATGGGCGTGACATAGAGACAAATGGGCGTGACATAGAGAGAAATGAGCTGGCATAGAGAGAAACGTCCGGGCATAGAGAGAAATGGCCAGGCATAGAGAGAAATGAGCGGGCATAGAGAGAAATGACCAGGCATGGAGAGAAATGGGCGTGGCATAGAGAGAAATGGCCAGGCATAGAGAGAAATGGGCGTGGCATAGAGAGAAATGAGCGGGCATAGAGAGAAATGGGCGAGACATAGCGAGAAATGGCCAGGCATAGAGAGAAATGGGCGAGGCATAGAGAGAAATGAGCGAGGCATAGAGAGAAATGAGCGGGCATAGAGAGAAATGAGCGGGCATAGAGAGAAATGAGCGGGGCATAGAGGGAAATGGGCGGGGCATACAGAGAAATGGGCGGGGTACAGAGAGAAATGGCCAGGCATAGAGAGAAATGGGCGTGGCATAGAGAGAAATGGCCAGGCATAGAGAGAAATGGGCGTGGCATAGAGAGAAATGAGCGGGCATAGAGAGAAATGGGCGAGACATAGCGAGAAATGGCCAGGCATAGAGAGAAATGGGCGAGGCATAGAGAGAAATGAGCGAGGCATAGAGAGAAATGAGCGGGCATAGAGAGAAATGAGCGGGCATAGAGAGAAATGACCAGACATGGAGAGAAATGAGAGGGCATAGAGAGAAATGGGTGGGGCATAGAGAGAAATGAGCGAGGCATAGAGAGAAATGAGCGGGCATAGAGAGAAATGAGAGGGCATAGAGAGAAATGACCAGGCATGGAGAGAAATGAGCGGGCATAGAGAGAAATGGGTGGGGCATAGAGAGAAATGGGTGGGGCATAGAGAGAAATGAGCGGGCATAGTGAGAAATGGCCAGGCATAGAGAGAAATGGGTGGGGGCATAGAGAGAAATGAGAGGGCATAGTGAGAAATGGCCAGGCATAGAGAGAAATGAGTGGGGCATACAGATAAGTCATTGGGACCTAGAGAGAAATAGGCGGGCATAGTGGGACATGGGGCGAACATAGAGAGACGTGGGCGGAACATAGAGAGTCATGGGCGGGGCATAGAGAGCAATGGGCGGGGAATAGAGAGAAACGGGCGAGGTACTGGGAGGAGTGACCGGAACATAGAGGCATGGGCGGGGCATAAAGCGAAATGGGCGGGGCATTGGGAGGAATGAGCTGAACATAGAGAAATGGGCGTGGCATAGGGAGATATAGACTCCTCTGCTGTATGAACACAGCTGACGATTCTGCCATAAAACAGTTAAGTAGTTTCCATTCCAAATAACACCGATTCCATTTTGGCGAACTCTAGCGCATCAACGGCAGGCACGCCGCCAGATTAGTGCTAAAATACAAATCTAAAATGCTACATACGTTCTTCAAATAAGGTGATTATGTAGCGCATTGGAAATCTATAGTTCTGCAGGCCATGGAATCGAAGTTACGCAAACAGAGAACTTAGAACCCGTATTGCCCAGGAAACAGTCACATTAAAGAGCCACGCCGTCTATCATGTCGTCGCTATCAAGACGCCAATCTCCACTAGGCAGATATAACGGACTGCGGAAGACACTAGCGCTGCTCACTAATGTTTGCGTCCTTTCCATTACAATGCAAAGCGGTCGAATATGCTGTGAACAGTCCATTAGGGATAGAGGAAATTGTAAGACACTCCGGAAACTGTTTCCACAAGTGACAGAGCCGGTCAGCTATGCTATATTTATAGCAATATTTTGAAGTGAATCAACGCATTCTCCATTTGGAGCAATACCGACCTTTTGAGCTGTATGAGGAAATGTTGTGTAGATTATTACACTTTAAAACACTATGGAGAAAAAAAATCGAGGTCGTACCCAGTCGACCAAGTGGAATATCAAACGTACCCCCATTGCGTGCAACGTATTGACACCTTTTAGTGACAGGCCCTATGTCATAGCTTAATAAGTTTAAAGTGTAACGTGATGGCCCCATGATATGCAATCCTGTTGTCTTCTGTTTCGATGGCAGAGATTGAATAACCCTTGTTAACGCATCAGCCAATCACGGCCATCGATAGTGCCCTTGCTGATAACGTCCCTATGTTCATGGACGCAGCCTCTAATCTCGGAGTAATTCAATTAGTACGGTAGCAGATGTGTTTGCCAAAAATGTTGTGGTCAGTCTGAATCTTCCTAATCGATACAGCTGATGTTTCTAAAATGAATGGTCTGTTATTTCTTGTTCATCACATTTATCTTCAACTTTAATAATACCGTCAATTAGTGTGCGAATCGAAGTGAAAGCGTATTTCATATAGCAATGTTCTATATTACCATTGCAATGTAACATGTTGCTGAAGTCGTGTTAGTCTCGCGATTGCACGAGTCAATGTTCGTCCAGGAGTGTGTTAATCAATTGAAAGCATTATAGGTTATTTGTTGTACTGCTGGTCTTAACAGGGCGCAATTATTGAACCATCTTATAATGGCCATGGCAATAGCGACCACTCATTGCAGTTGTGGCATGCATCATGTTCATTGGTTGTATAGATTGAGCGAACCATGTAAAACCGATTTCCGTTCCATATGTGGCATGCGTACTGAGATATCGAGATTGCCATACTGCTAATTGCATGAACACAAGGGTGAAGAACTCCCTTACAAGGGTGCGTCACATCGATGAATTTCCACAAGCCATACAAAGCGACATTTAGAGCATATGCTATAAGAGTGCGTGTTGAATCAAAGCTACCTGAATATATTTATGATTTGCCTTATTTATTGTTTTTGTTATATACTATTCGTAGGAAGACCCATGGACGGGTTAGTAACTTGCGCAATATCCTAGCAAGTTCAAGTTGTATGATGTATTAGGCAACTATACGATTTTGCAATAACTGTACACTAGGTTTTCAATGAAGTCAAGATAGTATACTAGCTTAAAGGAAACATCATCGTATCTTATACTAATCATTCAGGTTATAGAATTTGCCAGACATAATCAATCCCTGTTATTTTGATACCGATAAGGGAATGTGGCAGGATGTGAATGATCTGGAATCTAAAAACAACAATCTATCAGTGAAATGCATCATTTGAGATGAGATTAGCACCCCTGCACATGATGAGTGCTGGTTTGTTTCACAGATTAGCAGTTAATAATTGATAAATGATGCAGCCTGTGCACGAATAAGCCCGTTTTGTCACTAGAGACCAGCTGAAAAAGTAACAATTTATCTATTCAATTTCACAAGGTAGAGGTTATAATCATCACACAAATTACCTTACTAGCAAGGTTTTATATTCAGGATAAAATAATTCACAACACGCAATAGGAAAATTAAATATAGATCAGGGATCGTAACGCAATAAAGAGCACAGAAACTTGTAAAAATGTCCACCACCACCACCAACATTATCATCATCGTCATTACATGATATTGGCTTGTTATCGCATCGGTGCTTTTTCAAATCGCACTCGTCGCCGCCGTTGTTGTCCTCCTCGCCGCCGTCGTCGTCGTTCTCGCTGTGGTCGTCGTCGTTGTCGTCATCCGTATCGCCATCTGGGCAAATCTTTAGAGCCGTATTAGTTTTAATAAAATTGCTTGGCAGTTTGCAGTCTACCTTTATTATGAGTATGATCTCCTGTGTCTATGTTGCTTAGCCTGACTCCTTCAAATTGCAGGATGAAGCGCCATAAGCCAAAACAGAATGGAATGTGTATTTACTGTGAGGCTGGGAAATGGACCCATGAGGTGTTCGACTGTTTCGAACCAGCGCCCCCCCACCCCACCCCCACCCCAACCTCCCACCCCCCTGACAGAGAAGGCATGCCGCCATGTGCAATACCTCTCTAGCAGCCTGCCAGCCAACTTAAGATCTGGGTGTAATCAGGCTGGGGATAGAGTATTTCACGGAATTTGTAGATGGCCGCCCTGCCAACAAGAAACTGCTTTTAGTATAGTTGCGCCGCTTTCTTGACTAAGAATTGCCATCTGACGTTCTTGATTGGACACTCCAGGTACAGTACAACGTAATCGGGATTGAATACACCCCACCCACAAGACCGCATCTGTGCTTGTGAACCAGCTGTCACGTCTTCATGTTTTGAGTTCAGATTGTCTTCCTTCAAGTTGTTTGTATGCTTCTGTTGAGTTGGTTACACACGTTATTAAACATATTCAGTGGTTTTACATGAATGTGTGCTTCCGCCGGCAAACACACCTGTTAATATGTATACTGCTAGATCTGGATTAGAATTGGGACGCGAGTGCAGGTACTTTAGACCTCTTTCATGATGCCCCTCTAACCGCTTGAGCAAAGTACTCTTTGGAAGGATCCGTTTTAGCCCATAAGACAAGATTGAAGCTGTATATGTTCTGACTAGACCGATTGATGGTACAGGGTTCACACGTGCATAACCAAAGAGTCCCTAATGAAAAAAGGATATATGGCACATGCTCGGCTTTCTTTGTATTTTCATCGACGTGCTGGGCTGCATTTCCTCGTAAAGAGTTTGCCCTAGTTATGCCAAACTGTACACAGCCATTGCGTTCTTCCCTCTGCCAAAATCTCTATCTTTCCCAGGTCCTTTCTTGATCTGAGTGTACTGAGCCCTTTTTTAGATCAACCTCGCAACATGTGTGACAGATTTAAGCAATTACGTCCTCTCCTGGTTTAATATTGTGTCACGTCTTGCATCCTTAGCGTACGACCAAACATACAGCATCATTGCTGAGCGACTTTTACGGACAGCGGCGATGTGTTACACATCTTGTACAGAGCCTCGTTGCAAATATACTATCTAGCCATCGGTGTCCAGTGATGGTACGTAGGTGTTTGCGGTGGCGGGCATCAAGCTTGTGTAGAGCTGCTTTTGGAACTGCCCAGATACTACAGTTATCCATCATCAAAGACATGCAGGTTGCATTGTAAAAAAGCTGTCCTTTGTCTTGGATATCTTTGATCTACGCATCAATAGCAGCAACGTGGCAGATGAAAAACAGAAGGAATAGTTCCTCTCCGTGTTGATGTCTCAAACTCTACAGGCGTCACTATTTTGACCCGTACTCTGAGTTTGCCATCTACAAGCATTCCACCGTTCCAGTTTTAGTCATGCCCTGTCAATCTCTAGCTAAGCTCCACCGACACTGTGCCCGTGTTGGGATCGATCAATCTCTGATTGCTTTACTTGACTATCACTTTCCGGAAAACTATTCAGCTAAGCTGTTGAATAATTTGAAACTAATTCCAGTTGGTGCTATTGCTTCCTATGGTCAACATGTGTTTTAAATAGCAAAGATATACAATTCGTACAACGTGTCGGACGATTGAGTGTTAAAGGCGGGCTATATCGAATCATTCCTGACGTCATGATTATGACGTCAGGCTACATGTCACTTAGTTGATTATGGCGTCATGTGATGGATGGATGAACTGTAAAGGTGAATGGTCTTACTATCCGCAGCTCATCCCCACTGCAGCTGGCTACGTGCAGTACATCTCGGATCTTTGGCCGTTTTGTATCGAAGGGTCGTGACATGTTAATGCCCATTTTGGCAGACTGCGTCATGTAAAGTTTAAAATATAATATTTAATTAACACTTGATCTATATATTTTGACGCTAAGTGATATGAGCGGCAAAGATGTAATAACTAATTCTAATTTAACTGCTAATCTCGCGCGCTATTATAGCTAATACGCGAAACAACGAGAGCGGTGCTATTCCTTAAAATGGTTTTCCATAACTTGCTTCATCGGAAAGGGTTGCCGGGAAAATAGCGTAGGCCTATGTCAAGGATGAAAGCTACTCCCATAGATGTTCACTACTTATCTTAAAGACACCCTAAAAACTAAACTCGCGTAATTTAGCCTGGTTCCCTGGGTCGTGTATTGTTGAACAATGGACTAAGTAGGCGATGACAGCATTTTGGAAATTACGCGATCCGGTGACTGACACCAACGGGAATAGAGTATGACGAGGAGTTTCCTTGTGCGTGCATGCGTACGCACGTGCGTGCGTGCGTGCGTGCGTGCGTGCGTGCGTGCGTGCGTGCGTGCGTGCGTGCGTGTGCTGTGTTGTGCGTGTGTGCGCCCGTGTGTACGTACGTGCGTGCGTGCGTGCGTGCGTGCGTGCGCGTGCGTGTGTGTGTTTGTTGTGTGTGTGCGTGTGTGCGTGCGAGCGAGCGTTCGTGTGTCGAATATCAAGAAAATGGAAACGCGTCTAGTGGATACGTTGATATGATTGAAAAGGGCATTAATTAGCCGTTTCTCGTGAAACAGACCAGATCGATTTCACACAACGAAGAATGAAATAAACATTAGGAGATCCGAGATGTTTAAGATTTTTCTTTTGCTAGAACGTTACCCTCTGGCAAAGAGGTATGCCATCTCAATTAGGTCTATTTAATGGGCTATTCCTTTTGCAATAACGATATCCTTTGCTTTTAGCTGCGTGTAACAGCACATTAAACCGCCATGTTCCTTAGTCGGTCGGTCGTTCGGTTGGTCGGTCAGTTGGTCAGTCAGTCGTTCGGCCGTTCGTTCGTTCGGGCGGCCAGTTGTTCTGTCGTTCGATCGTTCGGTCGTTCCGTTGATTCGGCTGGTCGCGCTGTCGGTCAGTCCGCTGGTCAGTCGGGAAGTTATTCAGTCAGTCGGTTGATTGGTCAGTCGGCCTGAAACACCAGAGGTTCTATCGGCATTGTTTTTAAATGTAAAGTTAATTAATGTCTTTTTCGGTGATCCGTATGAATCTACTCGGCGGAATTCTCCTGCCATTTGATAAAGTTTGACTAAGTTTGTGTTTGTGTCAGTAAGCTGGTGACGTAACTGCTCACGATGTCTGCACCCGCTGTCCAACGCACTCTTCCAAAATACCCGAGTCGGGGAACAAAGGTGACGTTATATAATCAACTAGCCAAAGATTTGCCACAGATAATTAATTGGAGAATCACAAGATATCATCATACTGTATATCTTACTGTTAGAAGCACTCTACCTGGGTGTACTGCTGAGCATCTGGGCCCTATGCAAAACATAGTCTACCACATTACAAGCGTTGCGGTTCGTGGTGCTGTGGGCTGCTGCTGTCTGTGGCAGCGACAGCTCAAACCAGGAATACTACCTATCTAAACACACACGATGTAAGAAACCGTGCATTAAGACGCACACACCACTGACACTGGACCTTTCCGGTGTTAGCTATGTCCCACCCATCTCTATCGAAGCCCCACACACCTCTCAATCTCTGAACATTCTGACTATCAATTTTCCAGGCAGCAACAGCGCCCAGTCAAATTAATTTCAAAATATTCAACAACATGTTTCTTAAATAGCAAACACATACAATTCTTACAACGTGTCTGGCTATTAGCCGTTAAAGATGGCTTAATCAACTCCTTCATGAAGTCATGTTTATGGCGTCAGCGTATAAGTCACGTAGTTGGTTATGACGTCATTTGATTGGGCGAGGAAATGGATTCCTGAATTCTGAGTCTAATTCATCCGTAGGAATATACTGCACATCCTGCTAAGAAGCTTGCCTCTATGAACCCTGAGTAAACAAATTCCTGTAACATAATATTGCCCTTGATTGCAGATGCCTACATTTACCTTATTTCCAGGATTTGGTTAATAAAATGATAAACATATACGCCATTTATTAAGGTGGATACATTAGCATAATTACCAACGGCTATCCCTGCTAACTCAATATCGCATTTTTATTATTATTATTATTATTATTATTATTATTATTATTATTATCCACACCAAATCCCTTGGCAACCATTCTCATTTAATACTATTGATATTTTTGTCGAGATACTTAATCTGCTTTTATACTCACAGACTCATTTTAAAACATATTTATTGTACATTATTCATATTACACAGTTAGAAGCACACAGCAATATTGACAAAATAACTGCCCCATATAAATACCATTTTGTGTATTCCCATATATATCTGCGTGTAATGAGCTGGGTGTAAATCATTCATTCATTCATTTATTCATTTATTCTTCGATTCATTGTTTCATTGATTCATTGATTCGTTGATTCATTCATCCGTCGACGCATTCACTCATCATTCATTCATGCACTGATTTATTCATTGATTAATTGATTCCTTCCTTCCTTTCTCCCTTCCTTCCGTCCTTCATTCATTCATTTATTCATTCATTCATCCATCCATCCATCCATCCATCCACATCCATCCATCCAGGAATTCATTCATTCATTCATTCATTCATTCATTCATTCATTCATTCATTCATTCATTCATTCATTCATTATTCCATCCATTCATTTTTTCATTTATTCATTATTCCATCCATTCATTTTTTCATTTATTCATTTATTCATTGGTTGATTCATTCATTGGTTGATTCATTGATTCGTTGATTCACCGATTCATCGATTACTTGATTCATTCAGTCCGCCCGTCAGTCAGTCAGTCAGTCAGTCAGTCAGTCAGTCAGTCAGTCAGTCAGTCAGTCAGTTAGTCAGTCAGTCAGTCAGTCAGTCAGTCAGTCTGTCAGTCAGTCAGTCAGTCAGTCAGTAAGTCAGTCAGTCAGTCAGTCAGTCAGTCAGTCAGTCAGTCAGTCAGTCAGTCAACCAGCCATCCAGTCAGTCAGTCAGCCAGCCAGCCAGCCAGCCAGCCAGCCAGCCAGCCAGTCAGTCAGTCAGTCAGGCAGTCAGTCAGTCAGTCAGCCAGCCAGTCGGTCAGTCAGTCAGCCAGTCTTTCATTCATGCGGTGAATATGTTGCAAATATTTAAATGCAAAGTTGTTGCTGTATCTGCTATTTTCACCCAGGCCAGTATCAATCCAATATTGTTGCCGTGGCATATATGCTACAGGTATAGCATTAACTAGCCCGCATTTACATGAATATAGAGATACGTCTGAGTTACACGACGCCCTCTTCTAGCCCCAGTACGTTGCCACTGATTTCGTCGCGTGTCAGAATGAGATGATTGCTTTGGGTAGCACGATTATCGATCTAGAAGGTAATCAGGGGATCTACTTTGAGTATTCCTGCCATGGCCACTAGGAGACGGAGGTAATGCGTTAGAATATATTATGAACATGATTTTTACAGGTAAATAAACGTAATTACTTGTTCTGATAATTATGAGAAAGATCTATCACGTTTTATAAAATTACCCCAACAGTTCAGAGGTGTATAACCATTTGAAATAGTATGTTTAACTCAGTTTTCTCAATCTCAGATTGGACCCCACTATACAGATACCTGATATGTCGAACAGCCAAATATGAATACATAACAGCCACGAAAGCGTATGCACTACTACGAGCAACAAGATACTATCATATTGAAGTCAACGTATAGCATGTTGGATTTCCTCCAAGAAAACGGCAGATTCATGGATTGATCTCTGGACCATCAAACATAAGGAACTGCTATACATGACTTCGTATATACCTTCAAGCATATAAGCATAACACTTACCAGTACGTGAAAATGGCTACTCAATCCATTAAGCAATATTTCGAAAATCACTTCCAGGTCGACAGATTCAGCGCTGCCCACGTCGTACCTTCATTGTTGCCCACAACGGTTCAGCGAATATATTCAATTCTTCCTTGTATATATATATCTATACACACGCATCTACTTTCACACATTAAATGCATTGCACTTGGAGAAAAGGAAAAAGTGAAATTTGTATATACTTTCTCACTCGGCACTGAAATATGTGACATATGTGATGTGTATTGTGGCTAGACAACATTTATGTACATATTTCTAATACTTTCAAGAAGCCAATATGCGGCCACATTCAAAGGCAATGTCCATCCTATTCGCCCACATGCTATCATATCCAATTGGCTATGCTGACAATCCCACTTGCATTTTACATTTGAGTTTAAACACAAACATAAGAACATATTCAGCCAACTTGACAGAAGTTCGTTATAGTAACTCGAAAACTAGCTTTAAACCGCGTGTAGTACATTGTCATGTATTGACCCTATTAACACATCCGATTATCCGCATATTATAGAGCTGATCCAGGGCTTAAAACAACTTTCAATCCCCAACGTGTACGCTAAATAACTTGTTGCCATGCCTCTTTTTATATGTGTCCATAAAACGTAGGTCTATTTAAACAATTATTATGTTTCCTTTACCCTATTTCCCCGGTAACTCATGTTAATGCACACATTTACAGTCGCGATTGACGTGATAATCTGCATCAATGCGAAGTAAATGATAATCACTGTCAGTTCTGGCAAACATGTCTACCACTAAATTCGCTCAATCAAGTACTTGGAAGTTGGTATATTCTTCACAAGAAGCGGTACACTACCTTCGGGTTGTAAAATGTAACATCACGCCAGTTTTCACACCAATTCCGACAATACAGATACACAACACGTAACGACGGGCCGGTATGAAAATAATGTCCAGTCACATATCGAGGCTCTCAGCGTCAGGACCACCGGGTAACAATGCCAAGCCACTACGTAGAGGCATGACAAACAGGTCGCATCATCCCGTTCCAATAGTGATCGACATGGACGAACAACGGCACTGGCTGGCTCTCAAGCAGGCCTGGAATGAGTGGCTGAAGTTGCTGAGGTAGCTCTTACTCTCTCAGACTTCGTCAATACTGTGATTCGCCCACCGATCAATACCGGTATTGTAATAACCTCGTACGTTAGCAGCTGACTGGATATCTGTGGTTTGCGGTCTGCCTCCTCGTGGTAGTCCGACACACTGGCTGACCACAGACTCCCAGGCCATTCCATACGTCCCTGTCCACTGGACATTTATTCTTAATGCTGCTCTAAATTACGCATAGACAGCACGCTGGTTTTAACGGGATTCTTCACATCTGTACAGTGTCAACATATTTTTGATCAAGAAACTGGGAATGGCGTGTAGCATAAATACACCGTTTTAAAGCCTAACAAGAGAAGACTTCATATGAACTGTTTAACCCGTCATGTGTCAACCTATTAGTCTGTTAAAAGTCACCCCGGCCAAAGGCGGCATCTGCAGTGGTCTTGGAGAATGCCCATTGCATAAAAAGAGATTATATATTTTTTTTTTACAAATAGAATGCCCGGCTCGGTGACCAAGACAGTCATTCCAGCGGTAGATTAAAAAATAGTTTTCTCTTGGCCATCATAGGGTCACTGCTTTAGGAAGAATTTTGATTTAACTGCCAATCTACCGGGCAATGAAGATCTTTTCACAAAGCTATTTTTGTAAATTCCATAGGTATGTTTACTAAAAAGAGTTTTCATTTGACCAATAAATGGACGCTCAGTGAGCAAAATTTAAATTTTCTTAGGAAAGAAAACGGAGGTGTCCTTCCTAAGCAGCTTCAGCTGTATTCCCAGTCAGTTGTATATGCGACAATTCGCTGCTTGAATTGTACAGCTAAGAAATAAGTTAAAATAATAATTTCCAAATCAAAAAGAGACACATATTTCCACTCTGACAACTAATAAACTTATATATGGCATTAACAATGTAGGCGTGGGAAAGAATATCGTTATATTAAGACCATATGTCAATATATAATCAACACCGACAGCTTGAAGTAACTTCCTCTTAGTGATTTCACAACCATATTGGGTAAAATGGCAAACAGGTTAAAATGTACAAACATGCTGAAAATACCTTACATTTTTTACTCCATTAATGATCCTTATTTTACCCCTTGTTCTTATACACCCTCCCCACCCCCTCCCCCTCCCTGCTCCACCTCCCCCCCCCCTCACACAATACTGACCCAAACGCACGCACGCACACATGCACAGAATGTCTTTAAAAATCTATACCAGTAGTTGGGATAGATTATTAATGGAGGGATCCGATTTGGCATCCACGTATATGATGTCATACTCAATTACACCGTATGTAGGCTGGCGTCCCAATATATAGCGCCGTATGAACATTGAACAGTCAGTCAGGTTACGAACTGTATGCATACCTAATGAATAAACAAAATGCTGTCTAATGTTTCTAGGCTAGTTTGACTGGGCGCTGTTGATGCCATAGTCAGCGCCTGATCAAACTAGTTTCTAAATATTCAACTATGCACCTTGATGGTTACCTTGGAATGGGGAATCCTGAGAATTCCGGATTCAAGGCATATAAATAAGCGGAGCGGAGCCGGAAATAGGCGGGGCATAGCTGAAATTGATTCCTCTATTCATCTATTAATGTATTAATTAGTTATTTTAGTTACCTTACTACTATATAATCATTCGGCCATCCACCATCTCGATGTAGTAGTATTATATCTGTTCGTGTGTGGGAGAAACGGGTATAAAACGCATGTCTTATCGTGCTCCCATTTGAACAAAACATAAATTATGTTTAAAGTTAGTAAGAACACACCCAGGATACCAAACGCCTGCAATTTCTATCGGAGGAGCGTGTCACTATCGGAAGGCAGTAGTGCAAACCCGGAAAGACAAAATAAGCGTATGTTTTGGCACAGTTAGATATTTGCAGAGACTTCCTTACCACATTGTAGATATGCATGTAATTTTTACATATCCAAGTCATATTGCGTCATCGATCTCCGCTCTTCAGGCACATATTCGATGCTTTTAATCTTAACAAACACACAATTTTCCAGGAAAAACACTCGATTGCTAGTTAATTGTATGCATATGCGTACTATGTTGGTTTTTTAACACAACTGTATTATATACATAACATGTTAGCACTTTCCCAAAAGTTGACAAAGTACCGTTGCGAGGGTACCAGTATATCAAGATGAAAAAGCCGTTTACTTTTTCCATGTATGTATTTGTATCATACACCTATCAGCGGAGTTGCAATTACATAAGATATCATAAACGGCAGAGGGCGATAACGGTACAGGAATATTAATATCCATTACTTCTGCTGTACATAGACCGCTACTTGTACAGTCTTCTGATTGCATCGGCTAATCGCTGCCCGAAAAAGAAACATATTTATTCCTTCAGGTCTTTGTTGTAGAAACTATTCAAATCAAAGTAATCATATGAACCAAGATCCAGAACGAGCATTCAACACGCGTATGGTTTCTTTTACCAAGATTCAAAATTTACATTCAAAACAAAGAATTTCATATACGAAGTTCCAAAATTAGCTTTAACAAACAATTTCGCATCACGATAACAAATTTTCATACAAGACATTTGATCGTCGGTGTAAATGTACATGTGTTGAAGTTAAAATCATGATTTTGACCGAAGATCAAATGTATATATATCTCAAAACAAAAACGGCATTCAAGACAACACAAATGTATTGTATTTATACTACCAAGATATACGTGGTATCCCTAGATGCACGTGACTAGCCAAAACACACGTAAAGCATACGCACGCAATGATGGCGTAACAGTCAAACTACCTAACAGCCCTGTGATTCTGATTACACGCAGCGTTGTTTACTTTTAAATATTGTTTCCTAAGACGCCACAACAAATTTCAATCAGCTGGCCGACATCTCAATCATTCAGTTATTCTTGTGGTTTCTTTAATAGGGTGGGGTGTCAGCCATGTGTACGCCTAGTATTAACATATTTTGTTTTTCTGTTACAGATTTTCATAGTCCTGGCCTATTTGTTTACGAGGAACCCTCGATCCATTGATACCTACAGATCTACAGAATCAGCTACGCTTTCCTCATTAACAACCACTTCCTATCTCCTACGCCAATAGTGTAAATGGCAATTGATTTGCTTGTCATTGGTATCAGGGACGATTACGCCATTTGGGAATAAGGCTAAGAACCCTTTCGACATTTGTCCGTTGCATTAGTTATGCTTGCCACATCAGCCACGTGTGCTTGATCCATTGGCCAATTATGTCTGTAACGCATGCCGTATGGGCCAATAATGTCAGGAATCTGTGAGTTTGTTGCGTTGTGCCATCAGATATCGTGACCCCGTTGGTAAATTGTGTCAATGATACTTGACTCATTGCACAATAAAACCAAGGACCGTGGTTCCATTGGCTAGTGGCATCAGTAGCGCTTGTCCCATTGCTTAATAGTGTCAGTGACACAGGCGATGCTAGTCATTAGTGGTAAGGATGATTAACTCATTGGTCAATAATAATAAGGACCATTGTCCCCATTGATCTATGGCAACAGTTATGCTTTCTTGATTGACCAATGGTACCCGTTGTACATTAATTAATGTAAACATGTTTGCAGTTCCTCAGCAGCCAGCTGATCGCCTTGACCCTTGAACCATTTATTTAACAATTTCCTGTGGAATACAACGGGAACCGTACCGAGCAGGAGGGGAACACGGCTCCTATATCCACCCCTAGATTCGACCACACCGATAGGCTGTGGGCTGAGTAGGGTTCTGGGGGATGCGCGTTAGCAGCTTCCTCCCGGCACACATGCACAAACACACTCACACACATACGCAGGCGCGCGCACGCACGGACACAAACGCGCACACATAGGCTGAGAGTGCCACTAATGTACCCAAAAGAATAATTGAATTAAAGAAATTGGGTGTGGGATGGAACAATTGGTGTATATATAATAATTTACCAACCAACTGATGATGCATATTCATCTCCAGAAATGCATCGGAAACCATCTGAGAGAAACTATTCTGGGGGTGACCACAGCACCACTCCACTCCCCCCCCCCCCCCGCTGGTGAGAGAGTCCTTGCTGTCATTCATCCTATGGCCATGCCCGTCCAGCCATTCCCAATAGCGAACCCATGCCATGTGGAATTGCAAGCTCATTATTAGCGACTACATTGGGCCAGTGTATGTTTTGCTCATCTCCATAACAATAGGCCAACGTAGACATGCCAACGGCGATTTGCATATGTAATTTTGTTTGACTCCATGAAGGAATTTTGAAGCTATTACACAAAGTTAAACATATAGAACTATTAACAATAGCATCATTAAATCGGGTCTATGATCTGTGTTGGCATGTATTTGTCAATGTTGGTCAACACTTAGCCCAAGTTTTGGGAACCAACTAATGCTGGCCATTTAAGTAATTCCAATGATGCTGGGCCTAAATACAACCAAAGTAAGTCTAAACCAAATCACGGTTTGCCTGCCTACGTTGACCCAAAACATAAGTTGTCCCAATGCAGTGACTAACATTGAGCCAACGTAGGTATCAACGTATGCTTGCTATCAGGAAATCAAGGCGAGATATTGTTTTTAGGGTTTATGACAGTTTGATTAATTCATTCGCAACTGCAATATGATGTCGCTCAACATCTGTAATTGCTATTTGAGCGAATTCATATAACTCATAGTAATGGACTAAAGCCATTAACTTCTATATCAAACAGGTGTAGAGTAACCACAGCCAATTTCCATGTGCACGTTATTGTGCACGGAAACGTGCTTGTTAACATCGATATAGCGAAAATCCAATGAGTGCATTTCCTTCTGTACGATAAAATGTAGCGTGCAGACGACAGTCAAGAATCCCGATAGCATCCACCTCACCGATAGCATCCACCTCATCGATGGTTAAGACCTGTGACAATGCCCCACCCCCCTCTGTTTGCATGTGGTCAGGGCCTCCCTCCACTCCCTGATGTGTGTAAGTGTGTGGTGGTGCAGGAAAGATGCTATGCGGGGATTTGCATTTCAATATGCCTAATAATGGAGTTTTTATGCTTTCAACGATGGACGATGTAAACCTGTGACACAGGGAAATTCGTGGTCCCTGTGAAAATATGCTTGTTGCACAGACTTAAGATCCATCCTATCCCTGTCATATTAGTTTCAAATCGTTAACATCTTACCCTTAGGATAGTATGAATTTACGATTCTGCGATCAAAGTGTTAACCCTTTTATGCCGAAGCCGGCCAAAAGCTCTGCAGTCGCCTTGAGGAAAGTCTATTTGCAGGCCATGTGAAGACCATTTTTTTAATTTACCACTGGAATGACTTGGCTCGGTAACCGAGCTAGCCATTCCAGGGTCCAATTTTCAAAAATAGTCTTTACTTGGCCTACAAATAGACATTCAATAAGACAATATTTAGATTTGTTGACAAAATGTAGTCATTATTTGGTTAACGCGATGGTCTACAGTAAAGCGTTTGTGAATATGTATTTCTACCATGAGTGCGCGACTGCAATATATTCATGCTGTTAATAATTGTGATATTTTTAAAACAATTTGTCAGAAAACTGTTGCTGCTTTAGACAGAAAATATCTCTCTCAACTTTGTTTCAGAATATACAATATTAATATCATGTGTAGTATTTTGTGAGAGGAATGACACACAATACTTCGGTTATATTCCAAACGTGTACACATTGACCATATGTAAGTGTATTTGGTGCTAGATCAAAATGGTCTGCCAGCTATGAATGACTTGAAAGTGTGATGCATCTTGACCAGGGAAATCATTGTATGCACCAAACAATTTACATTTTTTTAAACTTAGCATACCCGCCCACATACCATAATTGGCGGGACAACAGGCACATGCCTAAACACAGATCGATACCAACGCAGACGCGGCGTGGGTGGAGCTTAGCTAGAGATGGACGGAGCACAGCTAAAAGTGGAAAGATCCATTCTCCTTCTAACATGGAAATGTCTGCACAAGAATGCTCCCGAATACCTGACAGATCGCCTCAGGACGTATCGCCTGCAGTGTACAGCTTCCTCCACAGGCCAACACTTACCTCATATCCTACTATCCAAGTTATGTTCCTGTGGCGACAGAGCATACCTACCATCTCCCTGCTCCAAGACTCTGGAAGAGCCTACGATTGACCATTGTAGTCATCAGTTCAAAAAATAAATTCAAGGAAAAGTTAACAAAGCACATTCAACGGCGCCTTTGAAAGGTACGGGATTGATATTGTACCGCATCACCCTTGTGAATGCGCGTTCTCTCACGCCAACCGCACCCCGCCCACCCACACACTCCCTCGCGCGAGGATGCAGTTGGTGCCCCCGCCCACCCCCAACCAAGAAAGAAACTACAACCCGCACATTTTGTGTTTCTCTAGCAAAATAAAACTATATGCGCAGTAAATACAATTATATACCACGCGAGTTTCATGAAGTTGCCACGCATCCAATAACAGCCTAGTATACACTTTCTGATTGGGTTCTATGGTGTAAGACATCGGTCTTGGGGTGCAAAATAATATCATAGTTCAGCGTGTGTTTGTGGATATACGGCTAGTGTATTGTTTCATAACAGGATAGCTAATCCTACACGGTGTCATATGCACAAGATATGCTCAAGAGAGTTTTGTTTCTTTTGTGCTTGCCCCATGCTACAATGATAGATAAGTACCAATTCTTTGAAGCTTGTAATGAATGGAGAAAACTGCTAGCTTATTATGTGTACTGTGTTGTCATTGAAAGCTGCGTAACGCCTATATCCCGAAGCTCGCAAACTGGAAGTTTTTTAATATTTCAGCAATGAAAGGTTTGGTAGGAGGCACTCCTCTCCTATTGGAGATGACGTTTGTTAATTCTGGAGAATTCAGTTGTACGATGAACACCAGAGTGAGTGCCCCGATATGCATGCGCGTACGTACACTAACGAATTACAAATAGGTCCACACCATATCACCATGGTGTGCTGTTCAAACACATACGACGGAGTAATGGAACCTTTCCGGTTTTAGCTATGCCCCGCCTATCTCTAGCTAAGATCCACCCACACCTTGCTCGTGGTAAGCTGCTGAATTTTTTGAAACTAATTTGACTGGGTGTTGTTGATGCCTAAGGCAGCAACAGAGCCTGGTCAAATTACTTTCAAAATGCTCAGCAGCCTGTTTATTAAATAGCAAAGAATTACAAAGACATACAATTCATACAACGTGTCACACTATTTGAGATTTGATGACGGTCTCTATGGAACCCTTTGTGACGTAATGATTGTGAGGTCATCATACACCCTGCTGAGCTGATTAGGACGCCTTACGAGATCGGATGATGGATGGATACTCTGGTATGGTGAATTATCGACTTGATTTCAACAGGTTCTGAATCATGCCAAGGAGTGTTCGCCCCACGTCATATTTACTCAGCCTATCTACGATGCCAATTCAAATGTCTATAATATATTATGTTATAGACATACATTCGATGCATTTATCCAGGATTTGAAGTAAGTTTTCTCCAATTCTATATGGTTGCATTGTAGGCCATACATATACGTTTCAGACGAAGACTGCTGTATTGTTGCGAACGGTGCCATCAAAATCACTGAAATGGCCAACGATTCCATCTGAGATGATTTTATTAGGTTTTATTGGAAAGCACTAAACGTGTATCTATAAATATGTCATACAGAACTAGGTTAATATCATTTACTCCCCTTCTGATCGAACCTTCCTCGGTCATTATTGATGAGAAAGATGCCATGGCAGCGCTGTAAGTGGGGTTTATTGCACTCATGAATTGGCAATGCTGGTCAGAGAACATAGTACCGTAGATGACGCACATTGTCTTTGATTGATAATTGCAATACTCATTTCGTATCATACATTATTTACATTAGTTTTGATTTACTAGACCGTTATTCACCATATAAATGGCCGCAATTGGAATTGTCGCTTTCTCAGACAGCAGAAACATCAAGTTTGAGCACTATATCCACACTTTTTCTTAACCCTTCATGTCGACGCTGACCACCTGCAGTGGCCATGAGGAATGCCCATTTGCATACCAAGTGAAGACTATGTTTGAAATTTACCACTGGAATGACAGGCTGGACAACCTTTTAAATCTTTTAAATAGCCTACAAATGGGCATGCAACACGCATGTATTTCCATATTGGTGACCAGATTCAGCCATTAAAGGTCAATCGATGGTCATAAAATACGGGGCATGTTCCCGCATGGAACATGAATTGAAGTAGCGCAGCTTGCGCCAGGTACTACGATGACTGGATTTGCGCGAGAATTACCTCTAATTAACGCATTAACCGTAATTTGTTCAAGACAAAATTTGTTCATCGAACATGCCCATTTGCAGACGAAGATAATTCACCACACGCACGCATACGCGCACGTACTCGCGCGCCCACGCATGTACGCACGCACACGCATACACATACCTGCCTACCGCCCTGTACCATCGTCTGGAAGTGACATTGAACGACACACTGGAGTCAATAGCCTAACTAGTGTATAATGGACTGGGCAATGTTGAGAACACTTGAACACATGTTAGTGTTAAATGCAGCAGTCGTGTAGAGCTATCGATTCGGGATGGCGTGGTCTTAAAATACACGAATATGGACCAGACTTTCACTTAGACAATCGATACACCATATTCTTCAAACCAAAACGTTTGATGCAGACCTTTAGGCCGGACGATCTTTTGACAGCAACGCATCCACCACCATACCAGCATGGCTATATTCTCTATAGCCTATCAAGTGTTTCCAAATATTCAACATTACTCTGGCACCTGTATTGATTCCACGCCCACAAGGCCAGGTGATCTGACCTTTCCAAATAATCCAGGCATAGAAAAGGCCTTTGAAGGAGATGCGAAAAGTGATTACGGATATCGTAATTGTGCTACTAGAATTCGTGTTGGCGTTAACGGCGTGCTCTGTATGGCTTCTCATCCTTGGGCCCATAAAAGAGCATTTTGGTGTAATGTTTCCGATTACATAGGTAACAATGACGAGGCTAGCGGTAATACGCAACGTATTAGTAACTGTTAGTTCACTATATATGTTCATATCGTTGTTTCGTATGATGTTTGTCAATTCATGAATCCATTTACTCAGTCAAGTATATGGTGTCATATGCAACTACATGACGTGTGAGCTGACGTCAACATCATTAAGTCATGAATGATTCGATCTGTTTCATCTTAAACGCTTAATAGTTCGTCAAGTTGCATGAATTGTGCGCCGTTACTATTTAATAAACATTATGTTGAATATGTTCAAACTAATTTGACTGGGTGCTGTTGCTGCCTGCATCTTACCTATATACTTTTCTCTAAATTGATAGTCAGAGAGTTCAGGGATCGAACAATTCCAACACAAGCGAGGTGTGGGTGCAGCGTAGATAGAGACGGATGGGAGTGGGAGTATAGCTGAAACTGGTAATCGTGCTGATGACCTTATACAGTCTGTCGTTATGAGATAATGGACACTCGGCGTGTCTATCTTGCGATCTATCTAGCTATCCGAACGATCAATTGCCTGACTACCCACCCACCAATCGGCCAATCCATTTCACCGTCCACATATCCGTTCAACCTTAAAACCGTATGTTCCTTCTCATGTCTCGGCTCGAGCAATACGTAGACCAGTATAAAAGCAGGCTTGCAAATTAGCGTTAGGATGCCTAACCCTTTAACATCCATATCACCCACAACGGCATTTGCCATGGGCTTAAGAAGTGCAAATTTGCAGACCAAGAGATGACTTGTTTCGACATGTTCCCACTGAAATGACTGGCTCAGTAATCGAGTCTGTCATTCCACTGGACAATTTTCAGAAATAGTCTTCTCTTGGTTTGAAAATTGGCATTCCAGGGTTAAAGGATTAATGTCATTATCATCGCACTGGTGATTCCTGGCACCACCATCTAATGTCTTCACCCTACCTAGCGCCTACGTCCCGGCCCCCGCAAATGCATCCAACACGTCCCTCTTCAATCACAATGTCCTTTCAACTTAATCACCGCTCATCTTGATGTCAGTCCCGTGTGATTAACAACCCAGCTTCTAGTGTGTCCTTCAGACGACTGGTAATTTACTGCTAACTTAATTATTTCGAGGCAATGCATGGTGTCTACAGGTGATGCCTACAATTACAGATTGACGATGGTGTGTACGGAACTAGTGTAGCAACTGCGAGACCCTAGGATAGGGGCGCATGGCTGTCATGTGTAAAGTAACGACTTAACCATTTTACTGTTTCAGAACACAAGCGACAAATTGCCTTTGCGTAATGTAATGAATATGCTGTTGAGGCTTATACTTATTTTCCTGACCGCGGGTACCGCCAATAGATGTCAGTTGAAACAATTTACAAATAGTCAATAACGTTTCTGTATATTTATCTGATAATTGAAATACTTCCAAGTTAGTGGTTGGCGGGTTAGAAGTGTGCACATGCTAACGAATCCGGTTTGAATAACGCTGTTTTACTAACCAGTTAGAAACAAATGTCCGTCGTAGAGTGTCCATATGGGGGTGGGGGGGGCATAGCGTGAAATGGGTGACTCTATGTATGTTATGTAATGACCACAAACTCAATGAATGTATAATCTGCGGTCTGT
The DNA here is from genome assembly GCA_034401795.1 of Chaetoderma sp. LZ-2023a. Taxonomy (NCBI): domain Eukaryota; kingdom Metazoa; phylum Mollusca; class Caudofoveata; order Chaetodermatida; family Chaetodermatidae; genus Chaetoderma; species Chaetoderma sp. LZ-2023a. The sequence goes on from CM067364.1 coordinate 71,113,754, forward strand.
TCATGTGTATATGTAAATAGTGTATCATGCAATGTGCATGCAATGTGCAATCTATTCCAGGACATTGCTACCTGGCTGGACGTTGAGTCTCCTCATGGACCGAATGGACATTTCCATTTTTTAGCTATGCCCAGCCAATCTCTAGTTATGCTCCACCCACACCTCGCTCGTGTTGGGATCGATCGATCTCTGAACACCCTGACTATTAATTTCCAAAAAAACTACACATGTAATCTGTTGAATATTTTACTAAGGCAGAAACAGCGCCCATTCAAATTAGTTTCAAAATATTCCACAGCATGTTTATTAAATAGCAAAGAATTATAAAGACATACACTCCATACAACGTGTCGGGCCATTTGAGATTTGGTGACGGTCTATATGGAACCCTTTGTGACGTATTGATTGTGACGTCATCATACACGCGCCGAGCTGATTATGACGTCATACATGGTCTGATGATGAAAAGATACTCTGGAAAGGTGAATTGCGATGGTAGCAGGCCGAATTATATAATGGCTTTAATTATCGGATATATTGCAACCAACTACTAACCCTATATAATAACTAATACTGATCATTCTTATCACGTAACTCATGCCACACTTATCGTTGAGCTATGGAGCGTAGATACCGAGTACGACAATATGCCGCACGTTCCACCACCAGTAAGCAAAGGCTGCTTCCGGTAATTCGCGTTGTAGTGTCCGTGAAACAGTCTATGAAGCTATCCATCGGCCTCTCTATGCCGCATCTATTGCTCCTAATGACGCCAACCTTGCACATTTGGTTTGCTATTGGATAACTGTGGTGTTCCATGCATTGCCAATTACGTGTCCTATTCACCCAGATAACTAGGTAACCACAACTGTTCGAACTGAGTCAGGAATCGGGCGTTCTTATTATTCAATTGTATGCGAGTTATTGAAAGCAATCGCTGTTCCTACAAACACCTGGTGCGAGTTCATGAAAGTTTAAATGTATGGCCATGAATCGATCCTAAAGAATATGCCTACATGTCCTATTGCTTTTCCAAGAAAACGTATGGGTTTTAAAGTTCGAGGAAGCTTTTATGGTAGAAGATAATAGTGATTTTTTTTCCAAAATCTTGAAGTTATGCTTGGAACTTTGACGGAGCAGGCAGTATCTCAATTCCAAAGTAAGCATGCACGTAACCTATTGACTCATCATAACCTAATTTTGCAGGTAACTGCTGCTGCCTTAGAATACTGCTAACGCCTTTACAAGGTGTTTGCGTCTGATCTACGGAAAAGAATTATCAACTGCGGAAGTTATTTAATTTTAGCAAATCGGGGAGACCACTTCCACACTGACCACCACCTTAAATTTGCTCATGAACCCAATGTGTTAGCCCTGCTCGCCCTCACTTGCATTAGTATATGCCATGCATTATTGGGGACACGCCACTTAAGGCGTGCATACACCAACTACGTTGATAATTGAATGCAACTAGACATTTCCCGTAACTGCATCGTGTTCTATGTATGTTTGTATATTGTATCCGCATGTCTCCCTGCTTGTGCTGCGGTAAAATAGTATAGACCTTCATTCATACGATTAGTGAATACATTTCCACCGCCCCCACCCCACCCCACCCCCCTTCTTGATATAGTAAAATGGCGTTAGCCTTTTAGCTCTGAGGCTTGTATAAGTAGGCCTACACTGATTATTAATTTCAAATTCTACCAGATGTAAAGAATACGATGCTGTATATGTCCACAATAAGTTCACTTGAAGTTCTGCGCTGCCCAACACGTGTCCCATTTTGATTATGGCATCAGCTCCTTGAGAAAGATATACCTCAATTGTATCACGTGGCAAAATTTTACTACCATGTAGGGCTGCGCGATATACCGATACCATATTTAAAACCGACATCCTGCACTGACGGTTTCATAACCGATTATAAAAATTAAATATCGAAAAACCGAATATGAACATATTTTCGGTTTTTCGTATCAGTATTGTTAAAAATAAAGGATACTAACGAGCATGAAAATCGTAATGAATAATAATGGCCATACTTTCCATTAAGCTATGTTCGGGGCAACTAATAATTGAACGTGGCCCCAATTGCGCATATTGTGTAACTCCATGTAACTCGCTGTACGCCGAGAGAAATCAAGCAGCGAATTAATTAAA
>CM067364.1:71120916-71242478 GCA_034401795.1 Chaetoderma sp. LZ-2023a
TACCGTGCCGTATAGGCCCGGTATTGGTCCAGTACCGGCACGCCAACCTGCGGTTTTGGAGACGATCCTACCGCATAAGGCAGATACAGCTTCTATACAACGCGATTTCCACACCATCAGATGCGCATTCATGAATGGCTGGCTTGAAATGTGAGCGAATAAGATTTCAGAAGTGAATAACTATATTAATAACATAGCATTAGGTACTTACTGGTCATGCGTGCTTGCTAATTCCCCTTTGTCCTAAAGCCGACGATTGTGGTCAAAGATCATACAGCATTTTGCATAGACACATGCCTGTGAAGAAATACAATGGTTATTCGATTAGTGTAATTCCAGTTAGCGTTTCTCAAGGTTAGCTTGGTCAACGCTCGAGCAAATCCGGAGATATTCCTGACAACGTGCGTTACAGGGCCGGTGCTGGGCCATAGCGGGCTGTATTTGCCCGTTATTGGTTCAGTATCGGCTCGGTAAGCGGCGTTATTCCCGGCAGATCAATGCCACGCGAGATGGTTTAACTAACACATGAATAGATCGATACCATATAGGTGCGCGCGCTCGCGTGTTTGAATGCACTCTCATCAACATCCATATAAAATACCAACAAAATCCCTTTGTATTGCACATAAAAATGACTAAGGGAACGTATGGCGCGGTATTTTAGTGTCGATAAATTCAACGAGTGCTATTTTGGAACGGCATAGTATGACTGTATCATTGTAAATCGATCAATCGATACAAGCGAAACACATGTTCACACATGTCACCTGAAAACAAATTTATTGTGCACTGTCAATCCGCGAGAGACATTGGTAATATGGAGGATTTTGACTACATAAAGCTAGTATGATCATCATTGTCGTATGAATATGTCCGTCCCCGGATGATGCGAAATTTTACGCTTGTCAGTATGTATAGATGGTGCATCTCAAAGGAAATGTATAAGGCCGACATAGCCCACTAACACTTGCACACATATATAAATAAATGTATTTTTACTTTATTGACGTACTGGCAACGTGCGGCTTCAATTTCCATGTGCTAACCAGCAGAGAGTCATGCACCCATTAGTTTAATTTGTTGATCACCATCTCCCAGTCTGGGAAATTGAACCGCCATACTGCAACTCCGCATAGCATCAGCAACCAGACATCTTTCCACTGGACCACCGCGCCAAGACAAACGTCTCGGAATAGCAGACCAACTTTCACATGTCTGGTATACTGACACACTGACGATTCATATGGGACTATCTGTGGATGCACCTGCCACGGTTCAATCCTTGGCATGTACGCCTATTGTACTCTGACTCCATCACGGCTCTGGCAGTATATGCATTTTTGTTTTATTAAAGCACTGGCAACGTGCGGCTTTAATGTCCATGTGCTAACGAGCCGACAGTCATTAGTTTAATTTGTTGATCACCATCTCCCGGTTGGGGGATCGAACCGCCATACTGCAACTCCGCATAGCATCAGCAACCAGACACCTTTCCACTGGACCACCGCGCCAAGACAAAGGTCTCGGGTTAGCAGACCATCTTTCACATGTCTGATATACTGACACACTGACGATTCATATGGGACTATCCGTGGATGCACCTGCCAAGGTTCAATCCTTGGCATTTAAGCCTATCGTACTCTGACTCCATCACGGCTCTGGCAGTATATGTATTTTTATTTTATTGACGCACTGGCAACGTGCGGCTTCAATTTCCACATGATATCCAGCCGACAGTCATGCAGCTATTAGTTTAATTTGTTGATCACCATCTCCCGGTCAGGGGATCGAACCGCCATACTGCAACTCCGCATAGCATCAGCAGCAAGACTAGGAACGCTGTCTTTGACGACGCACTAGCACTAGGATATTGCGCAGTTACCATGCGAATACAATTTTTAGATTTTTTAATTTTCGACCTGAGCGAGGTTCAAACACAGGCATTTCTACGGCACCTATCGCCTACGTGTGGGAGCTGAGTGGCCTACCTACAGAGGACACAACTCATCTTTCACCAGACCAGCTTTAAACTATCCGACTCACAATCACACGAATTGATTAGAACTAATAGTGTACATTCCAGACATGCCATACCTCTAGGCACTCGCATGTATGGTTTTTTTATATTATTGTCGAGCATTAGTTCTAGGAACCCTGCCATTGACGACGCACTGGCACTTGTTAATCATAAGTGTATGTGTCAATCATAAATGTATGTGTTAATCACACGTGTATGTGTTAATCACACGTTTATGTCTTAATCACAAGCTTTTGTGTTAATCACATGTTCTGTGTTAATCACACGTATCTGTGTTAATCGTGTCTCTATTACTCATACGTTTCTGCGTTAATCGTACGTTTCTGTGTTAATCACACGTGCCTGTATTACTCATAAGTTTCTGCGTTAATCACACGTGTCTGTATTACTCATAAGTGTCTGCGTTAATCACACGTGCCTGCATTAATCATAGGTTTCTGTGTTAATCGTACGTTTCTGTGTTAATCACACGTGCCTGTATTACTCATATGTTTCTGTGTTAATCGCACGTTTCTGTGTTACTCACACGTGCCTGTATTACTCATATGTTTCTGTGTTAATCGCACGTTTCTGTGTTACTCACACGTGCCTGTATTACTCATATGTTTCTGTGTTACTCACACGTGCATGTATTACTCATGTTTCTGTGTTAATCGTACGTTTCTGTGTTAATCGCACGTACCTGTATTACTCATATGTTTCTGTGTTAATCGTACGTTTCTGTGTTAACTACACGTGCCTTTATTACTCAAATGTGTATGTGTTAATCGTACGTTTCTGTGTTAGCCACACGTGCCTGTATTACTCATACGTTTCTGTATTAATCACACGTGCCTGTATTACTCATAAGTTTCAGTGTTAATCGTACGTTTCTGTGTTAATCACACGTGCCTGTATTACTCATATGTTTCTGTGTTAATCACACGTGTCTGTATTACTCACACGTTTCTGCGTTAATCGTACGTTTCTGTGTTAATCACACGTGCCTGTATTACTCATATGTTTCTGTGTTAATCACACGCGCCTGTATTACTCATATGTTTCTGTGTTAATCACGTGTGCCTGTATTACTCATACGTTTCTGTGTTAACGGTATGTCTCTATGTTAATCATACGTGGCTGTGTTAATCATACGTGTCTGTGTTAATCATACGCGTCTGTGTTAATCATACGTGTCTGTGTTAATCATACGTGACTGTGTTAATCATACGTGTCTGTGTTAATCATACGTGTCTGTGTTAATCATACGTGCCAGTGTTAATCATACGTGTCTGTGTTATTCATACGTGTCTGTGTTAATCATACGTGTCTGTGTTAATCATACGTGTCTGTGTTAATCATACGTGCCAGTGTTAATCATACGTGTCTGTGTTATTCATACGTGTCTGTGTTATTCATACGTGTCTGTGTTATTCATACGTGTCTGTGTTATTCATACGTGCCAGTGTTATTCATACGTGTCTGTGTTATTCATACGTGTCTGTGTTAATAATAAGTTTCTGTGTTAACCCTTTAATGACTAAATTTGGTCAAAAAAATTCAAAATATTTGCTTATAGAATGTCCGTTTACAAGCCAATTGAAAACTATTCTTTGACAATTTACCACTGGAATGGCTGCCTCGGTTACCGAGACAGTCATTCCAGTGGTAACATTATAAAAATAGTCTTCAGTTTGCCAGCAAAGGGACATTCCTCAAGATGACTGCAGAGGCTGGTTTCGGCCGGCTTCGTCACGAAAGGGTTAAACACGGGTATCTGAGTTAACTCCACCCATTGGAAGCACCTATAAGCTTACTTTATTTAGCACCATTTCGTCGATCGTGGGTCGAACCACCATCCTACAATTTCGCATTTCATCTGCGAACCAGGCGTGGTCCATTGAACTATTGACGCTATTGCCAGTTTCATTCATGGAAAAGAAATCCATCGCGTGGCCGGATTTGAAGTTGATACTCTGGAATTTAACAAAGGCGGTACTTATCACCGTCGAGGGAACGGTACATTTCCCATAAAATAAAGCCATACTGCATCCAGACAGGCGGGGATTAGGACGAGCTACTGAGTAAGACAGTGTTCCCGCGCTGAATCACGTTCATCAATATTCATAACGTTGTAGTTATTGACTGATTATTTTCTAGTCCCTTACAAGGAACGTGATAAAGCTGATTCATGTCTCTAAGACGATTTTCAGTATGCCAAACTGTCACGATTATGCACGTGTCATGACGAAATACATCATGATAAAAATGTCTGTCAGGAGCTATGATATCTCATGTTAATGCGTCAGTAACGGGCCAATGCCGGGCCAGTAAACGGCGTTATCAGCGGAAGAGAATCACGTGCTATTGTTGAGCATGCTGGTGACACGAAAACATATTTCCATCTTATATAACGGGGTTTTTTCCTGAAATTGTTGAGTTTATGTCATCAATCAACAGATTCCACCATCCAGTTCTTCAAAATTAATACCACTGAAATACTGTTGATTCGAAACATTGCCAAATGATACGCTTTCATCTTCTATAGTGCTAGCATTTAACCCTTTCATCGACAAACCCATGGACAGTAATTTCCTTTCGATTTATATCACTCTTGAATATTTTCAAGTTAATTATCGGAAGCCATTACTGGTTACGGTAGCAACAACTTCCAATCATATTAATTTCAAAATATTCAACAGCTTTCCAGTAGTTGAGAAATTGGGGAATTGACCTTCCCCGTGTATCCATTCATCATCTGGCGTAATTTGACGTCATAATCAACTAAGTGGCATGCATGATGACGTCATAATTAATTATGGAAATAATGCCCCGGTTTAGCCCGTCTTTAAGGCTTAATAGTACAAATTTGACTGGACGGTGTTGCTGTTATAGGCAGCAACCGTCTCAGCCAAATTAGTTTCAAAATAGTTAACAGCTGACCTGTATAGTTTTCTGGAAATTGATAGTCTGAGAGTTCAGGGGTCGATCGACCCCTAACACGAACGATGTGGGGTGAGGTGGGGGTGGGGTGGTGTGTGTGAACCCTAGGTAGAGATGCGCGCGAATAGCTAAAATAGGAAAGGTTTATAAATTGACAACAGGGTTAAAGGTGCATATTCACAGTAAATTTTATGAAAATAAAATTGTTTAAATTATACACTTTTAGAGGCTTAAATTGTGAGCCTATATGTAATGAAACGAAATAAATCGTAGCATATTATGATTCCATTCCATATAAATTAATAATGTTTTAAGTTGCGAAATTGAAATAGAGGCACGGGCCTCTATTTCAATTTCGCAACTTAAAACATTATATTAATTTATATGGAATGGAATCATCATATGCTAAGATTTGTTTCATTTCATTACATACAGGCACATAATAGCTTATACAATTACGCCATTTTAACCATCTTATTTCAAACCATTCTGGTGTGAATATGCACATTTAATAGCTTCAAATCCGCACTCACAATAAGCCAAGTTCATAAGAATAATAGGAATATTATGCGGAAAACTGTGAAAATAACTCGGCTGGAAATTGTTAATAACTGATGTACAGACCGGTTTAAGTAAATTGAGTTTGGAAACATACGCTCGCTCACCTAACTGTACACCTCTGTACTGATAAACCTCTGCTTGGTATTGACCCTCTCTAGAAGGCCCAGTAACACTCGATATGTGGACTGGATATTCAAGCGCGAAGGTCGAAAGGGCGTAACTAGTGGCATAGCAGATGTGGCACGTGCCATATAGGTAATAGATCAGGTTACAACATCTTAATGGTTTTCCAATAATCATAACTTGATAGTGATTAAGAAGTGACATATGGCTGCAACATATGTTTACCATAGCTGCATGCGTACACGTGCATTGACGCTGAACAAGGCGGTGGGAATGGCATGCGATAGGACAGAAATGCGCGCATGTCAGTTGAGCTTTGTCTCAGACATTAATTGCATATCTGTCTTTGTCGCCGCTATGGGGCGAATGTTCAAACCGCGTGTGCGTAGGGTTGCGTCGAAATCGGAGTTCTTGCATATGACTGTGTTTTCAAGCAGCGCTGTCGCTACTAGATTGCGCTACGAATATTCGGATATTCGTTTGGTATAGAACAAGACGACGAATAGTACAGCGTACTGTTATTAGCCTCTTTGGGAAACATTACAAAAGTGCCGTAGACTCCATCGGGAAAAGAAAATTTCAAAATGACCGCCAAATGTGATTTGGTCGGATAAATGTTAAACTTTGTCAAATTATATGTCATCCGTTGACTTCATTTGGTGGTAAGTTTGAATTGTTTCAATGGTTTTCGAGAGACACAGGAAATGTATGACAATTTGCAGTACAGATATGCAAACCTAGACTAGGACTATTTAAGCATATCTTATTGCACTAATAATACAACGGAATTGGGCACATGTTCTAGCGACTTATCCATGCCCTCTCCCTAATTAATCATGAGGATGGTAAAATACTTAGCCAGAAGTATATATACAACAAGGAGAGAACGAGGGAGCGGTTATTATAGAGAAAAATAGAGGGGTGTGTGGAAGAGGTGGATGGAGAGATGGAGGAACGCAGAGACGGAGAGGGAAGAGGGGATATAGGGACTGAGAGAGAGAGTGAGATAGAGAGAGAGAGAGAGAGAGAGAGAGAGAGAGAGAGAGAGAGCGGGCGAGAGAGAGAGAGAGAGAGAGAGAGAGAAATAGAGAGAGAGAGAGAGAGAGAGAGAGAGAGAGAGAGAGAGAGAGAGGAAATAATAGTGAGGCGGTGGTTGCAAGAGAGAAAGGTGCTGGGCGGGGTGTGTGTGTGGGGTGGTGACTTTTATGGTATACTACTGAGAATAACATTATTATTCAATAACACATGGTGTAAACGCAATATTGACAATCATAGATAGCAAACTGATATTCTCAACAATAACAATACCATGATACAAACAATGACGATTTATTCGCACGACTTCTTCCGATTGCTTAGGGTCTTGAAAGTATACTCGCGAAATGTGCATTATACCATAAGACAGACAAAGAGATGTCAAAACTTCCCATCTGTCTTATAAAACGATGTAACATCATCTATAACTCCACATTCTCCTCGGCCGAAACAGTGTCACTAAAATGAGGTCCAGCAAGTCATGTGGGCCACACTGAAGTATGAAGTCCACCAAAAGTCGTCTTTCATCAGGCCATTTTGAACAGATCAAGAAGAAATGATGAGCTGTTTCAGATAAATGACAAAAAACACAATTCAGTTTGTCTGTGAGATGATGTCTGTGTACATCGGCATTTCATTGGCTGTATTTGGTTCTTATCTTACACAGGATAATGATTTCTTTTCTTTTACCAAGGCAATAGTAGACTGGACTTCTCTGTGGAGATGTCTGATACGAGCTGATAAGCTTTGTACTTAACACTTTAACACTCATATCAGCACAAAACTGTCTTTATGAATGGTCTTGAGGAATGTCTATTTGCAGATCAAGAGAAGACACTTTTGAAAATTTACCACCGGAATGGCTGCCTCTATAAGCACGGCATTTCTATGAGAAAATTGAAACTTTCTTGAACACATTCGAGGGTTAAAGTGTTAAAGATAGTCAGAGCAGTGGATATTTTAATTGAGGTGTCTAGTGTCTACCTCATTCCACAATCGAATAGTGCTCTGTATGAAAAGGTGTTTTTTATATCCCAAGCCTGTGCCTGGGCGTGACGAAGTTCTCTGGATTCCTGAGATTATACACAGCAACATCTCCAACGCATTTTAGCATAACAGCCATTTTATAATATGAACACTTTCCATTGCCGATTTTGTAAAATGTGAGAAAGTTTTAGTGTTTGCACCGCTCGCGTCGTGTACTTTGGCGTCAATTGCTTGATGAAGCTGTATCAAGTTGCTTGATGAAGCTGTATCATTGGCAGGCATGTTAGTAATTGTATTGCCTCATTTGGGATAGTTTCATGTTTACCAGTATCCAGCTCCTAGCAACCATCCCAAGCCCCACTGCCATATTCTATTACAGGGCGCAGAGAGACAGTATACAAGTTGGGTAGTCTGTGCCTGGTTGAAGCGTATTTTAATCTGTGCATAATTGTTCATATTTAATCAGCCTGTTTAGGTATTGTTTCTATGTGAGAGGACCATGTTATAGCATTTGAAAAGGTTACGTCACAGCACGTAGGCCTTCTATTGGGCACTGTTAGTAGAAGAATATTATTATTCAGAAACAGATTTCGTGGTAGAAAATTAATTTCGTTTGGCACTGTAAGATTTACAGGGGGTGGGGTGTCGTACTGCACATCACTAGCCATTGCTTTGACACTGCAGGTAGAAATTGCAACTAGGCCATCATTTAATCGTCTTTCTATTTCAACAGACAAGATTCGTACCAGCATAAAGCGGTAGCATTATCAGTAGATCTTAGAATGCTCTCAATACGTTTAAAAACATGTATATAAATTAGGACTAAAGACGGACGGAGCACCGCACAATTGTGATCTCCAACTCCAAATTGTCACAGAGTGGATTTATCCTGGTTAAATGTAACGCATTGGTTATGACGAGATGATACAAAACTTCAAAACCATGTGAGGATACTTTCTACAAGGTCATGTTCCTGTTGGTTAAACAGCAATCCCATGTGTCATACTCTGCCATACGCCTTTTAAATGCCACAGAATACAACACACGAGGATTTGATTTCGCCAAGTGTTTTTGACAGAATATGACATAACTCAATTAGTTGAAACGCTGTTGAGTAGCCAGGAGTGACACGCGCCTGGTGCTTATACAGTAAATGTTAGCCAATAAGATGGTTGTAAATATGTTTAAATATTATTCGTTCCATTACGTTTCCAACAGTGCTTAACAGGGAAGTGTGTCTCTAATTTGCACGTTGTTCACAAACCCCCTTTTTAAACAGAAGATAGTGGCAGATTTCCATGCATTCGGAAATATAACATATTTAACTGATTTATTAAAAAGCAGACTATGACTACGTTACTTATGATGGCTCCCGAAAATGTCTGCTCAGTGGGTTCGGGTGGGGGGGGGGGGGGCAGACATCAAGGTTTTCCCTTAGAAGCAAAGCTTTTTGCCAGAAACGAACTACACGTGACCTGAACAGTACGATGGAACTATTAGATGTCGCCCCAACCGCATCCGTTAACATCAAGTTCATCCCTGCAGGGTCAATGCCATCCCTTTATTGTAAACTGCGACAACGCCCGCAGCTGTAAGCCTTAGACGCAAGTCGACGTTTGGGTTCAAAAGTCCATGTCATACTTAGTCTCACGGTCATCTGTTATAGCATCAAAATTACATGTTTTCGATCTTAGCAGAAACGAACTCACCTTAAACACACACGTCCAACGGGTATATTAGAAGATGCAATATGACCCACATTGGTGCCACAACAGAAATGTACACCCTTGTTGAAGAGTTGAAACCAAAATTTCAAAATGGCCGTCAAATTTGATCTTCTTCCGATCGACCAGAGCACAGGTTAAGTTGTTTACCTCTATGTTACAAGTATTTGATTAGGTATAGACATTGTATTGGATCCATCCACTGGTTTTACAGAAATGCGCCTTTCTTTACCCAAAATGTCTCCTACGTCGAGAGTTGTGTAGCAATATGTTAACGGAAATTTGTCAAATAGTTCTTAACCGAATGTTAGAAACGTGACATATGTCTAGCACACTTTTTACCTATGGTGGCAGAGTGCCAGTCCTAGAATGTCAGAACAAATAGTCCTCGTTTTCCGCCCATACCGACAGTATTCCGTTTCTATTGGTCTGTCAACTTAGTCCTTTAACTCGTTAAAACTCATATCAGCCATAACCGGTCTCTCCAGTGGTCTTGAGAAATGTCAATTTGCAGACAAAGAGAAGACTATGTTTGAAACGCTACCACTTGATTGACTGGCTGGATAACCGAGCCCGTCATTCCATTGGTAAATTCTAAAAAAATGTCTTCTATTGGTCTGCAAATTGACATTTTCTATGAGAAGATTGGTATTTTCTTGAACAAATTCCAGTGTTAAAGAGTTAAGGCTCAAGCCGGCCTATAAGGGCATATTGTAGTGAGCAATGTCCATTTACATGCCAAGGCAAGACTATTTCTTAAAGATTACCCGTGGAATGCCTGTGCAAGTCATTCCAGTGATACATTTCAAAATGTTTTCTCTTGGCCGGTCAATAGACATTGACTTGGCAAAAAGTTAGGTTTTTCTCAGCAATCAACCGGCCAAAAAGACCTTTCAGAAAGCTACTTTTTTGTAAATTCCAGTGGCTAGTTTAGAAAAAGATTCCTCACTTGCCAAATAAATCGACATTCGGTGAGAAAACTGTTCAATTGTCTTGGAAATGCCTGACCATTACGGCGTTAATTGATAGAATTAGCAGTTTGGGCGTGTTGAGGCCCTACTAACACGCGAATGCTTAAGCAGCCATCGGAAATATTCGAATAATTCGAATATTCCGTCGAATAAGTCGGCATATACGAATATTCGAACACAGATTTGCATACGAATAGCGATGACAAGCTGGTACACGTGTCCAATAACGGTTAATGAACCTTTTCAAGTTTAGCTATGCCCCGCCCATCTCTAGCTATCTCCACCCACGCCTCTCTCGTGTTGCGACCGATCGATCTGTGCACTTCATGACTAGCACGTTCCAGAAAACTGTACAGATAAGCTGTTGACTATTTTGACACTAATTTGATAGGGTGCTACTGCTGCCTATGGTAGCAACAGCGCCCACTCAAATTGATTTCAAAATATGCAGCAAACATACAATTCTGACAATGTGTCGGACTTTTAAGAGTTAAAGACGGGCCGTATAGAATTATGTATAACGTACAGATTATGACGTCATCAAACATATCGCTTAGCTGAGTATGACGTCATATGACGTTATTACTCTAGAGAGGTCCAATGCATTCACACGTTATACGCAGATCGTGTTATTGGTATAAAATGGCCAAGCAATGGTTATTGATTTGATAACTTCTGAATCAAATCTGTAAGTTTTATAAATAGAACCGCCAATCAATCAACGTCACGGATAAATCTTCCCTAACATTTATCTTACCAATTATAAGTTAACCTCGAAACCACATTTCTGGCTTGGAATATGCAAAGTCGCATAAGCGTAACGCTACAAAGAAATGGCGCTCTTAATGAATTACCACGCCAGACGCCTGGAGTACGAAGGCGGATTTCAGAATTGAATTATCAGGACACGGCGGTCATCACGTCTGAGCTAACTGCCGCGATGTATGCTACAGCGCATGACCTAAGATTGCCAATGTCTCAATACACCCATCCAAACTCACATGTGGGCTTTGCGTTAATCCGCATAGCAACAATAGCTCCCAGTCAAATTAGTTTCAACATATTCAGCATAATGTTTATTGAATTGTAAATTCATCAAGAGCTGCAATTTATTTCGTAACAGACCTTTGCCACTTTCGTGACGGACCTACATCATTTGAATTCTGACGTCAGATAAGACGCCACGTAGTTATTCGCTATTTCGTGCTAGCATAGGGTCGCATCATCTCACTGTGGGGCCCTTCTGGTGTATTCAAAACAATGCAATTTACATAATCGACTGATCTGGACCACAGTCCATGCCCACATAGACGGGCAGAGGCATTCAGAAACGTATCACAATACATTAAGAATGAAAAGTATTCGGCCTCACATCGGGTCAGGTCAAGCAATAGTAATTGACAAGTGAGTTTGGCGGAGGATACGACCCTAATGAAGATTGACCTATCGTACGTCATGGTGATGATCGCTTCTGATGAAGTTAGCAATAAATATGGGTTAGTGGGCAATTTGGCAAAGCATACAGCTGGACGCCGGTGTCACGGGGGATCAGACGAGTTCCAAACTCACAGATACAATCACATTTAAGCTTCATGATATAGATCCATGGGCAGGCAATTTCCGATCTCCAGGGCAAGCTAATAGATTTCCTGATACCAAGCCATTTGGGGGAGATTAAATCATTAACCCTTCCTTCGTCTACTCCCTTAAATGGCAAGCCAGCCAACAATCGTATGTGCAATGACCTTGAAGAATTGTCCATTTACACTCCAGGAGATAACCATTTAGAAGAAAAAAAGAAATTTACCAATTGAATGCCTGGCTCGTTAGCGGAACCAGTCATTCGAGTGGTAAATTAAAATACCTCTCCTCTTGGCCTGCAAATGGACACTGGCTTAGTATAACTGTGGATTTTTAAACAGTTCTTAACCATTGAAGGGATAATTGATAGAAGTGTAATTTTGAGCGCTTTGGGACGCTATTGGCACACGAGGGGTTACCTATTTGAGCCCGAATGGACAGAAACGAAAATTCCTTGGCAATTTAATACACTTTATGGTGAATATTTTGAAACTAATCTGACTGGGAGATATTTCTGCAGCAACGTGTCCTTATCAAATTCGTTTCCAAATCCTCAAAAAGCGTACGCCTACTGTTCCCTTGAAACTGAAATTCTTGGAACTTATGGGTCAATGTGTTCACGTTATGAATCCTGGAGATAACACACCGTCCCATGTTATTAGAATGTCGTTATAACACCATTTTCTGAAGACACTCTTTTGAAATGTGAGCGCGTAATGGAGTGCCTATTTTTTCTAGCTTCTCCAAAGCGAGGTGCATAGTTGCACGTGCGTGTGACATGTTATGTCCACCGCTACAAGCCAAGGTGCAACTAAAACGGATATTTTTGGTAATATATGATGTGGACATGGATCGACGTTCCCAACGCTGATGTTTCAGAACGCCAATTATGCAACTACCGTATTCGGGAGAAAGTCTGCACATTTTGAAGCGCATCTGTCAGCGTGTATCTACGCATCTCCACGCCATCTCTTTTTGACGTCTTACAGTAGACTGAAATACTAATCGTAGCCCGTCAAAATAGCAGATCTTGTTACTTAGGAAGGTGTCAACCAGTACGGGTACTCGGCTCCCAAATGTCCGCAAGTTCTGCAATGTTAATCCGTTTAGGGAATCAGGAACTCACTGATTATAGGCAATTAGTTCGTTCATTCGTTCGCGTGTTATATTAATTTACATTGTCAGTAATATAAACCAACTGAATATTTGTTGTATCGTAGAACGGCCCGTGCTAAACTAGTTAGTATGGGCTCTGCATACACGGTCTTCAATTATAAGATCGTACAATTAGGTTATACTGGCCGATAGGGAACTCTGAAGTGTTTCGACAGACTAGACTCGTGAGACAATGCGATTACATTTATGAAATAACACATATTTATAACATCTACGATCGCGTAATGAGCATTCCGTGGGCCATAATGAAACACTCGGTCCGCAAATACGCGGGTGAAAACATCGCCAAAATCAGATATATGTCCATGACTTCCTTTAGTATCTCTGATGCAGAGGACATAACTATTTATGTGGTTATTCTTGTGTCTGTTATTGCAATTTCTGAATCATTGCTGTCTGACTGGCTTCTGAATTCGTAGGCACGAATCATAATCACGTCATGCTGGATGACGAAACAATAAATCCAATGATATGCGAGCGGGTTTGATAAGAATTCTCAAAATTGGAAGAACGCTTTATTGAATTGGCAAGGAACAGAATATATATTGGCATTTGTTCAGCGTATCTGTTTGCAGGTCCCCATTATATTATAACTATTACAGATGACGTTCTTGTCTGAACTATGTTTCTAAAATTGGTGATCTAAAATAATGATCACAATCTGGATATGCTAAATATATTATTTACGAATAGCATACACGCGTATATAGTTATATTCCGCTCAATGATAGGGCGTGGACAGACCGGGTAGAGAGAAGTGGACGGGGCGGAGGGATATAGGGAGGGAGAGAGGGGTGACTTAGAGAGCGGAACCGGAGGTGCGTGAGATGGAGCGAAGCGGGCAATGATGGAGAGAGGAACACAATGCGAGCGAGAGAGAGAGAGAGAGAGAGAGAGAGAGAGAGAGAGAGAGAGAGAGAGAGAGAGAGAGCGAGAGAGAGAGAGAGAGAGAGAGAGTGAGAGCGAGAGGGCGGGTTAAGGGGGTGGGTGGGTGGGGGTGGTGGAGGGAGTGGCGGCGGTAGGGAGTCAATTTCGTTTAGCATTAGGCTTATACAGGCTTAATTGCTGATTATATCTGTGCTGTAAATCTATCGTTTCGATACAGACAAATTCCGTACGCGCATGTTATTAAAAGTACAATCCCGCAACATAAGAACAGCATGTCATAGCAATAACACTTCATGAATATTCCTGCACCATTTGACTGGGGATGCTGAATAAGCTGACTAATTGTTGAATTTTACCGAAATTTCTGATTAGCAACAGGGCCGAACTTACGACGCACGGGGCTCTGTGTAAAGTTCTTACCGTGGGCCTTCAGCATTGCGGTTAGGATCGTGAGAAAGGTTACAACCATAATGCTACTGGGACCCCTGAGGCCAGCGGAATGTGGGATTTGGTGAGTGGCATAGCAAGCGTGACGAGCCCCCACACCTTAAGACGTATGTAAAAACAATAACTGTAAGAAATCCGTCTCCCTGGATGTTCAAATCCAGATGCTTTCAATGGCATCTCCTATGTTTTGGAGGCAAATATTAATCTTTCGTCCGGTTGGAAAATGTATCTAGTTTACATAAGGTTTTTCTTTCTATGGTCTATAAAAGCGGGGTCCAGTGACCCAATGCAATACAATACCATACTGTTATTACATTTGAGGCAGGACCTAACTACGAATACACCGCATGAATAGCAAGCCGCCATGACAGTAAGCTGTACACTTGTGTTGTAAGTAAGTGTACTGGAAGCTGTTGCTGGAGGCAGTCAAGCTAGTAACACAATATTCAACTAGTATTTCTTATTATCATTCTGATGGTGAATATTCCTAATAGGCAGAAACAGCGCCCAGTCAAATTAGTTCCAAAAATAGGCAACAGCTTACCTGTATAATTTTCTGGAAATAGATAGTCATGGACAATCAGAGATCGATCGATACTAACACGAGCGAGTTGTGTGTGGGGCTTAGCTAGAGATGGCATACCTAAACTGGAAGTGTCCTTTGCTACACCACTGGATTTGTCCTCACCAGTCTCATAGTTATTAGTGTAATTTGCTCTCACGCAGGGACCCCACAATGGACGTTTCCATTTTTAGCTATGCCCCACCCATAACTAGCTAAGCTCCACCCACACATCGCCGTGTTTGGATTGATCGATCACCAATATCAATTTCCGGAAAACTATACAGGGAAGCTGTTGACTATTTTGTAACTAATTTGACTGGATGTTGTTGCTGCCAATGGCAGCAACAGCACCCAGTTAAATTAGTTTCAAAATAGTCAACAGAATATTTATTAAATAGTAAGAGCAAACCATTTGTACAACAACGCATGGACCGTCTTCAAATATGCGTTCGTTACGTACTTATCGACGTAATTCATGACGTCATCCATTATGATGTCATTCTACACATCGGGCAGTTCATTATGACGTCATATGATGGCTGGATACTCTGGATAGGTGAATTAAGACAAACACATTTTTGTCCTGGAAATTTGGGGGCACTGCCCTCAATCCGGCCCGGACTAGCGCGCAACTTCTTAACAGCATGAGCAGCAACTAGAGATCTTAAATTGATCTAATATATTTATCGATATCGATTTAGAGTTTCATAATGAAAATATGTAATTACGTAATAATCACGTATGTGCATTGCGTACATGAATGATGTATTTAAGTTCGTCAGGAAAGATTAATTGATGACCTAATAACCGTTGCTGTACATGGATGGGCGGGGCTTAACTAAAACTTGATTCCCCATTACTACGAAATAGCAGCATGTTTGGACTTGTTTGAAATGCCCGTGTGGTAGGCCTATTTGAAGTTCCGCGGTGAGATTGATGACTGTTTATCTCGGAGGAAGACAGCTATACGAGGCCAAGCCCCGATTTAATATATAACACTATGCTGAAGCTATGAAGACGATGCAAATAATCCGCAGGTTCCATATTTGCAAGATGAATGTCCCATATTTCGTACGTATATAAGTTAAACTCTTCCTCATTGCGTACGCCGGTTGCGTTTCTCTAAGCTACCATTCTTCACCGTGATTTGCCGCATAAACGGACTTACACTAGATAACCCAGCACGCCATAACACAATATCTAATCTCTGGCGGCGTTATGACAGTTCATTACCAGCCATACATCAATGTCTCTCAATACGTCTCGCTGCTTTTATAAATTACGATGATTTGCGAAATTTCATATCTACTCTGCGCAGCAAAAAGGTTAGATGTCTTTGCTAAATCAGCCATAGGGTGTCTAAGCGGACAAGACGAAATCCATCATCTCGGTATTAAAGGTGGCTACCGGGCCATGAAATTACACTGATCTTCTCCAACACTGGCACAGAAAACACCGCAATAATGGTTAGTTAGTTAGTCATATTTGTTGGATGTGACAAGATATTTCTCTTGAAGAGGGGTTCAAGAAAATAATCTCCGACAAATTATTACACTAAGTTTAGCGCTTGACAAGACGCTCATTCTTTCCCTTGTACATTCCGTCCCACGCATCTATACCCGGCGTATACACATGGACATGCACTCCCTTACACGCGCACGCATGCACGGACACATCTACCCAGCTACTTCGCCAACAATGTAGGCCTATCGACAAACACACCATACCCTGCATCCAACAACTTCTCAATCCCCATATACATCCAGACTCACATTATATCAACCGCACCCCACCCAATGGACATTTCAATGTTAGCTATGCCCCGCCCATCTCTAGCTAAGCTCCACCCACACCTCGCTCGTGTTGGGATCGATCGATCTCTGAGCTCCCTGCCTATCAATTTTCAGAAAACTATACAGATAAACTGTTAAATATTTTGAAACTAATTTGACTGGGCGCTGTTGCTGCCATAGGCAGCAACAGCGCCCAGTCAAATTAGTTTCAAAATATGCAACATAATATTTATTAGGTAGTAAAGAGATACAATTCATACAACAAATCATAGTTCGTCTTCAATTATGCGTTCGTCACGTACTTATCTACGTCATTCATGCCGTCATAGATTGTGGTGTCATTCTACCCGTCGCGTAGTTAATTATGACGCCATACACCGTGTACCCCACCCACCGATCCCGCTACTTTACTTACTACACAGGATCAGATAAAAGCTATTCTTGGCGTAAGACCCTTATGGTCCAGAGCCCGCGCGACATGAAATGACTAATGCTTCAGAATATCCGATACACGTTATATCCAATACTATTATAAGCGGATACTGCGCCTCTAATGGACCTTTCCATGTGTGTCCATCCGTCATATGACGTCATATGAGATCATAATCAAATACGAGATTGTAGAATGACGTCATAATCATGACGTCAGAAATAGCTCGCATAGTCCGTCTTTAACACGTACTAGTCAGACGCGCTGTACGAATTGTATATCTTTACCATTTAATAAATATTATGTTGAATATTTTTTTAATAATTTGACTGGACGCTGTTTCTGCCACGGGCCGCAACAGCGCCCAGTCAAATTAGTTTCAAAATATATAACAGCTTACTTGCACAGTTTTCTGGAAATTGAAAGTCAAGTAGTTCAGAGATAGATAGATCACACCAAGGACGAGGTGTGGATGGAGCGTAAATAGAGATGGTCGGGGAAAAACTGGAAAGATCCATTGTAATTATGGCCCTATCTTCATTTCTAAGCTAATTAGCATTGCCATTGTATTGGTAGCGGTGTGATTGCTGCTGCTGTTGTTGTTGTTGTTATTGTTGTTGTTGTTGTTGTTGTTGTTGTTGTTGTTGTTGTTATTATTATTATTATTATTATTATTATTATTATTATTATTATTATTATTATTATTATTATTATTATTATATCACTAAATAAAAGAACACGTGATGTTATGTCAAGCACAGCCAATTTTATCGCTACTGTCATCGACATCTGCATTGCATTTCTCATTTTCTTTTTCATTAGTGTTGCCAATATAATTATCATAAACTTGGTATGAGATGGCGTACACACAGGTACGCCATTTTTCTTAAGAATGCACGCTTTTAAACGTCAGTGCCTCAGATACAAGAATATCACTTTTTGTCAAGTAGCATGCATTCATAGGTAATTAACTATGCTGTGATATGCGCATTATAAAAAGGCGGTATGACCATGCATACATAGCCTATACATTGTGGCGCAAATGTTGTCAGTAAGTCTTCCTAATTAGGTAGGATGATGCGGATGTGCTTGAATGTTTATATTAATCTCCCAAAGTCAGATTTTAATTAATAAATTAGTTGACTTAAGAAATAAATTAATATAAAACAAGGCACTGTGATGAGATCTATGTATAGCTATGGCCGCCCATCTCAGGCTAAGATCCGCCGTTCTCAGGATAAGATCCGCTCATCCCCGGCTATGATCCGCCAATCTCAGGCTATGGTCCGCCCATCTAGGGCTATGATCCGCCCATCCCAGGCTAATATCCGCTCATCCTAGGTTAAGATCTGCCCATCTCAGACTACGATCTGCCCATCTCAGGCTATGATCCACCCATCTCAGGCTCAGATCCGCCCATCTCATGCTAAGATCTGCCCATCTTATGCTAAGACCTGCCCATCTCAGGATAAGATCCGCTCATCGTATGCTAAGATCCGCCCATCGCAGGCTAAGATCCGCCCATATCGAGCTAAGATCCGTCCACCTCAGGGTAAGATCCGCTCATCTTATGCTAAGATCGCCCATTTCAGGCTAAGAGTCGCCCATTTCAGGCTAAGATCCCTTCATCGTATGCTAAGATCCGCTCATCTCAGGCTAAGATCCGCTCACCGTATGCTAAGATAAGCCCATCCCAGGCTAAGATCAGCACATTTTAGGCCACTATCCGCCAATCTCAGGCCAACATCCGCCCATCCCAGACTAAGATCCGCCAATCTCAGGCTAAGATTCGACCATCTCAGACTGAGACCCGCCCATCTCGGTCTAAGATCCGCCCATCTCAGGCTAAGATCCGGCCATTACAGGCTAAGATCCACCCATTTCAGGCATAAATCCGTCCTTTCACAGGCTTAGATCCGTTCATGTCAGCCTATGATCCACCAACCTCAGGCTAAGATCCGCCCATCTCAGGCTAAGATCCACCCATCTCAGGCTAAGGATATCATGCTAAGATCCGCCCATCTCAAACTAAGATCCGTCCATCCCAGGCTAAAGATATCATGCTAAGATTCGCCCATCCCAGGCTAAGATCCTGCAATAACAGTCTAGGATCCGCCCAACTCAGGCATAGATCCGCACTTTCCCAGGCTTAGATCCGTCCATGTCAGGCTATGATCCACCAACCTCAGGCTAAGATCCACCCAGCTCAGGGTAAGACCCGCCCATCTATGGTTCAGATCCGCCCATCTCAGGCTAAGATCCGCGCATCTCAGGCTAAGCTCCACCCATCCCAGGCTAAGATCCGCCCATATGCATCTTAGTCTACAATCCGCCTATTTCAAGCTAAGATCCGCCCACGTTGTACGCGTGTTGGAATCGAATTGAAACTTTGAAACAAGAATTCCCATAATCTAAAATTCAAGGTAAGTATTCAGGGAAGCTGTGGAATATTTGAAATACTATTTGACTGGTAGCTGAAACATTCAACATAATGCTTATAAATTGAAACTTAATCAAAGACAATTAATTCACAATCTTTCGTGGCACTCTATTGCCATCTTCGTGACGGGCAGGCGCCATTTTTGTTGTGACGTCAACTAACACGTGATGTAACTAGGAATAACACCATATACTTGATAGGCATATTTGCTTCATCCATGCCTTGCCCGTTGTGCAAGAGTAGTCTATAATGCAATGTTGATGGTAATGGTATTTTGAAGGTCAGCATTCGTGTTTACTTGCTGTCGCCGGCGCACCGGCAGAGCACACATTCGACGTCGGGGGTTTCAGATTGTGGAGCAGCGCTCCGCTGTTCTCAGCATAACGATATGCTCATGATGGTAGTCGTTCTGTTTGCGTCAAGACTACAACCACTTGAACTAGCAAATATAATCGTCCATCGCATTCCTCATCATGTGTTTACACCCTGATATTATATTTGCCTTGAATTATAAACGATTGATGATATACAGTGTTTGCGAAGGTGGAATGCATCTCTTTCATCTTATAACACCGTGCTTAATATTTGTCAACCTTCTAATTTTTTCACGGAATCTATTAAGTAATACCGAACTGTTTGCATTGCTGCATGGAATTCATTTTCTGTTGTATTGGATCCACTTGTATGATGAGTGTGATACTACGACGATGCCGCCGGCGCCTGCGACGGCGACGACGACGGCGGTGACGATACGATGACGACTATGTCTACGGCTACTACTACGTCTACGACTACAACGGCGACGATAACGACGACGAGACGACGACTACGACTACGACGACGACGACGAGACGACTACGACGAAGACGACGACGACGACTACCTCAACGACTATCTCGACGACGACTACCTCCACGACTATCTCGACGACGGCTGCGGCGACGAAGATGAAGACCGTGGCGACAGAGGCGGCGGTAGAAGCGGTGGCGGCGGGGGTAGCTACCGCTGAACCTAGCTAGGGATGGGCAGGTCATAACTAAAAATGGATTCATCCATTGTGGTATATGACAAGATATGGAGTAGAGCATATCTCTATATTAGACACTCTGATTAGCTATACCGTAGTTGTTTGTCAGGTTCTATTTACAATCTCATTAGTCAGTCGAATACTGACATTTGAAATGTTGTCTCTTCACGCGGATATGTAACAATAATTACACAGCCTGCGCCATGTGTAAGCGATGCGCAGCATAACGTATGTTTCATTTGCGTTACTAACGGTATTTTAACTACCCGACTCTCAAGATTGATCCTAGCGTTACTTTCTGCATGCTGCTCAATAGTTAGATACTTTGTAATTACGTGTAACCCTTGAATAGCTAAATTTGGTCAAGAAATTACAATATTTGTTTATTGAATGTTCATTTGCAGGTAAACAGAAGACTATTTTTGATAATTTCTCACTGGATTGACTGGCTCAGTTACAGAGCCAGTCGTGTCAGTGGTAAATTGGCAAAGATAGTGTTCTCTAACGTCCACGTTGGCATTCTCCAAGACAACTGAACAGGCCGGTTTTGGCCGTCGTCATTATGAAATACTAGATTATACTGCCAGGTTGCCATTGTTAGAGATCTTTGTGGCGATTAGCTGAGTGGCATAGATGTATTGTAATCGCTGAAGGTCTGATTGTGAGGAGTTTGTGAAAGTGCCCCTTCCTGATGCCAAATGCTAGTGGATCCATTGATTCAGATGGCAATACTTCACCTTTTCACGACGAAGACGGTCCACAACCGGCCGCTGTAGTGGTCTTGAGGAATGACCGTGTGCAGGCCAAGAGGGGACTGTTTTTGAAAATCTACCACTGGAATGACTGTCTCGATAACCAAGGCAGTCGATCCAGTGATGCATTTTCAAAAATAGTCCTCTCTTGGCCTGCAAATGGACATGCAATAAGTAATTTTTTTTTTAATTTTGTGAACAAAGTTAGTCAATAAAGGATTACAGGCACCATGCATAGTTACCTCGAGCCCATATCTAGCTAATCTTGAACAATGTATGCGCTTGTTGAAATGGATTTGTTCATTAGAAAGCTGAATTCTAAATTCTCTATATTTGAAAATAGTCAGTTGAAACTGAGTTGATAGGGTACTGTTGCTGGCTATGTTTATTAAATTCTAAAATTAATCAAATCCTTACAATTCAAACAGATTCCGTAGGTGTCTAGTGTTGACTTCGTAGCGAATTTATTTCATTTGATTGTGAGTTGTCACGCAAATAAATGACTTATTTAAATACAACGCCAGCTACCTGAGTGGCAGACCGGATCCATGCAGTGCGCAACTCTAAACGTTCTCCCGCGGGCTGCGTTTAGCCGTTAGTATCATACCATAGCAGAGATGAAGGCGTTACGATGGGAATTGGTAACGCAATGTCGTTAAGGGTATATATCTCTTTATCCCGCCACACGCCCATGATCTACGCCCCCCCCCCCCCCCCCCGCGCCCCCCGCGCCCCCCACCCCACCCCCCACCCCGCCCCACCCCCGGATGCCAGGATTCTATAGGAATTGTTTCTGGGCCTGTCTTATTTGACACATTGATTCAATGACACGTCCCGTATGTAGTACATCACGTCGACACTTATCTATCCAATAATTGACAATTTACATATTCATTGACAGAGTGTATTCGGCCAGACATGGAATGCATCTATCCCAATGGACCTTTCCGGTTTTAGCTATGCCCCGCCCATCTCGGGTAAGGGGTTGAATATTTTGAAACTAATTTGACTGGGTGCTGTTGCTGCCTAAGGCAGCAACAGCGCCCAGTAAAATTAGTTTCAAAATATTCAACAGCATGTTTGTTAAATAGCAAAGAATTACAAAGACATCCAAGTCATACAACGTATCGGACTGTTTGAGATTTGATGACGGTTTAAATGGACCCCTTTGTGACGTATTGATTGTGACGTCATCATACACGCGCTGAGCTGATTATGACGTCATACGAGGTAGGATGATGGATGGATACTTTGGAAAGGTGAATTGTCGTATTCTACGCCGATAGACGCACATCCTATAAGATATGAGAGAATGGGCGTGTGGTAACTTCTTAACCCTTTACCAGTCTGATGTCAAAATTTCAAATTTTTAAATTGAAATAAAAGATTAACGGACGTGTATTTTTCAAGAAATGTTGTGGAAGATGTTGTTGTCGTAGACAGCTACATCGTCCACTAACATTGTTGGAAAATGGACAGGAGTTTCTTTGCTATCGACACAGTAAAGGTTAGAATATTGACATCAGAATGGTAAGAGTTAATATGATGTGGTATGTTATAAGCTATGTCGTCCCAGAAATCGTTCAACATCATTACTAGATACAACAAACAACTCGCTAAGAATTTTGAATACACACAAGAAGTAGGCTATATAGAGCGCATACAAACATTTGAATGTTCGGCGTGGCACCACGCCAGTCCTAATGACCATTATATTGTGGCTAGGCTCTCCACACATTAAATCACCTCGCCGTTGAAAACGTTAAGGCGTAAACGACGATACGCGCTACAGCGTGTGCGCGTGTGCGTGCGTGTAATTGCGCGCGTGCATGCACGCGTGTGGGTGTGTGTGCTTAATGGCGTGCGTTTGTGCGTGTACTTTCACCACGCTTGTTCTACGAAGCACGTCAGAGAGAAGTAAACACCCCGAACCATTATAGCAATAGACTACGTCACGGGAGGAGCCATCTTTGGTGACAAAGTGATTTAACCGCGTGAACACGAAAAGGTCGAGGAAAAGAATAGAGCGTGCTATAATAATTGTTATTATGAGTATTTTAAAACTAATTTGACTGGGAGCTGATGCTGTCTATGCAACATGTTCCAGTTAAATCAGATTAAACTAATTCAACAGCTTATAGTTCGCTTGAAATTGAGAGTCTGGGAGTTCACGGGTCAAAGGGTAATAAAAACATGATTCTATTACGCATAAATGCAATAACTATTACCACGCCTCGTCTGGACACGTCAAACAACGTGCAGCTGTGTGGGGCTTAATGCGGAATACGTGTATCAAAATTAGGAATACATTTCCAGGGGCCCTCTGGGATTCAATTGACCTTTCCAGTTTTAGCTATGCCCCGCCATCTCTTGCTAAGCTCCACCCAAAGCTAGCTCACGTTGGGGCCGATCGATCCCTGGACTCGCTGACTATTAATTTCCAGAAAACTATACGGGTAAGATGTTGCATATCTTAACACTAATTTCACTGGGTGCTGTTGCTGCCTATGGCAACAGCACCCAGTCAAATTAGTTTCAAAATATTCACCATCATCATTATTAAATAGTAAAGACATACAATTCGTACAACAACGCTTAGTCCGCCATGAATTACGCGTTTGTGACGTACTTATCTAAGTTATTCATGACGTCATCGATTATGCTGCCATCCTACATGCCTCGTAGTAGATTCACGATGGATTGATAAACTGGAAAGGTATCTTACATACTGCACGTCCTAAGCTTGTAGGGAATCTATATTGAGGAGGTGTACCAAGGACGGTGACATATTCTCAAAATACACAAGAAATATGTATGTACGATCCCTGTATTATGCGCTGTAGTGGTAGAACCATCCTACAGCTGCAATCAGTCCTTCTTCGCGTTTGCCCACAGTGTCTTGTCCTCAGCCGAAATCCTTAGCGTCCTCGTCCATTATTGACTTGAGTGTAGCGAGTCTTGCTTTCTTGAGGCCACCTCCTGGCATGCTTAGCAGATGTATGCAATGACGTCCTCTCCTGGCTTTGTATTTGCTGGCTCCGAGTAGTGCGATTCCAAGGCTCTCTGCGCTGGTATCTCTTCTGGCATCCTTATCAAGAAATATGCCTTACACCGTTGTTTGGCGACGGTGGCGCCATCTAGATATGCACGTAGTTACGCTGTGCCGTTCGTGTTGTTGAACATCGGTGATATTCCCTTAAACAAATGCATATATGAATACGACAGTGCCCTTTGTCCCCTCTTACGATTAACTGGAGAACATTCTCAATTCTCCGTATACAACCTTCGTGTGAACGATTTGTATATTATTGATAAATCAATTTAATAACTGTTGAATATTCTGTAACTAATTTGACTTGTGAATTGTCCAATGTTCTCTTTGCGCACTGTTCACGTGTACGAGCTGTATGTTATTTATAAATCAGCAAATTAATGACTTTTGAATATTTGAAAAACTAATTTGGCTGAAAAATACTCAAGTTACCTTCCATTTGTGTCATTTTCAAGTTTACGATTTGAGTCACCATCTAATATCTTTTGGATAGTTCGCCCTTTCTACTTGTGCTACTTTCGAGAGTACGAATTCCATTTTGTTGATACATTTGTAATGACTATAATTATGTATATACCATCTACCGTCATGAAATATATTGGTAACCGCAATGCTGCATATGCCTATACGAGGCATGCGTGTAATAACGTGAACTTGAACGTGAACTTGTATTCTGATTTCACAGAAACTCAATTTCAAGATAACTATATAGGTCAGCTGTTGAATATTCCGATACTAATTTGGCAGGGAGCTGTTGCTGACTTAAATGTTCGCAATTAACCTTTTGATTTCACATGGTCAATTAGGACCAAATGTTGGTACTTATGAGTTTCGTCTTTCTATAGTTCACAAGCTGTGGCACCCTGCCTATGGTCGCCCCTTTCTAGCTAAGCTCCGCCCACCTTGTACTCGTGTTGAAAGCGATTTAAAGATTTTGAACCATGAATTCCTGAAATCACATGTTCTATGTAATGGACCTTTCCAGTTTATTTATCCACCATGTGACGTCATAATTAACTACTCGACGTGGCAGATGACGTCACAATCAATTACAACGTGAATGACTCAATGTAGTCCGTCGCTCAATAGCGCGACCCGGTGTACGAAGTGTAGGCCTAATATGTCTTTACTATTTAATAAACATTTTGTCGAATATTTTGAAACTAATTTGACTGGGCGCTGTTGCTACTATAGGTTGATGCCAACACGGACAACGCGTGGGTGGAGCTTAGCTAGAGATGGGCGGAGCATAGCTAAAACCGGATTCCTCCTTTGGTTAGGTAAGCTGTTGAATATTTTAAACGTATACGTTTTTTAATTGTAAATGTATCAAATACAAACACTTCGTACACTTGACGGATTTTTCGAATTTCACGACGTCGAACTCTACGCCACTTTGATTGTGACGTCAGGTAGTGTGTGCCATGCTATCTGATTGTGACGTCAGATACTTGATCGACAGATTGGATCGATATATTTAACGTACATCAATGCGTGTCATTCTGCAAACAGCGATAAACGTTATTGCCGGGGGGGGGGGGGGGGGTGTATCTATACTTAGGTAAAATAAACTTTGACTCCAGCCACTCAGGAGCCAGGTTGCACGTCCACAGATCACATCCGGATTGGCGGCGTTTCCTCTTAGTATGTTAGCCATTCGTATTGCTAATGTCAATTACATTTAGATAATTATCAGTACGGGGTAGTGCGTGCATTTTCAACATTAACATATTGTCTGGTAAATTGAAAGCATACTTAAAGCCCACTCACAGGCCCGCGTGTTTGTCCGCCCACATGTTTATCCGAGCACCCACCCATTTCCTTCATTGATTACCAGCCACCCGGCATCCACGACTGGAGCGCACATCGACAGGGACATGGTTGTGCTACGTAATAAGGTATGACAAGAGCAACACATGGGTCCGCTCTGAATCACAATTATTACCACGCATTCTATTCATCACTCACCCCCACCCCAACCCCACCCACCCCTACCTCCCTAATACTTTTACGTTTATTATGCTATATCTGAAACAATAGTATGAACATAGTGAATACGAATATTTATTAATAAATAACCCGATGATCTAGCAGGCAAGCAGGTGGGCAAGCAAACAGGCAGGCAGACAGGTGGGCGAGCGGACGGGCGGGCGGGCGGGCTGGCTGACAGACAGGCAGGCAGGCAGGCAGGCAGGCAGGCAGGCAGGCAGGCAGGCAGGCAGCCAGCCAGCCAGCCAGCCAGCCAGCCAGCCAGCCAGCCAGCCAGCCAGGCGTCGTCGACCGCGATCGTCATGCAAAATGCCTCTGGTCAAGCATTATATAGGCATAGAAGACGTGGGCCTAATGCATTTTCCAATTTGTGTTGCTAATGTCATTATACAGATATCCCTCCATTCACAACGTGAACGTCTGGAGATGCTGTTCAGATGCAAACGCAAAAGCAAGAGCACTATTTCTGCATATACTCTAATACGCGTTCTCGATGAAACATTACAGCCGCGTGTCAGATACACGCAGCGCTAATATGAAGTGTCAAGTTCTCCACGGCAACACGACAGTCCTAATGAGTAGTGACCTATCTGACGTCATTCGGATAACATGTTAATTATATTACTAATGACCGCGGACAAACGGGTGGATTAACAAAAATGCCAGTTCATGGATCCAGTTTTGCAATCAATCGCATGCTGTCTTAATCAACCACGCGACGTTTACGGTGACGTCATAATCAATTACGCCACGAATGACTTGATTTAGTCCGTCTTAAGCACGTAATACGTGTACGGAGTGCATGCTCTTACTATTTAAAAAGCAAGCTGTTTGGCGCCCATTTCCAGTTCCCAGTCAAATTAGATTAAAAAAGTTCAACAGCTTACCCGTATAGTTTCCCGGAAATTGCGGTTCTGAGAGTGCAGGGACCGATCGATCCCAAACAAGGGCAACCAGTGGGTGGAGTTTAATCACGGTTGGGCAGGGCATAGCTAATTATAGGATTCCTCTGTTGATCACTGTCATCCTGGTGATCGATCTACGACTAACACTGAGTCTAATGAACACCTGTTTCTACGGCCAGATGGGGACGGTACATTAACCCTTGCAAGATGGTGTTTCAAGAATCTCAAGAGAGGGTGTCATAGCTGCCCCTGAATTAGCTGCTCTCATGATCATATACTAAATGAGTGTTACTGCTAACGGCGCAATTAAAATGGCGTATATCTATCGCGCAAATAAAAAATGCGCCACGAACGATTGCGAATCGTATGTCTTGATGAACTTACAATTTATTAAATATTATGTTGGATATTTTGAAACTAAATTGGCATGGAGCTGTTACAGGTGTGATAGGCAGGGCCAGATCCAGGGTGCATTGGCTTTTAAAATGTTGAAGGTGCATATTCAAAGCAAAATTACTGAAAATAAAATTGTTTGTATCATATACTTTTAAGAGCTTAAAATGTGAGCCATATGTAATGACACGAAATAAATCTTAACATATGATGATTTCATTACGTATAAATTAATATAATTTTGTAAGTTGCGAAATTGAAATAGAGACAATTTAAGCCTATAAAAGTATACACTTTTAACACTTTTATTTTCAAGCAGTCTGATGTGAATATGTACCTTTAAACAACTTACCTGTAAAACTATCTTTAAATTTTGATTCTGGTAATTCAATACATTCATTTCGATTACAACAGAATGGGCATGGCATAGCTAGTGATGGGCCGCTCTAATGCAAGGTAACGATGTAGGTAAGCTGTACAATCCTTTGAAACTAATTTGACACGGAACTATTGGTGCTGTAAAAGTGTTAATCAATGACCTTGTTTTAGTCCCTTTTTAGCGACCATATGATGGCTACTAAGTCAGGGGCTGTCTGCACAATATTTTGTGAAACAAGCAATTACCAGCTACGTGAAATAAAGCCAACTAATTTCCGTTTTACACCGAGAGTTCGTGCATTGCGTCAGCCCCATATTGTCCGTAGTACCGTACCGGCGATGCGCGTAACCATGCAATACATGATAGCAAATGCGCGTGCCATATTGGGGAATTTCTGAATTGATTTCCCCCTATTTATTTTGGAATATGGTCGACGGAGTTTGGATACATTTTTCTCAACGACGTTCATACTTTTTTGTATTTCACGTTTGAGATTGTATGCACCGAATTAATGATAACTTGTTCATATACATTACAGTAAAAAGATAAATATTGGTTCTCGATAAGTCCAGCCAGTGCCTTATTTGGGTATATCACCAAAGATGCTTATCGCAAAGGGCGTATACCTAGGCTAGGGGACTCTGTTGCTAGCGCGCGTACGCCCATTGCAGGCAGTTACAGATAGTACTGTTAAGCGTGACCAGTACATACAAACTGGGATGGTATCGCCTTTGTCGATCGGTAGTAAACGACTTTTTTTACAGACCTGAACCTATTGTATGCATGCAGAAAAACTGTTGATGTTAACCACAGCTAGTGTAGGTGTGTATGCCAGTCTGTTGGTCAGCGAGTCGGCCAGGTGCACGCAAACATACGGAGGTATAACTGCCAATGGCGGTACAAATACGCTATTATTATTATTATTATTATTATTAGTAGTAGTAGTAGTAGTAGTAGTAGTAGTAGTAGTAGTAGTAGTAGTAGTAGTAGTAGTAGTAGTAGTAGTAGTAGTAGTAGTAGTAGTAGTAGTAGTAGTAGTAGTAGTAGTGGTACTACTACTAGTATTAGTATTAGTAGTAGTAGTAGTAGTAGTAGTAGTAGTAGTAGTAGTAGTAGTAGTAGTAGTAGTAGTAGTAGTAGTAGTAGTAGTAGTAGTAGTAGTAGTAGTAGTAGCAGTAGTAGTAGTAGTAGTAGTAGTAGTAGTAGTAGTAGTAGCAGTAGTAGTAGTAGTAGTAGTAGTAGTAGTAGTAGTAGTAGTAGTAGTAGTAGTAGTAGTAGTAGTAGTAGTAGTAGTAGTAGTAGTAGTAGTAGTAGTAGTAGTAGTTTACACCATCTCTGCCGCGCTGCCGACGAGGACTACGACAGTGGGATCGCTTACATAATAATGATAACAACAATAATGAGTTTTTTGTTCTATTTTGGGCTACTTGCCCTTGCAGTGTTTCAGGCAGTATTAAAGGAGAACTACCTTCATATCATAATCGTTGTTCAGCTGATCTAACACGTCATTCGTAAACTATAATTTGGCAATGTGATATAAAACACAATCGTACAATTAAGCTGGTGAATATTTTGAAACTAATTTGACCGGAAGCTGTTACTGTCATAGGCAATACCAACTTCCGATCAAATTATCCCCAAAACATTCAACAAGATGATTTACATGATAAAGAATGTAATGCATTGGCACTTAAATGCCACCATACACTATCGTTTGAGTAATTACTGTTCAACGTTTACACCATATTACAAAGCAGATTATTGTGATACAGATAAGGGAATGTAACAGCATGTGAATGATATGGAATCTATAAACCATAATCTATCGCACAATACAACATTTGAGATGAGATTAGCATCGCTTTACCAATGATTACGATGGATGCTTGGGTTGATGGATAACTTGGGTGTATGATTGGGTGAGAAGATGGATGAATTAGTCTAGCTGTTAAATTTGTTTGATGCTAACAAGTATTTGGAGAGTGTGATAAGGAGCGGTTTATTGCATATTGCATACACTCCTTTAGTTTTCTCGGTATTATGGTTTTCTTTATAGAATCGTGATATGAATTTCTGCCTTGGTCTATTGAATTTAGAGCATGAGAAAAGAAAATGCATCTCATCTGCTATGCAGTTGCATTCAGAATGCACTCTTTCTGATCTGTCAATACCTAGCCATCTTTTGTATTCAATCGCTAGTATGTGGTTAAGTGTTCGGATCATCATGGGCTATGTGTGGTAATTACACCCATACACACATCCGTACCATAGACCACTGAGATGGTGTTGCAAATGATGGCACTTAGCACTGAACATGTTCGCCAATTAATAGGAAATTTGAAACTTCCATTACCACGCTACAAGTAGATATTATATGATAATCGTTGGTCCGTTTTGCGATCTATTCACCCATGCACGCAATTACGCACGCACGCACGCACGCACGCACGCACGCACGCACGCACGCACGCACGCACGCACGCACGCACGCACGCACGCACGCACGCACGCACGCACGCACGCACGCACGCACGCACGCACGCACGCACGCACGCACGCACGCACGCACGCACGCACGCACGCACGCACGCACGCACGCACGCACCCCACCCCATACACCCCAACCCACCTACCCCAAGCCACCCCAACCATCCCCGACCAACCTCTCCCCCACCCCCGCCCCCATCCCCAACCCACCCCACACCCACAATCCCACACGCACGCACGCACGCACGCACGCACGCACGCACGCACGATAATTGAGGATCAATAAGTAGTTTAACGATGCTGGAAATGTATGAACTCGACGCCTCTCGTATGCAGCTGTGTTTAGTAGTGCGCGCATCGTGTAGCAATTTTGAAATAAAGCAAATCCGAGAATAGGACAGGAAAATGAGCTCGAACACGACAGAAACATTGAAAAGAATCTAACATAATCGTATTGAAGCTGTTGCACGAATACCTTGTTCGTGATGTTAATAGTTATTCTTTTACGACCAGTTCATGTACTGTTGCCTCTGTGTTGTGCTGGACACTGACCGCGAACATGTATTTACATCCAATGCGCACGAATGGTCAGAAGACAGGCATGCCATAACTAACTCGTCTATACCTTGCTGACGATATAACATACCATTAACCTGTTAGCACTCATTAATATCAGCCAACAACGGCTTCTGTAGTGGTCTTGAGAAATGGCCATTTGCAGACCAAATGAAGACTATTTTTGAAAAATGTACCACGGGAATGACTGGCTCGATAACAGAGCCAGTAATTCCAGTGGTCAATTAAGGAAAATAGTCATCTCTTGGTCTGCAAATGGACATTTTCTATGAGAAGATTGAAATTTTCTTGAACAAATTCGAGGGTTAAAGGGTTAGCACCAATATATCACCGTCGTGAACACGTCTCATTGACTTTATAAATGAGGATGATGTGGGAAATTTCATATCTACACTGGTCAGCAAAGTACTAGACATCTTTACTAAATCAACCGTGTGACGTCTCGGTTGTCGGAATGAAGATCAACCGCCTTGATATTAGAAACGGCTATCGAATCACGAACTATAGAAGTCCTTGTCTAGCTATGCCCTGCCCATTTCCAGTTACTATCCGCCCATGTTTTGCGGACGTTAGGATCGATTTATATAACTATTTTGAACCTCGAATCCTCAAAATCCCTTTTCCAGGGTAACTATATAGGTAAGCTGTTGAATATATTGGAACCAAATTGACTTGATGCTGCCAATGGCGACAACATCCTCCATTCAACTTAGTTTCAAAATATTCAACAGAATACAATTCCGTCATGAACTTTGGCTAATCCGTCAAGTGTACGAATTGTATGCGTCGATGGATTTGCTATATTATGCTGAACATGTTGATATTAATGTGTCTGGACGGTGTTGTCATACGTAGCAACAACCCCAGTCACACTAGTTTCATAATATTTAACACGCTTACGTGTACGTCTATAGTTACAACAAATTTGAGATTTTAGGCAATCAGGATTCAAAAGATAGGACTATATATCAATCCACACACGCGCCAAACGTGGATGGAGCCTAATTAAAATTGGCGGGGCATATCTAGAAATGGATCCGTTTATTGATCATTGTTAAATTCTCTGCGTCAACCAGGCGGCCCACAAGATAAATGTGTACCGAGCACGTTTGGTGCAAATCAACGGGGATATAGTCATAAATCTTCATCAAGGTGATTTGACATTTCTCCTTAATGTTGGTGAAAATTCGTATTGCGAATACGGGGATACTTGCCGGTCACCAATAAACATACCATCAGTCATCGAGTGATAGTGCCGAGTCTGGAGAATCTCAGAGGGATTTGACACAATTACGACACCCCTGTTGGTGATGTTGACATAAGTTGACGTATTCATTACATTGTCACATTCCCAATTCGTCTTCAATGTATTTAAAACTTGCTGTTCAACGGCGATAACAGATACAGTTATATGGGCAGGAAGATACATCAGCAGTCACTAGTGTGCTCTCCCTGGTTTAATGTCATTCAAAATGTATTCTTCAAATAAGATACTTTCTCGGTACCGATTGATGGCCTACATCACGTTAATTGTTAAGTCATAACACCAAGCCAGTACACCGCATTAGGCAGTGCGCTCGAAGATGGAGGAAACCAGTTTTAGATATGCCCCGCGCATCTCTACCTAAGCTCCACCCATGCATCACCTGTGTTGAGATCGATCGATCCCTGATCTCCTTGTTTACCAATTTCCAGAAAACGATGCAGGTAAGTTTTAAAATATTTTGAAACTAATTTGACTGGGTGCTGTTGCTTCTTATGGCAGCAACAGCGCCCCGTCCAGTTAGTTTCAAAAGATTCAACATACTTTTTATTAAATGGTAAAGCCATACAATTCATACAAAACTGTTTAGCCTGGCATCAAGTATGGGTTCGTGAAGAACTTAGGCCGTGCTCTCACTAGAGACTTAATCCTGACTAACACCATCCTGATGTATGGCGTTATTCAGGATTAGCTCTCTAGTCAGAACACGGCTTTAGTTACGCCATTCATGATGTAAGTGATTATGACGTTAGTCTACACGTCACATAGTTAATTATGACGCCATATGATTGATGGACAAACTGGACTC
Organism: Chaetoderma sp. LZ-2023a; assembly: GCA_034401795.1. Classification (NCBI taxonomy): domain Eukaryota; kingdom Metazoa; phylum Mollusca; class Caudofoveata; order Chaetodermatida; family Chaetodermatidae; genus Chaetoderma; species Chaetoderma sp. LZ-2023a. The sequence goes on from CM067364.1 coordinate 71,154,230, forward strand.
ACCCATTACGTAACAGTGCGATACATGTCTAGCTATGGCCGCTTATGTCTAGCCAAGCTCCGCCTACCCTGTTCGCGCGTTCGAATAGAATTATACAATCTGATCCTTAAATTACAAATTTACACATTCGAAGGTAACGGTACATGTAAGCTGTTTGGGTATTTTGAAACTGTTGCGACAGCGTGCTGTTGCTATCTACTCTAACTCATATTATTTTCAAAGTATTCCACTCATTTGTTTTTCTAAATTGCAAATTCCTCAAAGAAATACTTAACACTTTTGCGAGAGGAATGCGCCATTTTTATTGTGACATCACCCACCACGTGGTAAATCTGGAACCTCCATTGACAATGCATAATATGAACTGTTACTGGTAGCAATCTCACACTTGGCACTACGGCAATATGTTAACGCTAACATAAATCAACATAGGCAGTACTTTTGGACACGCGTTAGAGAATGAAATCAGTTGGGATTGGGTTGCCCTTATGTTCAATACCGACAGTTATTTGGATGAATAGCTGCAGATTTGCCTACAGGTCATTGCTCCGGTCAAGGAAAGTGGGATTCCCAGCAGACGCAAATGTACTGGCATATCTGCAATTGGCGATGTAATCTTCCTAATGGAGTGTGGAATATATTTTACCACATTGCGGATGGCCTTGTACAAATCGCAACAGTCGAGCAATCGAAAGTAAGAACTGCTGGTAGAACGTGGCACTGGTAGAAAAATGCCCTAAGTAATATGGACGTTAACCCTTTATTCAAATGTGTTCAAGAAAATTTCAATTTTCTCACAGAAAATGCTCATTTGCAGCCCAAGAGAAGACTATTTTTGACAATTTTAATACTGGAATGACGGGATCGCTAACCGAGCCATTTATTCCAGTCGTAAATGTTCAGACTTCTCTTGGTCTGCACATGGACATTTATCAAGACCACTACAAAGCCGCTTTTGGCTGGTATAAGTGCTAAAGGGTTAACTCGCAACCATGCTGGTTGGCACGTGTATTACTGATGCCTGTAGACACTATTAGTGATGCGAATTAGATATTCACAGTGTCTTAGATCATTAATGCACTGGTGTTAGACATTCTACATGTACAATGGTTCACCGCTAAGACAGGCACACATGCCCACCATCCGCCCGTCCAGCAACCCACCATACCACCCGAAAATTCACCGGCCCACTCACTTGCGCGCCCGCCCACCCGCCCGCCCGCCTGCCCAGCCGCACGCATGCGCGCACAGACATGCATACATTTCCATATTCAACGTTAAGAAACTTGTGAACATAATTATATTGGAAGACATTGCTGCATAAGGCTACAATGTCTACCAATGAAATTTGGTTAAAAATAGTAAACAGTACGTGTTAAACTATCGAGTGTACGCCCTATATCAAATACAAAGCAACAGAGCGGATGCACTTTTGGATAACTAGAATCAGTTAATTGGAAACGGCAGCCAAATAATACAGTGATGTCCATTCTAAGCACATCAATTAATAATATGTAGTACTTCGTAAGCGAATTGTCATGTCACTCCTGTCAAATCGAGCCTTAACAAGATGGCTGCAAGAGTGCTACCATCTATGCATGCATCCGTACTAATTACTATAGATAATTAATGATGTCATTTCGATCTCATCCAAGCGTAGTCTGCGCATTTGTGAATAATTTCTGAACGTGTATGCATGCTCGTATTCTCATGGTTGGAGATGTTATCGAACAGTGTTTCTATTTGTCATAGCTACACCCAGACAGGATTGTAATGGATATATTGGATATCGTCTACTGACAACGTGAGGCATGAACAAGTTGCACCAGCACACATGAGCAATAAAGAAGCCGCAATACAACACCCTATTGATACTGGTGCTCGCAAACCCCAGAAATGTACTGCGCATGTCTGGAAACACAACTCGTCGTGCACGCATTGACGGCCCTGGAGTAATATAAGTATTATCTAGACAAGTTGAACAACCGACATGCCCTTGTGTTTTAACCATGTAAGCCTCAAATGTGTCCAGGAATATTTCAATATTCTCATAGTACATGTACACTTGCAGACGGATAGAAGAGATTATTTTTGATAATTTACAACTGGAATCACTGTCTCGGTTGTCGATCCAGTTATTCCAGTGGTAAATTTTCAAAAAATAATATTCTCATCAACAGCAACTGTACATTCCTCAAGCCGACTGCAAAGGCCGTTTTGGTCAGCTTCGCGGTGAAATGTTTAAGGACAAGTATGGCCTACATGCAAATTTATCCAGGGGCGATTTGCAATCCAATTAATTTTTATTATTTCTAAGGGAAACTCTGAGAACATAAATAATGATGGTGCAACTGGGGATCGTAGTATATGCAGACGTTACACACAAGGAACATACACACTAGTCATTGCTTGATGGCCTTGGTTCCATCCCACACTACCCAGAAGTGGATATTTACACTGGGCGAGTTTCCTATCGCAGAACTATCATACTACGTCCTATCAATATTATCGATGCGTTTTTTTATTCATGCGGTGGAGGTTCCTTAGTAATGATAGCCTGGTGAGATAATTACTCGCCACAGTTTGTCAGTTGAGAGCTAAGACTGTTATAGTAACCCGAAACGCTCCGGGGCAACGTAATCAACCTATGCATGTGCACACCCTAGGCTATGTGCTAGAAGTGATTACTCATTAGAAGGTTGTAACGGGAACGGTGCCAGTGACCGATGTCAGTAACATCAATTTCGAGTCTAATATCAATTACTATTTTAACCAAAACGGAATAATTGAATATGGAACATTCAGCATTAACTACATCCTCAGTGTGGTAATGGATTCTAAAGTGTGTCTGGTTGTAGATGTATCTCTATGTAGATGCTTCATCCTCACCATACCCATCTCAAACTCTCACAAGCACAAGCTGATTATACATATTTTAACAAGAGCTCCGCAAACGGCACATAATACCCCGCCCTGATAACACAGCAGTGAATGAGAGCTTTCAGAAAATAGCGATTTCTTCCTCAGACTTATACCTGTCATCCTATGAAGTTTCAAAGTGATCTGCTAAACGGTCATGGTGTTATTGTCCGGAAATCAATTTTCAAGTCTGTTGGCCATATTGGATTTCGGATTATCTTCTATTTCACTAGGTTTCCTCCTCAGATGAAATGGTTTTGTCATTCGGAAAAGTATTTTCAAGATGGCTGCTGGTGGCTGGTAACCATGTTAGATTTAGGGTCATCATCGATTTCAGTTTTTACTCAGACCTAGTCCAGCCATCCTATGAAACTTCAAGTCTCATGAGCTATGATGATTAGATAAATAGTAATGGAGCTATTATCCGGAAACCAATGTTCATGATGGCTATCATCCTCACTTTCGAGACCTTTCTTCCCGGTTGCTAGTCCAACCAGCCTATGAAGTTTCAAAGTGATCCGCTAAACGGTAACGGAGTTATTCTCCAGAAAGCAATTTTCAAGATGGCCACCTGTGGCTCGCGGCCATCTTGGATTTCGGATCATCATCAATTTCAATAGGTTTCTTCCTGGGTTCTAGGCAAACCTAGAGGTTTCAAAGCAATCCGATAAACGGTAACAGCGTTATTATCCGGAAACCAATTTTCAGCCGCCGGTGGTTGGCGGCCATCTTGGATTTCGGATCATCGACGATTTTGATGAGCTTTTTAATGGGTGTTAATCCAACCAGCCTATGAAGTTTCAAACCAATCTGACAAAAATGAGTAGAGTTATTGTCCGGAAACCACACTACTGCCCGCACGCACATCCACACGCCCGCCCGACCGCCCGACTGGCTGACCGCCCACCTGCCAGGACGGACGGTGCCATTACATACTACCCTACCAAACTTTTTGGCGGAGTATAAATATGCCAAATTAACGAAGGCATCTAATAGCCATGGCACCTTCGCCCGTGTTGGACTCGATCGATCCCCGAACGCCCAGATCTATAACTTTCTAGAAATCTATACAGGTAAGCTGTTGAATTTTTAAAACTAATTTGACCTGCCGCAGTTGCTACATATGGAAACAACAGCACCCACGTCAAAATATTGAACAGAATGTGTATTAAATAGCAACGATACACAATTCGTACACCGTGTCACACTATTAATAGTTTAAGATGGACTAAATCAACTCATCCATGCTGTAATTGATTATGACGTCATCCTACTAGTCACATAGCTGATTATGACGTTATATGATGGATGGATGGATACACTTTGAAAGGACAGTGCCACAACACGTGAAGGCTTCGTTTGTGAATAGTACAGTCGGCATGATTTTATGCAGTCTTAACTCGCATAGAATTATCACATTGGAAAGAAGGCATGCCCTATCTGTAGCACATTTCAGTTTTTACCGTTGGTCTTTGATAACATCTGCTTGAATTGGCTGATGAAAGTACTAGGGTTTTTTTTAGTCTGTCATCGTGGTAAGAATTGCACGGTGCATGTCAATATGCAGGCAATACGTATCTCTAATCTGTATTCGCATTGATGTTAGGTAGACGAATGAAAAATCTATGAAACGCATATTCTTTACAATACAGTCTTAAACATATTCTGTTGGATTCCAGTAAAATTGTTTTCAAAATATTCAACAGTTTTCATGTATGGTAGTGTTGGAAATTAGATATGGGGAGTTCATGAAATGTTTAAAATACTGGCTTGTGACTAAAGGCGCGGCATAACCAAATTGTTTAGATAAAGTGGCGGGTACATAATTAGCAGATCTCGTGGAATCTATGTCTAACAATGCCACGCCCATTTCTAGCAATGCCCTGTCCATTTCTAGCTAATCTATACCCACCTTTAACGCGTTTTGGAATCGAATTATATAACTTGAACCGGAATCGAAAATTCAATGTAATTATGCGTGTGCTTTGTTGAATAGCCTAAAACTAATGTTAGCTCGAAGCTGTTGCATTCAACAGAATGTTTATTAAATTGTAAATTCATCAAAGACATAAAATGTGTACACATTTAAGGCCGGAACTTTGCTTTTCTGAGCTACATCCCTTTCATTGTCTGATCGGGTCCCTCCGTTTCTTCACATGGCTGTGTTGAGTAAAAAAAGCAAAGCAACCTTACAATTCATTCGGTGGTGGAGCATGCCAGTTGAGTTATTGGAAACCATACTGTCAGGCTCGAAATCGCACCGCGATGCGAAAATAATTGACTCACGAGCTATTTCCCCGTAATAGTCCTTAAAGATGTGATATATCTATAGGGGCTTGGCAGTCTGTGTATGCCCCGACTCCCTAGTTAATCGTTTATCAGACAGCCTTCCAGAAAATAAACTACATCGCGCTGTGTCGGGACATATCGTATGTATGCGTCTGTCAGGTCCAGTAAATCAGTCTTAGAATTCTTCTAGGAACATAACATGATTATCGCTGTCCCTATTTGAGACAACGTTGTATCTTAGAAGGCGGACGTTAACCGTATATCGTTCAATCTGCCGACACCCTGTTTCTCTTGTGGTCTCTCGTGGTCTCTCGTGGTCTCGCGTGGTCTTGGGAAACGTCTATTTGTAGACAGCTGCTCGAAATTCATTACCGTACACTGATAATCGAGCCAGTCATCCCAGTGAACAATTTTCAAAAAACAATATTCTATCACTCTGCATTTCCTACGATAATATTTTTATTTGACTTAGCCATTTAAAGGTGCATATTCACAGCAAAATTACTGAAAATAAACTAGTTTATATTGTATACTTTTAGAAGCGTAATCTGTGAGCCTATATGAAAAGATACGAAATAAATCTGAATATATGATTCATTACGTATAAATTAATATAATTTTTAAGCTGCGAAATTTAAATAGAGGCTTGTGCCTCTATTTCAATTTCGCAACATAAAAAATTATATTAATGTATGCGTAATGAAATCATCATATGCTAAGATTGATTTCGTTTCATTACACACATAGGCACACAATTTAAGCCTATAAAAGTACACAATTTTAACACTTTTATTTCCAAGCATTCTGCCAAAAAGCAGCGCCTGTATTGGTCTTAAGTAATATCTATTTGTACGACAACAGAAAGTTATTTTTGTAAATGTTATTGTATAAATCAGTATTTTCTTAACAAATCTTGACCACTAAAGGGTTAATTGTTATAAGTGGAATGTTGAGCTCTTTAAGGCGCGGTCAGTGACACGAGAGGGGCTAATGTAATATACGAATCCATTATTTGTATTTCATGATTACACATTTCCCTCCAATCAACCTCCGACTATTAAAGAATTGTAATTATTCCGTGAGATATAAGATGATAATGTCGGCATGAAGTATGTATAGAGTTTGTCAAGTGGTGTTAGACTCGACTATTTAACAAGGCATGGCCACCTATAGTCCCAGTTTGGGGCACTTACTTAAAGTCTATTGCAGTTGAGTATGCACATTAGTTCACGCGTAAGCACGCATGAGGCATGCATTCACAATTACCCTTGCCATGTTTTGAGTCAGAAATGGGATTCTCATCTAACATCTGATCACAGATTTGTCACAAATATAATGAGTTGACATGTCACGCTCTTACCCAAACAAGAACAGGTATTGTAACCTGGAATAGACGTATCCAATCTGTCACTCAAACACCTGGGAACATAATCAATTAAGTCACTGGTTAACCGACGTCTCACTCAAAATGACGTATAGCTCCGTCAAAAAAATCGAAAACTCCGTCACGAGTATACGAATTGTATGTTTTTGATGACTTTACAATTTAATACGTGTTCTCCTGAACTAATTTGACTGGGAAATGTTACTGTCATAAGCAGCATCTGCCCATATCAAATTAGTTTCCGAATATTTACTATTCAACCTGTATAGTTACCTTGACATGTATATTGTGGGAATGCAGCGGGCAACTATACATTTAAATCGATTCAAATGCGCAAATGAAGTGGGCGGGGATGGGCGGGGATAGCTGGATGTGATCACTCTAGTAGCAAATGCGTATTAGCTCGTACTATGCGTTACGAAAAAAGCTAATCAAGTCATCCAATAGGTTGCATGGCGTTTTACATCAGTCATGATCACTGTAATGTCCAGGCGGATGAAGATTGTATCTAACTATACATGATCTGTGCTATCCCACATCATTCATGGAAAGGCCAACACATGTCGTGAAAAGGGCAAACCTGAATACTGTCAAATTACTTGTTCATGGTTCATGACATGCGAAACTACGTGTCCATGGTAAAAAGGCCAAGTGAGCAATGACAGTTTATCAAATGTTCAAATATTGTCGTTTTACGAATATTTGTGTGTGGGTAGCTCTATATGCCAACTCTTACGAATAGCAACAATATGTATTGTATGATACATCGAAAGCAGAGTACGTTGGCATTCTTAACATTGCTTATATTGCTATTGGTTTCCCATATCTAGAAATAGTATGCAATTAGTATCCATTCCTGAGTACAGAGTGGGACTAAGTATTTTAATCAAGTCTATTCAGCGATAAAAGTGTATTGCCCATCATTGATATAACATGTTGGACTAATGCATACATCCTCCACATCCCTCCCTCACCCCATATATCGTGTTGAGTTCTCAATTCCAGGCTTGTTACGGGAAATGCGTTTGTTGGTTTAATTTCCTGCATGTGACAATGATTGAGTTACGCGAGATATTGAACTCCGTCATCTGCGCATTAACGAGCGGCCATAACGTCATATTTGCATCAATAGCCCGTCAAAGCGTGCTGATTTATGGAGAGTCGTCTGAGAGAACTCCAGTAGCGATATCCGCGAGTTCACCACGGGATCAGGAGTGTATTTTATCTTGACACAAGCACATGTCAATGCGCTTGTTTGTTGTGCTTTGTATTTCTTTACAGGGCATTGCAATCACCATGATTCATGTTTCAAGCCCTGTTTACCAAAATAGTCCATTGGGTGTGTGTATCTGTGTGATATTTCATTCGCTATATGTGAAAGTGAAGCTAATACTATATCTCGTTATTAAAGCACCTCGTTTAGGGTGTACATGCATCTATGTTCACTTGGCAATATACTGCCATGATATCCGATCATTCACTAAATAATATAACGTCATTATCAATTACGCCGTACGCGGGCTGGCGTCAGAATCAAAATTCATATTTGATGGCATAACTAGCTCCACCGTGACCATTCAATGGCAGACACGTGTGCAGAGTGCATGCATTTGGTGAGTGTACTATTCAATACACAGTATGTTGAATATTTTAAAACTAGGTTACACAATTTTAAAATAATTTGATTTTTTAGATATTAAGCTCAAATCCAGGGAATGGGCTTTGGCAGCAAATCCTTTCAAAGTTCATCGGAACCAGAGCTTTGTAGGACATATACCGTTTGAAATTGACTGAAACTAATCACGCTATCGCTAGCACCAACGCTTATATCTTTGGTGTTAGTGGGCTAACCTTTTAACACTCATATCAGACAAACTGGCCTCTACAGTGGTCTTGAGAAATGTCCATTTGCAGACCATTATTAGACAATTTTTGAAAATTTACAACTGGAATGACGGGTACGATATCCGAGCCAGTCATTCTAGTGGCATATTAAAAAAAACAGTCTTCTCTTGCTCTGCAAATTGACATTTTCTTAGAGCAATTGAAATTGTCTTGAAAGAATTTAAGGCGCAGCGGATTAATCGGGCACCGGTGTGGTAGTGTAGCGAATGTGGTTACTTCGTAGAGCATGATCATGTAGGTTGCACTAGGAAACTCGGTTGGTAAGTCGAATGAGCTAGTAGATATTAATGCGACTGTCATGTAGAGAAGAGAGGATGTGGTTGCGAATGTGTTCATTTATGTACGCACATTCTCTGTATCTGTGTTCCGGGTTACTATCTGTTGAAACGCGTGCCAATGTTTCCACTAGAATGCGCTGTCAGAGTTGTCTACCAAATTATCCTAAGTTGCTTACTAAGATATTTCCTTGAGATGGAACGAGCTGCTACGCTTAGGAACGTGACAGCTCTGACCGAGCAAGTTAATCTAAGATCCATTCACGTGAAAATATAAGGGCATTACGTGTTAGATATTGACATCTATCTGTGCGGCATTAACCCCGTGCACATTCTGCATGTCCCAATGGGGGCATCACGGTCATAAAAGAGCGATTGGCGAAATGAGGGCAGAGTTCTGAGACCATAAACAGCTTATGACAACACGGGATTAAAGCTAAGTATATCTCGCCATCCTTAATGACACGTGCAAAATAACGGAACTATACACGGCGTTAATCAGAGGTGCTTGACACAAATCACACCAGCCTGACAAAGAAGTAATTGGTTTCAAAGCGGCTAGGAAAATAACTGTCAACTGTTTAGGAATAAGTCCAATAACGGACAAACAGTCAGTGATAAGAACCCAACACTCGGTGATGAGGTTTCGTGAAAGCTTAGTTCTATGGATACGTGAATACTAGATGACACTGGGTGAGTAAAGTCAAGCGAACGGAAATGAAAGTGTAGAACCTAAGATCAGTCATTTCCTTGATTGGTTCATCGTATTGACCAGGAATGTACTGAGGCACGCCCTATACACTACTAATGGTAATTTACCTTTCCAGAGTATTCGTCCACCATCTGACCTCGTATGACCTCATCATCAGCTCTGCGCGCGTATGATGACGCCATAATCATTACGTCACAGAGGGTTCCATATAGACCACCATCAAATCTCAAAGAGTCGGACACGTTGTATAAATTGTAATTCTTTGCTATTTAATAAACATGCTGTTGAATATGTTGAAACTAATTTAACTGGGCACTGTTGATGCCTTAGGCAACAACAACACCCAGTTAAATTAGTTTCAAAATATTCAACATCTTACCTGTGTAGTTTTTTGGAAATTGATAAGCATGGTTTTCAGAGATCGATAGATCCCAAAACGAGCGAGGTGTGGGTGGAGCTTAGCTAGAGATGGGCGGGGTATAGCTAAAATCGGAAAGGCCCTTTTGGGGATACAGTTGTCTTTATGCCTCATCCATTTCTTGCTAAGCTCCACCCGCGTTTACGTATTTTGAAACCAATGTTAAATTTGAGCCCTGTATTCGCAGAAGCAAAATTCCAAGCTAACTATAAGCTCTGGACTGTCTTAAGACTAATTTGACTGGAGGCCGTTGCTGCCTATGGCTTCCAGTCAAATTAATTTCAAAATATTTAGCATACTTATTGCATTGTAAATTTGTCAAATACATATCATTCATACACTTGTGACGGACTTTTTGTTTTTTTGTGGCAGAGTCTTCCTCGTGTTGGTTGTGACGTCAGCTAACTTGTGACGTAATTATTCTAAATATCAGATACTTGAGTGACAGATCAGAGCCATCGATTTAACAAGGGAAATGATATCATGAGCCAAACTATAGTAAATAAGAGAATGAATTTGTTAATAAAACGTTCATCAAAATAATAATGCACGAGAGTTTCCGCATCTTTGTATTCTGTACAAGCCAAACTACCGCCGGCGAACGCAATGCCATTCTCTTCGCGGCGCGCTTGGGGTATTTTCCAAACCCCTCACAACTAACCAGCTTTCAACCCACTATGGCCAAGAATAGAAAAGAGCACATTTGTGTAGCATAATAGAATCAGCTAAACAAAGTCTTTACATTAACTAACTTCCGTTCCCATGATTCATTGCCGTAACTGCCGGATTTCCTGTGAATGTCGGCTGTCACAGAAAAGCGCCCTGTTGAGGTTGTCACAACTTGGCCATGAATAGCGTAGCGTGCCGTTCCACGCAGCGTCTTTACGTAATCTCCCACGATCCGCCTATTTATAGTTCCATGATTTGGGGCAGACTGACACGTGACTAGATCTATCAAGTGGTGTACAGTTCACGATATTTCAAACTATCTTTGTTCAGTTTCGGGTATACGATTAGTGATAAATTCGTCCACATAAAAGCATGCTTGCCGTTAGTGCGTCCGCATATCATTTGAATATATCTTTCGAGTTTATCCATCCACCATATGAATCCACCAGATGATGTTTAGGATGGCGTCATAATCAATTACAGCACGAATGACTCGATTTATTCTGTCGTAAAAGCTTAATAGCCCGACACGTTGTACGAATTGTATGTCTTTCATATTTAATAAACATATTGTCAAATAATTTGAAACGTATTTGACTGGGCGCTGTTGCTGCCATAGGCATCAGCAGCACCCAGCCCTATTAGTTTCAACTATTCAAGAGCTTGCATGTGAAGTTTTCTGGAAATTGATAGTCAGAGACTTCAGGGAGCGGTGTGTCGATGGAGCATAGCTAGAGGTGCAGAGCTAAAACGGGAACGCTCCATTAACCGTTATCGGCATACATTCAATACCCCCAATATAGAAATAGCTATAAACGGTCTGTATGCCATTTGTCCTGGTGATCTGTGTAAAATATCACCAACATGAGATAATTCCTAAACTATCTGCACAGGAATAGAAAGCAAGGGGGTGGGGTGAGAGAAGGGAGAGAGAGAGAGAGAGAGAGAGAGAGAGAGAGAGAGAGAGAGAGAGAGAGAGAGAGAGATGGCGGGGGAGAGAGGGAGGGTGAGAGAGAGAGAGAGGAGAGAGAGACGGAGAGAGAGAGAGAGTGCGAGAGGGAGAAAGAGAGAGAGAGAGAGAGAGAGAGAGAGAGAGAGAGAGAGAGAGAGAGAGAGATGGCGGGGGAGAGAGGAGAGAGAGAGACGGAGAGAGAGAGAGTGCGAGAGAGAGAAAGAGAGAGAGAAAGAGAGAGAGAGAGCGAGAGAGAGAGAGAGAGAGATGGCGGGGGAAAGAGGGAGGGTGTGAGAGAGAGGAGAGAGAGACGGAGAGAGAGAGAGAGAGAGAGTGCGAGAGAGAGAAAGAGAGAGAGAGAGAGGGGGAGAGAGAGAATGATGCATAGTATGGTCCACACGGTGAATCGATTCGCCTATCCACCGTATCATCTTCTATTAACATAAAAACGAAGACATTCAGTCAGTGCCATATTTCTGGATATGAACAGACATGTAATAGTCAACGAAAAATGTTCATTGGTTAGATAACGCTCAAGAAATATTTTCATAATAGACGCGGACATTTAAAAGGTGGAATAAAAGAAATTTCGCGTCCGGAATTAATTGCGCCCGGAATGTACATTTGCAGAGCAAGATAAAATTTGTTTTTTTTTAATCTACCACTATAATGACTGGCTCTGCAGCCAGTGATTCTACTACGGTGGTGAATTAAAAAAAATGTCTTCTCCTCGTCTGCAAATGGGCATTCAACAAGCAGCTATTTTGATGTTCTTGGTCCGGTTTCGCCGCTAAAGGGTTAAATCAATGTTACAGAAGACTGTTGGTACTTGTTAGAAACACCTTCTAAGGAAGGTTTTATTATCGCAACACATATTGTACCCTAAGTGTGTAGGATGTCTAACTGGGATGGATATCTCCACGACGGCTGTGGACAGTGGCTGTATGCGACTGGGACTTTTACGCAAACGTACCCATCAAAAAAAAAAACCTATCAGTATGGAAGGGGCAGAAACACGATATCGCTTAAATGTTACACTCTTCAAAATAAAATCCAACTTTCAGCATTGTTTTCAGTGATAGTGAATGGTGGATAATAGTAGAGTTTAGCTCCCTAAGTCCTGCGTTTTCATATTTTTATCACGCGACCTACTTCACGAAACAAGCTCCCCGTTCGTGCTCTCGTGTTTCCCTGGAAATAGCAGTCGAATAAAGAATATTCTCTATGGATCCAATCAATGAAGCGTCTCTCAAAATGTGAACAGTATTGCAATTGTATTGTTGTCAGAATAAAGGTATCACTATGTGTTCTTTTTTAATGAAATGTGATAACATTAAGATATTTTAGATACCGACGATATGGAGAAATGTGAAAGACCAGTCACGTGTGTGTAAATCGGTAGAATTGGTGTTGGTGCGGGGCCCTGGTTAACCGGAATCTAAAAGAGTATTCCCAAGTCGGATCACTAACCAGGGTAAAACAGAGCTTACCATGCACAGGTTTAGTTAGCAAAAAAAAATCTCAATCATAAGAAATCATGCCATAGGTTAGTATAAACATTATATGCCAATGAACCTTTCCAGTGTTTGCTATTCTCCGCTCATCTGTATCTAAGCTCCACTCATAACTCGTCTGCGTTGGGATCGATCGATCTGTGGACTCCCTGACAATCAAATTACAAAAAACTATACAGGTACGCTATTGCACATTTTGAAATTAACTTGTTGCTAACTGACTTGCATATGGCAGCAACACCGCTAAGTGAAATTAGTTTTAAAAATATTCAACGTAGTGTTTATTACATGGTAAAGCCATACAATTCGTACAACGGGTCGGTCGATTAAGCGTTAAAGACGATATATATCGAGTCATTCATTACGCCATGTTTATGACGTCATCTTACACTCCACGTAGTTGAGTATGACGTCATATGATGTCATCTGATGGATGGATTGGCCAGCAAAGGCCCATTTGTTCGTATTGTTCCTGGAAATACAGGGAACAATTTTTATCTGTGCCCGTCCATTTCTAGATAAGCTACGCCCATGTATTACGTCTATTAGAATTCATTTGAAACTTTGAAACCTGAAATCCTGGAATCTAAATTTTAAAGTAACAATATATCGGTAAGCTGTTGAATAATTCCAGTTAGATTAGTTACAAAATACTCAAGATAATGTCTATGAAATTGTAGATTCATCATGGGCATACAATTCGTATATATTTTCGTTGCCGACTTTTCGATTTTCGTGACTGAGACCTCAGTATTGCGTTACACTGGTTACCTCTCTAGTGAGAACACGGCATCAGTTACGTCAATCTGGTTTGATCAGCTAACGTGTGACGAATTTGATTATCACATTAGATACGCCAGTGGCACATGAGATCCCTCTATGGGTGCTGTCTAAGTAATTATCAACTAATTGTAGTAAGTTAATGTAACGAATTCCTACCTGAGCGGTTCGTCTACGTGACCAAAATGTCGTGGTTAAGACAGATAGATATTTATTACACCTAAATCATACACATGATATGTGGGGAATATGAGTAAACATGTTCGACAGTAGGGACGTATTTACAGTACATTATAATTTGTGCATCTTACCCATATTATCTTATTATAATTATTATTAACATTATTATCATTGCAATTGTCCCCATCAAAGTCGCCATCGTCGTCGTCGCCGCCGCAGCCGCCGCCGCCGCCGCCGTCGTCGTCGTCGTCGTCGTCGTCGTCGTTATTGCCATTGTAGCATGTTGAGTTTCTGCAGTGGTCTATCTTGCTGAGAATTGGCCTTTAATAATGCGGATGAATGAACATAGTTTTATTAAGAGCTTCTTTTTTTTCTGTGGAAAATAGCTTAAAGAACTTCGAGTAATTTGGTTTGCTATACTACAATTTTGGCAAATACGTTAGCCTGTCAGGTATGAAATAGTCGCAAATAAATAAAATATGGTATTCATCACCAATATCGTGTTTGTCACATAATTGTCATGTTCGCTGTTCTCGTGGGACTCTCTCCCAACGACCCCTCTCAATAGATAAATAGTGATTACCGGTTCTAAAGTTGCTTAATCGTATTCTGTTCCTATCTCCAAGCTTGAGTAGATATGGCTCCATTTCAATGCTTGCTTTACACGCTTTGTATGTGTTCCCTTCCATAAGAGATCGTTTGAAAATAATGTTAACGTAACTACTCTATAGAGTCATTTGTATACATTTAAATACATATGGGTATACAACGATTACGTTACTTGTAATTTAATATTATATTAGTCTAATGTTCCGTCATGGGATGCTTATGTATAGTACAGTCAAGGGCCATCAACCTATGAATCTGTCTACTTTTAGCTATGCCCCGCCCATATCAATCTAAGCTCCTCCCACACCACGTCCATGTTGGGATTCGTCGATCTCTGAACTCCTTGCCTATGAATGCCCAGAAAACTATACATGGAAGCTGTTGAATATTTTGAAACTCATTTCACTTGGTGCTGTTGCTGCCTATGGCAGCAAACGCTCCCAGCCAAATTAGTTTCAAAACATTCGGCAGCATGTTTATTAAATTGTAAAGACATACAATTCGTACACCGTGTCAGCCTATTAAGAGTTAAAGACGTGCTAAATTGAATAATTTATGGCGTAATGATTATGACGTCAGCATACCGGTCACTTAGTTGGTTATGACGTCATATGACGTGATATGATCGATGGATACAGTTTGAAAGGACCATTGTGGAATAAATCTTCGTCTGTATAAGGCAATTTTCCGACCTCAAGTTCAACACGCCTATATGACCAGTTGTCAGCGAGATTCGAAATCGTGTACTATCGGTAAAAAGGGCGTGCATGTAGGCCCTTGCTGTGATGGTATTTCTATGAAAGTACTAACCGTCATAAGTGTGCCGCAGTCGATGATGTACTTGTAGAGAGAGACACATAGCCAGTGACGCACTTCCGCCCCGGTACCGGGGAGCAAGGGGAACTACATCAGGGAACTGCCTCCTCCCATTACCGGAACACCAATAAATGGACGACATGTTTGCCAAAAGGAATTATCTCATACCTCTTTACTCACAGTATCCGACTGAGTAATATTTAGTTTATATGTCCATCAACTTTCAGACTACGAGCTAGAAATAACGAGAACTGTTAGTAAAGCGATCAATATACGCAGTTACATACAAGAATGGAAGGTCACCACAATGAGTCGGCATACTCTTGAACATGGAATGAATATGGAATCACCGTCGTATTGTCAAAGCTAATGTGATAGATATGTTGCAGACAAGGAATGACACTTGTTCTGAGGTGTCGCCCGCTTCGCCGCTTAATACGCTATTATACATCAACACACATTCGTCAGAGGATAGCGGCAGGCACTTTTCCAGTTTTTGGTATGCCTGGCCCATTTATGACTAAGCCCCACCCACGTTTTGCCCGCGTTGGAAGCGATCTATCCCTGATGTCCCTGACTGTCAATGCCCATAAAACTATACAGGTAAGCTGCCAAATATTCTGAAACTAATTTGCCTGGGTGCTGTTGCTGTGTATGTCAAATTAGTTTCAAAATATTTAACAGCATATTTATTAAATAGCAAAGACATACAATTCGTATAGCGTGTCGGCCTATTAAGCGGCTAAGACGGACTAAAGATAGCCATTCATGCCATAATTGATTATGACGTCATCATCTACGTCGCCTAGCTGATTATGAAGTCATATGATGGATGGATAATCTGGATCCCTGTCCTGGTAATGCAGGACACAACGGCATCAGCTGCATACTATGTAAGTATGTGTAAATAACCGTCATCCGCATGCTCATCTCGTCCGCCAAACAACAGAAAACGTAGCCAAACTACGTGTTTCAGAAGACACCGCGATGATACCAGTGCCGGACTAAGCCGAGGGACAAAGCACCCTACCCCAACCCCACCCCCATACACCCTTTCAAAAAGAATTATCGGAGTTTACCAATTTGAACCTGAACATAATATATAATATATACGTAAGATGTTACATATATTCGGAGCACTCTGACTGGAAACTGGTGCAACACGTAGTAGTAGTAGTAGTAGTAGTAGTAGTAGTAGTAGTAGTAGTAGTAGTAGTAGTAGTAGTAGTAGTAGTAGTAGTAGTAGTAGTAGTGACCATTCACTCTTTGACCGACCTGAAAAGGGTCCCCAGACCTAATTAGAGGCATAATTCGGCTCTGGATGATACTGAGTATGTGAGCATCCTTGATAACTTGAGTTACTGGGCCGGTACCAAGTCAATACCGGCCAAGTAAGATGCATTTTACGAGACTAATATAATGATGGTACGTTTTAGCTACTCTGGTACCTTACTTGGGCGGTGGGCTATGTGTGGCATGTGTGATCGCAGCGGACGTCGTCGCAGAGCAGGTTGCGTTAGTAGCGACAAAAACTGTAATTTCTGACCACAAATCCTGGTTCGAAACAACTGGCGTTTCGTTACCACATACCACAATAAACCCTACATGACAGATGCAAATATATTCTTCCCGTTGAACAGTGTACAGCTAATTTAACAGGAACATTGTAACAGCTTAAATGCATGAATAGACGTTAGGATGGGGCATGCCAAATATCCATACACGTGTCCTACAATATTATTATGAGATCATGTGGAGATGCTGCAATTGTGGGACTGAAGGAACACAGCAATAATCACGGGATTATATGCAGTCAGCTGCGCCGTTTGTTGCAGATGTGGGACATCCAATTTATATGTGACAGCTCGGCAGGTCTGGGTTAATTGTGCACAACCCATATGGGCGTCTACTGGGAATGGTACGAAAAGCAATTATTTATTTCAAACAGACTGTGTGGACAATCTGTCAGTTCTGATAATGGGCCATTCAATTGTTTTAGCTATACCACGCCCATCTCTAGCTAAGCTCCACCCACACCTCGCTCGTGTTGGGATCGATCGATCTCTGAACTCCTTCACTATCAATTTCCAGTAAACTATACAGTTAAACTATTGACTATTTTGGAACTAATTTGACTGGGCCTATGGCAGCAACACCGTCCAGTGAAATTAGTTTCAAAATATTCAACAGCATGTTTATTAAATGGTAGAGCCATAACATTCGGCCAAGGTGTGGGACTATTACGAGTTAAAGACTGATTTTTTTATAAATACATACTCATTTATGACGTAATGGGTGTGACGTCATCTACACGCACCGTAGCTGATTATGACGTCATATGACTTCAGATTAATAGATGGATAGTCTGGAAAGTTGAATTGTGGATGTAAATCGATATGTGTTAGACATACGCGCACGCACATGGGTTATGCTAAAATACATATGCTTGCAAACGTGTAGCCAGCCCATGGAAACGCATGCCGGTACTTGTCTACCACTGCAGCAGTTATTTAACAGTTACCAACCTGGTGTTAATTTTTCGCCCAATTTGGTGGGAGATGGTTCTGTTGGAAACAGTAACATCTTACTCGAAACTTGTTGAGAAATGTATACCAGTTTCTATGATCTTGGCACAGCAGACTTTAAAATATTGACATCAGAGTTTAAAGGTTTAAAGACCAATCGGAGGATCCATGTTCCAGTAGAATATATGTTATTAGTTTCAAAATAGTAAACGCATTTCCTATGTAGTTGGCTTAATATTGAGATTCTGTCTTATTAAAACTTAGCGGGTTAAACTTATGCCATGTTCCCGTGCAGCCACTAGACGTCAGGTATATCGGCTAGCGCTCCCATTGGACTGGCTCTTATACAGGAATAAATACGTCTTTTATTCCGAAATCTAATTCCACAAAATCGGCGATTTATCGTCCGATATATCGCTATTGCTCCCCTATGTGAACGCGGCATATTCCCTCACAACTTGTCACCTAGAGTTACCGTCAGCCTTTTCTTTGGCTGTCTGCCAGGTAGCTCTGCGGTCATCATAGTATCTCCCTCTTCGCCAGGTAGCACCACTGTGCAGTCCAGGGATATCTTCCACAGTGTGAATGCAAACCGATATATCGGCTATATATTAACCTACATAGTACACGAAATAGTTAAAACGGATTAGGCAATGAGAAAGAGTCCCATAACAATGAGTAAATGTGTTTGAAATAATAGCCTTAGGCTGTGTTCACATCATAGTGCTAATCCGAAGTATGACCGATGTAAGACCGATCGAACGTAAATATTCGTTTGGTTGTCGTAACTTGCCATAACGCTTACACGAGGAAAATGAAAATTTGTGATCGATTGGACTTCCACCTGATTCGCTAATCTAATGTGAGCACGGCTTAGGAAGGCCCTGTTCTCATATAGCCGCCGTTTCAGTAAATACTAGGTATATCGCATAGCGTTCTCATTGGACTCTCGTTTATCCCGGAATAAATACGTCACTGATTTCATTAAATTAGGCCGTGCTCTCACCAGAGACTTAATCCGGAATAGTATGGCGTTATTCACGATTAACTCATTAGTGGGAACACGACCTTAATCTCACAAAATCAGCGTGTTGTCTTGCGATATATCGTTATTGCTTTCCTATGTGAACGCAACCTATTCCCTCAAAATGTGCCAGGTAGCGTTATACCGGCTGCATTTTCTCACACTCTCTGTCTGGTAGCACTCGCGTGAAGTCCAAGATTTCCTTCCACCAGTACGAATTCAAACAGATATATCAGCTATATATTGACCTGCACTGACTGCCAGGTAGCTCTAGGATCGACATTTTATCTCGCGCTCCAGCGGGTAGAGCCACCGCCCATGACTATCTTCTGCCAGTGTGACTGCTAACCGATATACCGGCTACGCATTAACCTACACAGTACACGAATTAGTTAAATAGGATTAGGCAATGAGAAAGAGGCCCTAGGCCGTGTTTTCACTAGAGACTTACGCCGTGTTCTCACTGGAGACTTACGCCGTGTTCTCACTAGAGACTTACGCCGTGTTCTCACTAGAGACTTACGCCGTGTTCTCACTAGAGACTTACGCCGTGTTCTCGCTGGAGACTGAGGTATGGCGTTATCCCGATTAAATCGGCAGTGAGGCCTCTATTTCAATTTCACAACTTAAACAATTATATTAATTTATATGGAATGGAATCATCATATGGTAAGATTTATTTTGTTTCATTACATTTTAAGCCTCTAAACGTGTATAACCTAAACAATTTTATTTTCAGAAATTTTACTGTGAATATGCACATTTAATGACTGTTCATTTGCAGACCAATAGAAGACTATTTTTTAAAGATTCCAACTTAAATGGCGGGCTCGATTATCGAGTCTGTCATTCCACTGGTTAATCTTCAAAAATGGCCTTCTCTTGGCCTGCAAATGAAGATCCCTCAAGAGAATCGCATGGGGCCGCCGCTTTTGCCAGGATTTGGTATGAAATTGTTAAATGCTCATGTAGGATGCATTATATTATATTTCACAATTAAGTGCAGGTGGGCATTACAGAGTATGCGATCCAAGCGGTGCTATGGTTGGTCACTTCTCTGCATTAAACGCCGTCAACATCAATAAACCTACCTATAAAATAATGTCACATTCTTTGATGTTGCCGACTTCATCATTAAACGGCCATTAGCATCCGATTATTTGCAGTATAACTCCGAGATCCGGAATATGGCCAGTAAATAATAGATGACAACCCATGTTAGAAGACCACCTCTGTGGGCCCGGAGACATTGTCAAAAGAACTCAGGGGCACGAGCCTCTATTTCAATGTCGCGACTTAAAACATTATATTAATTTATATGGAATGGAATCATCATATGCTAAGATTTATTTCGTTTCATTACATATAGGCACATAACTTAAGCTTATAAAACTATGCAATTTTAACAATTTTATTTCATTCATTCTGGTGTGAATATGCACTTTTAATGTAGATGTTTATCATATACCATAAGGCGTTCTGCTCGTAAACTATTTCTCGATATGGGAACACATGTAATATTCACACACATTTCATTGGTTAGATAACGCGACAGAAGCATTGTCAGTGGTTAGATAGCACGCAGGAAACATTGCTATTGGCTAGATAACGCGCAAGAAACATTGTCATTGGTTAGATAATGTGCAAGAAATATTGCCATTGGTTAGATAATGCGCAAGAAATATTGCCATTGCTTATATACCGCGTAATAACACCGCGTGTCCGATGACGCGGCAAATTGTTCCTAGTGACAAGGACGGCGAACATGTAAACAAGACATCAGTGTTACACCGACGGAATATTGGCGAAAATCTTGATTTGTATCACGATCACAAATGGCCTTGACTCCAAAAGCCTCAATGGCTGTGTTGTCCCTGTGGTAACTGTATTATGATCCTTAGTTTAAAAAATATGGCCAATTGTGAAATAAAGGTCAGGTGACCTAAGCAGAACCAAACTATTGAACTCTGAATTGTATACAAGTATTACAATGTGCCCAAGTTCGATTCAAGTAAGGTAAACCCGTCGTGAGATACAAGACACTACTACAAGCTAAACCAAAATTTGACCTAGAAGAACAGGGTTTTATTCCAAGGTCAGAGTGGCCTTTAACTATGAATGCATAGCCTCAATATCATTGTGCTCCACCCCCTTGACATAAGGCAACATGTGTCCAAGTTTAGTCACAATAGGCTGAACAAATCCTTAGATATAAAACGGTATGTTGAACAAAACCGAAAACTTAAGCGGAAATAATAGAATTATATACGAATGTCCTGGTGGCCTTAACCTTTGACCTGGATACCACTGTGTTCCATCTGGTTGATGCATGGAAACTTGTGCCCAAGTTTCGTCTCAATTAAGCGAAGCCATGGCCAGATATAAGCCGCTATGTTGAGCTAATTGCAAAACCTAACAGTAAAAAAACACAATTATATACGAAGTTCACAGTGACCTTGAAATTTGAGTTCATGACCTCAATATCATTGTGCCCAATCCGAGTTTACTCCCTATAGGGTGAAGCTATGCCGCGACATAAGGGGTTATATTGAGCTAAAGGCAAAACTTAAGCGTAAAAGTATAGCTTTATACCAAGTTCACAGAGACCTGGAACTTTGACCTCATGGCGACACTACCAGTGTGTTCCATCCCCTTGGGATACGGAAGCATGTGACCCGATTTTCTCTCAATATGGTCAAACCATGCCGAGATATAAGAGGATAGGTTGAGCTGAACGCAACACTTAACAGTACACAGTAGAGTTTTATACCAAGGTCACTGTGACCTTAAACTGTGAGTTCATGAACCCAATATCATTATGCTCTATCTATAAGGAAGCATGCGACCAAGTTTAGTCCCAATATGGTGAAACCATGCAAAGATATACACTTACTCGCGATTCGAGCCGACAAACAGACAAACAGAAAACAGACGGAGTAACGGAACCCATAGATATATTGGCGAACACTTTGATTTTCGCCAATAACAAACCGAGATACGGTTTTGTTGTTAATTAAAATTGGGTAATATATTCACTACCGATTTAGAGAATACATTTGGAAATGTGCATGATAGACACAGAAAAGTTTGGTTAAACGTAATTTCAAGTGCCAAATATCGATGTTTTGTTTGTAATTATTTTTTGTGGCGCATTGGTTCGAATTCTTAGCAAGTTATGCGTCACGGCGACGAAAACCAACACCCCAAAATGGTGCGTTCAAACGGATTTCATGGATCGACGCTATTGGAAAATTTGTCAAAATGTCGGTTTATATGAAAAATAGAATCTCAACCATCCCCATATCGCTATTATCAACCTCGTCGACAGTTATCGCATTGCACTCGCTAAAGCTTGCGCGATGTGATAATTCTCGACGAGGTTGATAATAGTATTATGAAATGGGACGTCGTCGCAGATCCTCTCTCTGTATATGAAATGCAGAATCCTCTCAAATATGCAGCATTTATTTAATATGACAGTGGACTAAGCCCACACACAAATACATGAGCTGGATTATGTTTCTATTAGAGGTATCCTTGATAACAGAGGTGACTGGAATGGACTGGGCCAATGTTGAGTCGATATGTTCAATATTCTGGAAATAATTTGACTGTGAGCTGTACATTGTCAGCCAAATTAGGTTCAACATATTCGACCGATTACCTACTTAGTCATCTTGAGATTTAGCGTCTCGGAATTCAGGCTTCAATGTTTCAATTCGATTCCATCACACGTAATAAAGTGGGCGCCTCTAAACATGGGCAGGGCGTGGCTAGAGGTGCCTCTCACAACGTAGGCAACAGTGAAATTGTGAACAAGCTTGTCTAGCTACGCCTGTTTAGCGATAATAAATTGCTACCTCACTATCACTCTATACTTATCCTATACAAGCCTTCCAAAAACAGTACACCACTAATACAAAGTTAATATTTGTTAGCCAGCAAATAGTGTACCAATAAATAGATATGTGTACAGAGACACGAATATATTTATATATATATATATATATATAAATATATATATATATATATATATATATATATATATATATATATATATATATATATATATATATATATATATATATATATATATTTATTTATTCAGGTTTTATTAGACTGCATTATATGTCGTCATCTGACGTCAGAATGAACTGCGTGACGTGTAGGATGGTGTCATAATCACGACGTCATGAATGCGTCGATGTAATCCCTCTTAAACGCCTAATAGTCCCACACGTTGTACGAATGTCTTTGCTATTTAATAAAAATGCTGGTGAATATTTTGAAACTAATTTGACTGGGCGCTGTTGCTGCAATATGCAGCAACCGCACCCAGTCAAATTCGTTTGAAAATGGTCAACGATTTAGTTGTATAATTTTCTGGAAATTGATAGTCAGAGAGTTCAGGGTGAGTTGTGGGTAGGGCTTAGCTAGAGATGGGCGGCTATAGCTAAACCGGGAAAGGTCTATTAGACCATAGTTTCTACGGAAATCCGTATATTGCGACCAACGAAATGCTCAATCTGCGAGGTAAGGATCATACAATATCTACGCATAGAATTAATATTAATGTCAGTATCTGGAATAGTAGAAACTAATTTTCTTGTCTAGAAACCAGCATAATAGAACAGAATCACGATGTTCGAAAACATAAGACATTTGAATAATAATATACTTTTAAACTGTTTAATGGCTAGATTTGGACACGAACCCAAAATATGTCAGTACGTATTGAATACCCGTTCACAGCACGAAAGAACACCATTGTTTAACTATACCACTGGAATGACTGGCTCGGTTAGGGCCTGTAAATGGACTTTCCCCAAGCTCACAGCAGAGACCGTTATTGGTGGCTTTCGTCATGAAAGGGTGAATCTGATGATACGATTCTGCGATACTTTTTTTTAAAGAGAAACAATGGTTTCCCAAAATATTCCTTATATTCCTAATATTTTCACAGCTTGTCATTCTAATTCAGCGAGTTAAGCCTGATCGCCTATGCACATTGACCACCTCACCGCGTTATAACATGTAGATTGTAATGTGGTAGCATTGGCTTTGGACTTTTTCAGGCGTCTTAAAAGATACTCCTGAGCAACGATGTACTAGTACGTTGAGAAGATGTGTGGCAGTTTCCTCTTCCTCGAAGCGTCGTCCAATGCGTAAATGCATCACGGATATCTCTCTTTAGATGATTCGCTTTTTTTTAAACCTACGCGTTCTAGTGATGGCGTTGCGGGCGAGAATTAGCGGGGCCATGGCCTGCCCTTTAAAATACACTTAATAAGGAACATCGTGACGATAAGTTAGCTGGCATTGCCCTCAGGGATGATGCCGCCTCCAGCATGCATATGGCGGAGGAATGTTACATATACTCGGGGATTTAATCTGGATCACAACAGGCTCCATATCAAAAGATGACCGGAGTATCAGCATAGCTGGTAATGTATCTAAGGCACAGATTAACTAAGGCTGTTGCTCTTCTGCATGGCAAAACCCTAGACATCTACACTTCGCAAACCAAATAACGGTCTTCTGAATAGTTGAAAGTGAATATACTGAAGAATGACCAATCTGCAGGACAAGACATAGTGACGCGTTGTGCGACTAATCTGTTAGATTATTAGGTTATCACATCACCATTATTATCCAGCTTGTGTCAATGCTTACGGAAGACAATCCGACAATGTTGACATTAAGCAGCCTAGCCCCAGGCCCATCGCATAGAACATCAAGCTGTTGACAGTTTGTGACGTGAATCGTGGATAGTAATGTGGGTTTGAAATTAGAATCCGCCCACTCCGAATAGATGTATCTGTTGCTCAAGTAACTGACGTCATAATCAACTACGGCATAGATTACCTGACGTCGCATTCATAATGGTGGAGAGCTCTATGTCATGAAGCTCGAAAATTCCGTCAAGTGTCTTTGATGGATTTACTGCTTAATAAACATTCGCTTGACTATGTTGAACCTAATTTAACTGGAAGCTGTTGTCAGTCACCATGGTTTCAAAAAGATATATAACTAATATATGCATCCTTACCTTGACAATTGGATGCTGGGTATGCATGTTTCAATGCATAGGAATCGATTCCAACAGGCGGAAGAAGTTAGCTTAGTTAGCCATATGAGGGGTATCTTATAAAGCATGAAACTAAAGAAAATTATGATTCACTTCATGGCGGAGAACCATGGAAGAAAAGTAAAATCCTGGCCTCGCTGCCTTGTACTAGTGGTGCCATTGATGCACGCTGCGTCATGAGGAGCATAGCTTACCAGTCCTTCTGGAAGTTATGGACTCGTAGACCAACGATACCCTTGACAAACAGACTACGTCTTACACTGAAACCTGCGTATCCTTGATGCTGTAAACCTGTAACAGCTGTGCAGTGCCAAAGGCAGGTCTAGGCACGCTTAATGCCTACAACCACAACGGCCTACTCACCATCACTACACGCCGATGGCCTGACAGTATAACTGTCAACGATACGCTTTAAAAGATGAGTAATACATCGCCCCTGTCAGGAAAAGTCACCCGAACAAGATGATCCATGTTTGCCATTGGAATTCGCCCTACTGGGAGCTAGGTAATATAAAGCCAGGAGAGCACGTCATTGTATATACCTGCTAAGCGTGTTGCGAGGTGACCTCAAGAAAGCAGGACAAGAATGACGCTGGGGAAGCTAAAGATCATGTGGCGGAGGTCAAGACGCTGTGGTCAAAAGCGAAGAACAGCCGATTGCAAATGTAGGATCGTTCTTCTACTACAGCCGCTGAAAACAGTCATCATTAATGAGGGGCATTGCCAGAAATGGATCCGTCCGATGACAATATATCTGTCACCATATGTACAGGAGTGTCTAGATTCAGAGCTTTCGCGTGTGACAGCGTTAAACAGGACCAACGTGTATTTATACAATAAATCCGTCTCTAAACGCGATACAGACAATTTCATTTAAAGGAAACTCAATTTATTTTGTACCATTCATGCGGCGATCAAATTTGCCAACCATAATTCATTCAGAATATTTTAGCCGTTTATCCTGCCGACAACGAAAAATATTCCGCAACATATGATGGCTGTCGGGATTTAGTTTTCAACCAATCGGGAAAAAACTAGCGTGTCTGCCTCGTAAATGTGCGCTTAGCCATTTGGCGCCATGCGTAGTTTGACAATGTGGTGTAAAAGCAAGCATACCGGTAAGCCGTTGAATATCTTGAAACTAATTTAACTGGCAGTCGTTGCTACCTATGACATCACCGACTTCCCGCCAAATTAATTTAAAAACATTCAACAAGAAGAGTATTACACAAAGAAGAAGAATATGCATGGGTACTTACATGACATCGCAAACTGCCGCTTGAGGAGAGAGAATAGTGGCGATCACTGTTCAATATGTACGCGATATTACAAAGCATATACTTGTGATACAGAGAATGGAATGTGACAGGATATGAACGATCTGAAATCTATAAACCATAATCTATCGGTGCAGAATAACATTTGAAATGAAATTAGCATCGCATGAAAGGAAGACTGTTGTGTATGTTTATGTCAATGATGTTAAATAATGTTGAATATGCAGCAGCAACTCTAAGTCAAATTAATTCCAAATGTCCAACAGCTTAACTTGAAATAGACCTTTCACTGTATCCATCTATCGCATGACGCCGTAAGTAACTACGTGACGTGTAGAATGACAGCATAATTAATGACGTCATGAATGACGTAAATAAGTACGTCACGAACGCATAATTGAAGACAGACTATGCGTTGTTGTACGATTGTTTATATGTTTAATATGTTGAAATAAATTTGACTCGGCGCTGTTGCTCGCATAGACAGGAACAGCACCCAGTCAACTTAGTTTCAAAACATTTAACACTTTATCTGTATAATCTTCTTTTAAATCGATAGTCAGGGAGTTCTGGGATCAATCGATCACAACACGAGTGAGGTGTGAGCGAATCTTAGATGGAGGTTGGTGGGGCTTAGCAAAAACTGGATAGGTCAATCCAGATGCTCATGCTGAGTTGGCGGAGCTTAATTAGAAATGAGCGGACCATACAGGGAAATGGATTGCTAGTTAGATTTTCACCAAATAACTACTTGCCTGGTTGTATATAGCCTATAATTTACGAATGTCTACGCCTTGATACTACATCGCTAAGTTAGCCCACTCACCTTGATTGACCATGGTGCTAACTTTGGTAGAATCGTGTATGCTTCTAGATCGAAATACTGATATCTACGTAATAAATCATATGCGCTATACATATACGTGTCCGTTTCGAACATCTCGTATTTATATCCAGTAGCGTCTAGTCAATCGATGATTAGTTGTTTTTTTATATATGTGAAATCGCATCAATCAATTTCTTGTCATTGAATAGTGGCCATACAGCACTCGGACCAGTTCACGTTCTGCATCTAATGGAATTTATATGTAACCCAAGAACTATATAATTTCACATCCGAGTTGAATTTTGTGCACTTCTCCAGCTTGCGTTAGCTGAGAACAAGCTTCAAAATGAGCACCGCAGGAACGATCGCTAGCAAGAATATGAAAGCATCTGTTATATTTGATTCATGCAGTCACGAATTTTTTCTGATCTGCCATTCAAGTAAGTGACGTCATGTTAACTGACGTCATAATCAAAATGCCGAATTTCATTCACGGGAATCGAAAAACCCGCCACTACAAATTTGGAATATTTTGAAACTAATTTGATAAAGAGCTGTTCTGCTATCGGCAACAACCCCCCCCCCCCCCCCCCCCCCAGTCAAACTTACCTCAAAATATACAACAACTTAATCCACCTTTCCTGACTATCCATCTATCAATCTGACGTCATATGTCGTCATACTCAGCTAAGCGGCGTGTATGATGACGTCATAATCACTACGTTACAAATGATTCTATATGGCTCGTCTTTAACTCTTAATAGTGCGACACGTTGTACGAATTGTATGTTTCTATTATTTAATAAACATGCTGTTGAATATGTTGAAACTAATTTAACTCGTTGCTGTTGCTGCCATTGTAATAGTTTTCTGGAAATTGATAGTCAGGGAGATCTCTCTCAACACGAGCGAATTGTGGGTGGAGCTTACCTAGAGATGGGTGGGGCATAGCGAAACCTGGAATGGTCCGTTCAGTTCCCTGTGCAGTCGTGTAGCTGTCTAATACGTATTTACATTTTACTATCACGTTAATGTTGAATTGTAATCGGCGCCATTTCGTCTTCTCAATCGATATGATGCGATGCCATTGGCGTGCCCATAAAACACATTGTTTAATATGCAATGCTTAGCATGGTTCCAATTTTGAAGCAACTGCCTAGAGTACTGCTCATAATTAAGCTAAACTAATCATAAACAAACATGTTAGTTAGTAGGAAATGCTATGACATTTATTTCGAACGTAATTGGATTGGCATGCCTTAGGCAGCATTGCCTCCCAATCTAATTAGTCTCTAAATATTGAAAAGTACGTTTTATTAAGCTGTGGGCACATTGTAGGTTATTTCTGAGCTATTGTACATTAATACACCCACAGCCTATTTATACGCACTTGATGCCTCACTCTCAAACTATAAATGAAATATCTGGCTTGGTATGTATTCTCAATAATATATAGTTCCTATATAGTTTGAGAGTGAGGCATAAAGTGCTTATAAATAAGCCATGGGCAGCAACAGCACCCAGGCAAAGGAGTTTACAAATATTAAACAGCGTACTTGCCGCGTGTTCGGGAAATTCATAGTCAGGGAGTTCCGAGATCGATCGATCCCAACACGTGAGGTCTGTGTGTGTGTTGTGTGTGTGTGTGTGTGTGTGTGTATGCGCGCGCGCGTGTGCGTGTGCGCGTGCGCGTGTGTGTGGGTGTGTGTGTAGCTAGAGATGGGCGAGGCATAGCTAAAACTGGAATGGTTCATTGCCATAAAGGGATTGACTTAAATGTGTATCATATAAACACTGCCTTCAACCCGTTTTAAAGTTCTCAACATGAACACACGTGTAAATAGTCAACGAAGATTTTCATTGGTTAGATTAACGCGTAAGAAATATTGCCATTGGTTAGATAACGCGTAATGATCCCACATGTCCCGCAGAGCCGGGACAACTGTTTCCTAGCGAATACGGCAGAGAAAAATGTAAACACGACGGGATACGTAGGAGTAGGAATTTTAAAAGTTGGATTACAAATAACTTCAAGTCCAAAATAACGATGTTTTGGTTATCATTATTGTGTGTGGGCGCATTCGTCAGAACTCTTCGCAAATGATGCGCCACAGCGACGAAAACGAACACCGCAGCACAGTGCGTTCAAATGGGGTTCAGGCATCGCATGCATTAGAAAACTGTCAAAATATAAATGTATATGATAAATAGAATCTCAAACTCTGTCCCATTTCATATAATTAGTATTAACCTCGTCGGAAATTACCAACATTGCACTCGCGAATCTTCGTGCAATGTGATAATTCTCGACTCTGTTGATTCATCAAGTCTGCTAATGAAGTACGCTTAATATAAAAACACACCCACGTGGCCGCATGTTTCTGAACAAGTTCACCGTCTCTAGAGACATACATTCGAAACAACTACTTCGACACATAATAGCCTCTTAGCACAATAATTGACGAATCCCATATATCGATCAATCATATGATGTCATAATCAACTACGCTAGATGCAGGCTTACGTCACAATCAGTTACGGCATGCATGGTGTAGCTAAGCCAGTCATACACGTGTAATAGTACGTCAAGTTGTACAGATTACATGTCTTTACTATTTAATAAACAGTATGCCCAATATTTTAAAACTAAATTGACCGGGCGCTACTGCTGCCATTAGAAGCAACACCACCGTGCCACATTAGTTTCAAAATAGTTTACAGCTTATCCGATTAGTTTTCTGGTAGTTGAGATTCAGAGAGTGAACGGATCCATCGGTCCCAACACGGGCAAATCGTGGGTGGAGATTAGCTGGAGATGGGAGGGGACATAGTTAAGACTGGATCCATCAATTGCGTATGTGATATGGCGGTTGGCTATGTTAGGTAGTAGCTATATTGAACATATACGAGCTATGTATAATTGGTCTCTGCTATGACCCGGCATGCGTAGAACTATCTATGCAGTTGCCCCAACCTTACCAACAGTTCTATATGGCATGCTGGTGAATGGGAACAAATGCGTGCAAGGTGACGGTAAAGCCTCGCTCAGTGGCAAGCTTATTGCTATACGCGACATACGGTGGCTCACTTGGCAGCGTCTTCAAAGATAATTATGCACACGCTAGAGGGTCTGTGACGGATGAGCGCAGTAATCATGCCAGATACACTGGATATAAATAGAGTTCATCTGGCACGCAATATCGGACGACATGGGACAGAGATGACATAACAAAGGACATTGAGCTGTCTGAAACCATGATTGCAAGAACATGTTTAATATAAAGTGAAACGTAACACTCAACGCTTTTAGTTCACAATTGATATGGTTTCTCTTCGAAAATAAATACATCTTGGATATTCACAGACAATGGTAGATAGCTGGCGGCATTAAACAAGAACCCACGCGCTGCTGGAGACCACGTCTTTGTCCATGGCATATTAGAAGGAATGGCATAGGGAATGGGTGAGTTATAGTATCTATTTCTACCGGCGTCTGGTTAGTTTTGCATTGACGGCAAGGGGGCCATCATCACCATCTTGCCAATTAATAACACACATCTTAGTATGTAATTCCGCGCAAATTGAGTCTTAAATATTTGGCAACACTCTTACTTGTATTTTCCTAGGTATGCAGATATATAGGGAAAAAACGTGGCACTTTTCCTGTGAACGTCGAGCTTATTGTGTAATCAAAGCGTATAATTGCGTACAAACTCGAGATAGGAAACTCACCATGAATCTCATCAAGACATACACATATATTGTGTCAGAACTTTTTCCAGTGAACATTTCCATTTTATCCATCCATCATGACGACATAATCACCTACATGACCTGTATAATGACGTCATAATCATGACGTCATGAACGAATTGATTTAGTCTGTCTTGAACGCTTAATATTCTTTTAATACTTTTAATACTTTTGCCCAATGTGTCTTGTCCTCAGCCGAACTCCTTACATTCCGCAGGTCCATTCTTGAATTGAGTGTACCGAGTCCTGCTTTCTCGAGGTCACCTTAGCTGGCTTAGCAGATTTATGCAATGACGTCCTCTCATGGCTCTGTATTTTCTGGATCCGAGTAGGGAGAATGCCAAGGCTCTCTGTGCTGATGTCTCTTCTGGCAGCTTGAGCACGTTACCAAACATGGACCATCTTTGCTGGGAGACTTTTACAGACAGCGGCGGCGTATTACACATCTTGTGTAGTGCATCATTAGTAATTATATTGTCTGGCCATCGGTGTCCAGTGATGGTGCGTAGATGTTTGCGGTGGCAGGCATCGAGTTTGTCTAGACCTGCGTTTGGAGCTGCCCAACTGTTGCAGGCTGCTCTGTATAAGCGTAGGTCCACTATAGCTCTCGTTTATCTTTATCGCTATTCTGTGACAATAAGGTTTGCCTCGAAATAGTAATTGTTTAAAACTGGAAAGGTCCTCTGTACAATCTACATATAAACCCATAGGCCGTACATGATTCGTGGATATATAACCAGACCCTTTGAATCGCCGGGTTCATAGCTAGTTAAGCTCCACCCTCTCTGGCTTAGCTCCTCCAATCTCTAGCTACGCTTATTCCATGTTGGACGCGATATATATACTTTGGTCCCTGAATTCACAGAGTGTAAATTAAAAAACCCAGACAATTAATCTGTTGAATATTTTGAAACTAATTTGGCATTGTGCTGTTGATACCTCTGGCATTGCTAAATATCAACGTGGTCAACTGCCACCTATTTAAAACGTATGTTTGTGCACGCATCTCACTTTAAATAATCGACATACCTGTTGCTTCTGTGCCTGCCATTCCCTCTATTAAGCATTAGAATCTACCAGCAATGCAAGTGGATTTGGTGATGATAGTTTGATACATTACACAGTGGTCGTTTGGAGGGCTCTCTGCATCCAGAGGCCTACGCAGTCAAGACACGCTACGACAACATACCTCGACCAGTCGCCATGAATTATTAAACAGAAGCTGTGTTATGGTGACAGACATGCAGCATGTCGTGCTGACTGTTACTTCAGGGATTCTTATACGTTTGTGAATGCTGAATTATTGAGCAAAAATGGAGGAAACTTGAGATTTACATGACGGAATTTTCTGGAAGACTCATGTGGGTATTTCGGCAATTGCCCATATTAAGATATACAATGTTGCTCCAACAGGCTAGCACATCAGTCACAATCGCCACGGCATAACTTATTCACGATCTTGTATAGATTGGTCTGAACACATTGAGAATGATAGGATTGGAATGCGGTGTGTTTTATACCAGCAACAATGTACAATCAAATCATGATCTCTATGATTAACCCAGTAATGGCTACATTTGTTCAACTAATCAAAATATGTATCTATTGAATGTTCATTTGCAGGCCAAGAGAAGACTATTTTTGAAAACTGAACCAGTCATTACAGGCGTAAATATGTTTTAAATAGTCTTCTCTTGACCTGTGCATGAACATTCCTCAATACCACTGCATACGTTGGTTTTGGCCTGGTTCGTCATGAAATGGTTACACAGTTAAGCTTGTATATAAAGGGCACGAGCAATTGTAGCCACAAGACAGTATTTATAAATATATTCCCCATCTTGAGGGTACAAAAACATATTTCGTATGCCCCGTCACGTGTGGCGTTTTCCCGATGCCTCAATATGGAGTCAATTTAGGAATCATGTTCTTCCTATATCCCATCCCTTTAAAGCCCAGCTCTACGTACAATCTACGCATGCTGGAATCGATGTGAAGCTTTGAACTCTGTATTCCCAGAATAAAAATTCCAAGGTAACCCTACACGGACGATGATGTATATCTGGTACCAGATTGGCGGGGAGGCTGTTGCTGTCAATGGCAGCAACAGCTCCATGCCAAATTAGTTTCAAAATATGCTACAGAATATGTTTATTAAAGTGTAACTTCAGTCTAAACTATTTTGTTATGGACTATTTCAATATATGTGAGGACGCTACATCATCATAATGTGACATCAGCTATCTTGTGACATATTTCATTACGATGTCAGATACTTGAGTCCGTGTGTGCGTGCGCGCGAGTGTGCATGCGTGCGTGCGTGTGCGTGCGCGTACGAGCGAGCGTGTGTGTGAGTGCGGGCGTGTTTGTCGAAGTGTGCGTGCGTGCGTGCGTGCGTGCGTGCGTGCGTGCGTGCGTGCGTGCGTGCGTGCGTGCGTGCGTGCGTGCGTGCGTGCGTGCGTGCGTGCGTGCGTGCGTGCGTGCGTGCGTGCGTGCGTGCGTGCGTGCGTGCGTGCGTGCGTGCGTGCGTGCGTGCGTGCGTGCGTGCGTGCGTGCGTGCGTGCGTGCGTGCGTGCGTGCGTGCGTGCGTGCGTGCGTGCGTGCGTGCGTGCGTGCGTGCGTGCGTGCGTGCGTGCGTGCGTGCGTGCGTGCGTGCGTGCGTGCGTGCGTGCGTGCGTGCGTGCGTGCGTGCGTGCGTGCGTGCGTGCGTGCGTGCGTGCGTGCGTGCGTGCGTGCCAGTGTGTGTGTGTGTGCCAGTGTGTGTGTGTATGTGTGTGTGTGTGTGTGTGTGTGTGTGTGTGTGTGTGTGTGTGTGTGTGCGCCGGCGTGTGCTCTTGCATGTGCGCGTGGGGTTGTGGGGTTGGGGAGCGGCGGTGGGGTGGGGGGGGGGGTGTCCAGAGATACGCTAACGTACCAACCAGAACATTGGACTAAACGGTAAATCGATATGCCTCGATTGTGTCACAATAAATCGAGATAGTTTATAGGGTAATTTCGTGAGCCCGTAGTAGCTACACTGGTTGATTAGCTGGATGAAGTATTGCCCGTCGCATTCTCTACCACAGTAACCGGTGTTCGATAAATGTGCTTGATCTTACAATACACGCATAACATATGTTTCCCTAACCGAAACAGTGGTATCGTAAAGCTGTCCAGATGCCGACAACATACAGGGGTGTGATAAAATTGCGTCTGAGG
Source organism: Chaetoderma sp. LZ-2023a (assembly GCA_034401795.1). NCBI lineage: Eukaryota > Metazoa > Mollusca > Caudofoveata > Chaetodermatida > Chaetodermatidae > Chaetoderma > Chaetoderma sp. LZ-2023a. Next base: position 71,188,343 of record CM067364.1, read on the forward strand.
GCGAAGTAATGACCAAGGTTTCACAAGTTCAGTAAACGTGATCCAAGCAAATTACCATCGCTAGCACATCGCCCCTCTTTGTAACATTGCCTATCTTCGAGCACTTTAAAGATGGTAATGCGAAGAAAGTCATCTCTCATTAGCAACCATATCTTTTCTGCTGCTGCCAACTGAGACACTGACCTCTTAGAATCATACTGCTAACGGGCATAATGTGTTCCATATATTCATGCCAGTACGCTCAGCATGGCAGCAAGCTGTTGTGATACCAGTTGCTTGTCAACATAGCTTCAGAACGTTAGATATGGTATTTCTTTCACTGTGTACGTAATTTATCATGCGTGGTGTCTCGCGTTGAACAGGTTAAAACAGTGACTCTATTCCTCGACATAGTGTATACATACCAGTGCAACATATAAGTCCACCCCTCTTAAGCATCATGGATTTGCATATAATATCGACTGTAGATATCTACCCTGGCCTTTTAAACATAACGGGCATATATATGGAAAGTCTCAAATTTGAAACGAGTTAAAATAACAATTTTGCATACAAGAAATACAAAACTCCTTCTGACAACATATGTTGTATTGCTTGGTATAAAGATATATTAATGAACGGTTTTTTTAATTATTTGCCAACAATCCATAGATGTTTTAGCGAATAATTGCTATTTTGAATAAAACCTTATTGTTACATAATATCGATACAGATAATAATAAACAATAGCTATAACGGACCGTTCTAGTTTTAGACATGCCCCTCCCATTTCTATCCAAGCTCCACCAACACATTGACAGTGTTGGGATCGATTGATCCCTGAACTCCCTGCCTATCAATTTCCAGAAACCTATACGGGCAAGCTGTTAAACATTTTGAAACAAATTTGACCGGCCTCCGTTGCTGCCTATGGCAGCAACAGCGTCCAGTCAAAGTTGTTTCAAAATATTCAACGGAATGTTAAATTAAATGGTAACGACACCCGATTTGTACAACATGTCGGACTATTAAGCGCTAAAGACTGACTATATCGAGTCATTCATGGCATCGTGATTATGATGTCATCCTAAACGTCGCGTAGTTAATTATGACGTCATATGGTGCCATATGATGGGCAGATAGACTTGGAAAGGATCATTGTGGTTAGAAAGTAGCTAACATAAAAGCATAATGCGAGCGGTCAGACCACGATAATGATAAGGATAACGAATAATCGAGAAATCGAATTCAGGGAACTGTTTCAAGAGATAGTTTGTGTCGTGCCATAAAGATGCGACAGGTTGATTAATAATTACTTTCGAGATATAAATACATTTGGAAATTGTCAGTATTTTTGTTATAATGGTCGTATTGTATTATTAGTACATACTAATTTGTATACATTAACACTGACCCCGCCACACATATTTGCTAGTAGTTGTTGTTCTGGAAACTCGTGTGCGCGTATGAGTTTTCAATTTAGGGAAGCATTATATTTACGAAATAATCTACTTGGAACTCAGACAATCTTAAATATAACTAGACAGTCTGTCGACGAGAGACACAATTACTAGCGCCACGGTGATCGCCAATTAGACACATGAAAGTGCTACACGCCGGACGCTCTGAAACCGCAAACAAATGATATCAAACAAATAAGTTGTATAATAATATTTTTTGTTTATACAAGACGAGAGATGAATCACAAGCCACCGCTAGGTAACGAATACGCTGGTTTCTCTGCAGAACGCGGATGCAGGCGACTGTCAAATTTGTGTTTACGTTTTTCATATTGCTGAAATTCACAATCTGCATCGTATTGGATATTGAGTAGTCATATATATATACCGAACCGTAAACGAAACGTCACATCAATAGACGATATCAAAAGCTTTATTTTGAAATGTGCACAACTTTGACTATGGGCATCGGAGGAAGCCAATTCTTTGTAGGCATAATCCCCATAGTCTGTGGAATGTGTTGCGAGTATTTGCTCTTGGGCCTATGACGCAATGGCCAGAGTTAAAGTGTGCGAATTAATACCTTGAGTGCCCACCATGGGCGTTGATCACGGGCACACATCTCCTGTCCATGGAATGAACAAGGCAGTCGATAAAGACGAGTGAGATCCGGGCCCATACCCTCAGGAAGACTACACTCAGTTCAGCTGCAGTTGACGGAGTTGGACGTATTGTATGAAGTCTTCTTAGTATCTCATCCACCAAGTGTTCAATGGGGCTCACCTCCGGACTGAGGGCAGGCAAGGGCACGCCTCTGATGTGGTGCTGCTGGAGGAAGTCTTTGGTGGCGCTGGCAGTTTGGGTTATGGGCGTTGTCCTGCTGGAAGGTGTCATTCGGGTGTCGTGCGAAATCGGTACAGCATGGGGTCTCATAATTTGGTCAACGTACCGAACAGCCATGACGCCATACCCTCTACCGGGACAGATGTTCTGGAAAACCACAGGCCCAACTTTCTGGCTCAGGCTAATTGCAACCCAAACCATGATGCTTGGTCCTCCCCACTGGTCTCTGTCCATGGCGCATGCATATGCATACCGTTCGCCCCTCCTGCGCCATACGCTGGCTCTGCCATCTGCGGTAGAACGGCAGTAACGGCTTTCATCTGAGAAGACTATGATCCTCCATTGCTGATGACGCCAATGCTGATGATACATGTCCCATTGCAGACTTTCCCGACTGCGATGATCTGTGAGCAGAGGCGCCCTGGCTGGACGGCAACATGTTGTTGGCAGCCAAACGGCGTTTGGCCGTGTCTTCACCAATGGGTAGCGGGTGGGCGCCAACTGTATGACGAGCTGGTTCCATTGCTCTAGCGAATCGGCCGTGGAGCTGTTGACGCGGTATGTAGTGATCCTGTCGTGGCGTTGTGACCCTGGGCCGGCCACGGTGTAGACGGTCGTAGATGTGGTTCGTGACGCTGGCTCCGACGTTGTATAGTGCGTACGATGCGATTTAAGTTATTTGCAATGACTTCTCACCGTTGTCCGGCGTTCAGATTTTCGATCAGTCGTTCATGTTGTTTTGCACTTAGTCATGGCATGGGCGTTGTATCCAAATCACAACTGCCAACGTTTAAATAATGGGTGTCTGTTATACACAGAGCTACCATTAGTTGCGCGTGCATTTCATTGTTTCCGTTAATTGTTTGCAAGCTGGTCCCATGACGCGCGCGAGACAGCGGTTTTTAACACATTTCAAGACGTAATCATCCAGAAATGTGTGCACTTTACCTCTGGCCATTGCGTGATCGCCACAAGAGAAAACACGCGCAAGACATTCTACAGACGGTGGTGATTATGCCTGCAAAGAATTGGCTTCCTCCGATATCCCTAGTCAAAGTTATGCACATTATAAAATAAAGCTATACTAGCTCTTGCTAGACTCTAGTGATACGACGTTTCTTTTGCGGTTCAGTGTATGAGAATTGTTGTTAGCATGCGAGTATTGCCCCACTGGACGCGTTTTATGGACATGGTTCCATATGTTAAAATAATGTAATGCTCCATCTGGTATAGATCCTTTAGAAATGTGATTGCCAGGGGAGCTCGATTTTAGTTGGGTGCATCGCCCCGGTGTTGCTACTCTGTGTGCAGTTATCGGCATATGTTATCCCAATGGATGAATCAAATCTGCCAGTCAAGTATACAACATCATAAGCAAGGGCATGTACGCTGATGTCATAATAAAAATGTGTAATGAATAACGCATCTAAATCCGTTAGAAATATTGAATAGTTCGTCAGTTGTACACATTTTATGTCTACTATTTAGTAAACACTATGCTCAGTATTTTGAAAATGATTTGACAGGGCACTGCCATATTAGTTTCAAAATTGGCAACAGCTCACCTGCGTAGTTACCTCGCAAATGGGCATCTGGGAAGTCAGAGTTAAATGTATGTGCATCGACCCTCACGCGCTTAACGCCTGTTGTGCCAACAGCGCCTCAAAGTGCTCAAAATACTTCTTGATATATACATTCTTTCGCCGGCTTGACCACTAAAGGGTTCATAGTAAAGACAATTAAAGTGTCTAACTGCATGTCGAGAGAAGAGTATTTTTGAAAACTTACCACTAGACTCACTGGCTCGCTTATCGCGGCAGTCATTCCAGTACTAACTATTAAAAAAGACTCTTCTCTAGGCCTTTCAATCAGCCACGTCTGAAAAACATCGCAAAGTTGTTTTTGGCCAGTTCGACGAATGTTAACGCATGAGCGGAGCTTAGCTGGCTTCATCCATTATGTATCAGTATCGTTATCTCGCTATAGTATGACGAGAAATAATTATTCTTCTAAAAATCGACAATCTTTGAATTCTTTGCTTAGAATGATTTCAATCTCCTAGTAACGGTCTTAGAAATTGTTCCACGATCTCTGCACCCCAACAACAGCATTCTTTATCAGAGACAGTTTAGATTACCATACTTGACGTCATATTAAACAAGATAATAATATATTACGCGTGTTATTGCCCTTAAGCATAATCAGTTGCGTCAGCGAAGATGTTCAGCTTTGAATCATGGCCCCTGTCTAACACGATATCGCATGTGTTTATGGTAAGATCGATCAGGACGCCATTGCGTCCAACCGTCTCCATCTAGCTCTCTCTCTCCAGCGATCGATAAAATGGTAAACGAGGCCATTTCCACGGTAGCGATATCGTAGCCCAACCATTAGACTTCATTAGGGGTCTTTGAAACTTTCAGCAGCAGCCGTAAAAGATGATTTTACAGGGAGATATCGGGTCCTGTTTCTATTTCTGTTTTAGCCTGTGCCCTCTATCGTGTTGGCTACGTTATTGATTACCGTTGGTCCCCTCAGGGTCGGTTACAGCGAGTTAATGTCCCCGGCGCCCATAAAACGATAGCGGTAATTCGATGGAGAGGACGTTATGGCCATATTTCCGTAACATTATTTCCGGTTTTATGAAGCACGCCCGCCGTCAGTGATGAATACGTAATTTGAAATGTTGATCAAACATTCCTGCCTTGGACCACCTCTACCTTAAAACCACAATTTATACTCCATATTCAGTATGTATTGGTGGTCAACTTAGGCAGCGATAATTTAATGTAGAAACGATTGCAAAAAAAGATGCTGACGTTTAACGGTGAACTTTTATAGACGACGTATTCCAAGGGGCATATCTCTGGACCAGCTACTTATTTTGAAAACAATTTGACTGAAATTTGTTGGTGGCTAAGATACCAACAACTTTCAGGCAAGTCGTTTTCAAAATATTCAGCAAGTCAATAATTTTTGCTAATTGAAATTATGGGCTGGTGGCTTACAGCTCAGCCAAGCAGTTAAATTACACTGTCTCGTGCAGGATCATTAAAGCAAAATTCACGTCATCTTATACTGTCTATTCAGATGATATAACATGTCACCTATAAAGTGTACATCACATGTAACGCTTTTATCATACCGTTAATGAAAGCTATTCAACGCGTTAACCGTCTGTCTGACTGCTGAGCTTTTGCTGACGACATATTCTAGGGGTTATATCTCTAGACGGGCTAAATATTTTGAAAACAATTTGACTGAAAATTGTTGGTGGTTTAGCTACCAACAACTTTCAGTCAAATTGTTTTCAAAATATATTCAGCAGGTCACGAGTGTTTGCTGATTACAATTATCGTCTCGTGGCTTACAGAAAGTTAATAGCTAAAGGTTGATACATTCATCTAGTCTAAGACAGAAGCAGAGTTGCCGTACTGTAAGATAAATGCGATGGTGGCTGACAAATTGCTGAATATTATGAAGATGAATTCACTGGAAGCTTGCTTCCAGTCAATTTAGCTTTAGAATAATGTTTATGATAATTGTTACGTAATACAGAATATGTTGTACGTACACGTCCCCACACACTTACTTTCATTTGAGGAGACAAAATGGTGGCGACCTGTCATCATAGTACACAATTAATGTGATATACAAAGCATTGTGAAACATATAACGGAATGTGTCAGGAATATATAATTATATATCCCATGATCTGTTAGTATAATGTACCATTTGAGTTGGAATTATTATCAGTTTAACACCTTTTGTGTCAACAGCGCCTGGAAAACACTCAAAATATTTGTCACGCTATTTTAATTTTAGAAAACTAGTTTTTGTAAATTTATCACTGAAATTTATTTTCGCCGGATTGACCTTTAAAGGAGTAATAGCAAAGAAAGATTAAATTTGTTTACTTAGCCAGCGTCTACCCGCAGGACGAGAGAAGAGTACTTTTGAAAATTGACCACTAGAATGACTGGTTCGGTTAACCACTGAAAAGTTGTTGTTTCGCCAGTTTGACCATTAACTAGTTAAGTTGACACAAAGGGGATTAATTATGGCTAAGCTTAAAAAAAATTGACATTTTTGGTCGGTCAATGTTCATGCACATGCTAAACGGAAGTATTTACGAATGGAATTTACAAAAATAGCATTTTTATTGTCCCACAAATGGATATTTCCCAAGATCACTGATGTGGTGTTTTAGCCGGCTTGCTCATTAAGATCTCATTTTTGAACACGCACGACTGGAATGACTGTCATTCCATTGGTAAATGTTCAAAATATTCTTTTCTTGCCCTGCGAATGGACGTTCCTCAAGACCACTACAGAGGCGCATTTGCCCGGCAGGTCCATTTTAGGGATAACTTGACACAAGAGGATTTAAGAAATATAAGAAATCTCAATTGTTAGTATTCCTTATTATAATTTAGAGAAGCTCTTCGTGAGTTTGCGTAAGACTCCATTGGGAGGATGGTGCTAAATGTATGAAACTCGTTTTCAAATAGATGAATTGCATGTCTCATCATCTTCGTTTTTCACTGAATCATGTCGCCGTCAGATGCTGGAATAGTGTGTGTTCTTATTAGGAGGTGAGTAAAAGGGTGGATCCGATCGGCCAGTCAACTATCTGACGTCAGATTTAAAAATGGCACTCATTAGCTGACGTGACAATCAAAGTGGCATCCATCATTCGCGAAAGTTGCAATTGTCTGGGAACAAAGTGTCGGAATTCACCATTGCCACACGGCAGCAACCACTTCCAATCTAATTAGTTTCTAAAAATACAACATAATATTCCTTACATCGTAAAGAATGTGTCGTGTCTATTCTGTCATGGTTAAAGCGGTACCACAAAGCATGTACTGCTACTCAAACATGTGAGCAAAAAAAATAGTTTGAAGAAGAGAACGGTTGCATGCATGTGAGTCGGAAACCAGCGCGGAATGGCAACAGCGACATATCAAGTATGTACGGGAACACAACATCTGTAAGTCATGCGAGCGCCAGTGTGCGTGACTTCACGTCATATATGGCCAAAACACGCACATAATACCCGCCCCATAAAGCTCGCGATGCGAGGACGCCGAAACCACGAAATGAAATTAGTGTACGCCGGAAGTCGGGTTTAATTGCGATAATGGCGTTTCTGCGCAGATTCCGGAGGTATAGTCGCACCGGACGTAGGGGACGGAAATGCACGGTAACCGGTTTTCGTTCAAATGCCATTTGATGGCACGGTGTTTGATAACAGGTGCGTGGGAAACATAGTATGACTGGCTTGGTCTACTGCCCCGGATCACGTTTATAAAAATGGCGAACCATGATTGTGGTGAAATTATACACTGGTCAAAATGGAAACACAAGCTTTGACTGCACACAGAGTTCACGTTAGCCTAACTCCGGATGCTGACTTTCATGACAGGTTAAGACACATCTTTTACAAACACGGACTTCGAAGCCATCATCCATTAGTGTGCTATCTGATTCAAGAGAAGTGTATTTAACATTCTGAAATGAACAATATTGTGCTGAAGAAATTTTCTTATCTATTTCTAAACCCGAGGTTCCCTAATACTTCTATATATGCCGCTATAGATGTTGTCTGAGTGGTTAGCAAACCAGCGTAATGTATCGAGCGCTTACCTCCGCCCCGTTCACAGTTATTGCATTGTAGTCTGCGTGGATGTCTGCGCGACTGCGTGCATAAAATAATGTGTGCGCGCGTACGCGTGAGTATGTGCGTGTACTTAACTTTATCTTCAAAACCACAGATCAAAATTGGTTCAAATTTAACACAAGAACAATCTTACCTTGAAATAGGATCGGCAGAGGGCAGCCGTACTCAGGATACAATTTCTGATCCGGATTGAATTAAATTCTGGATCTATGGATATGTCGGAAACTGCCGATGTTGGCTTAAATGTTAACACGACGAAGGATGTTACCCTAAACTACTATTGTACAATTTCGGGCATAATATGTCAACAAGCGGGCGGATGCGTTTGGTCGAAAAGCACATCGCTTAAAAGGCTTGCAAGGCTATTCTTTCATTAAAACGAGGGGCTAGGCAACTTGACCAACCCATTGATTGCCAATTAAAATTGTTCCATCAAATGATAGAGTCAATACTGTTATATAGGTGTGAAAGTATTGGAATTGATAATATAATAATATTATATTATTAATATAAACGTAATATCATGGAAAAGGCCAATTTAGACTTCCTTAGACATGTCCTAAATGTTAAACGTAGTATACCGAAATATATGATATATCGGATTGGTTGGAAATTTACCCCCCAACCGAGGAAAGCGCAAAGCATCATAGCCGACACACGGTTCCACCACAACGATGTCGCAAGACAAAGTGTTACTTTGCCGGTGACGCTTTCACAACATGGACCCCACATACCGTGCTACCAAATACCGAAATACAGTAATGCCACGTGACTTGTATAACTATGATGTTTGGGATCTTGGAGGAATACCTATAAATGTGGTCATAAAACAAAAGATGATAACGTACTGGTTAATCCGTAATACAGTTAAAGAAACGAAATCAGCATTTACATTGTACAGATACGCGTTTCCCGACTACCTTCAAAACGGAACACAATATAGGTAGTTAAACCGCATCACACATATTGTGAATAATACAGGGCACAGCTACATTAGTTGACAAATTTACCACTGAAATGACTGGCTCGATAACCATTAGCGTGGCAAAATTTTAAAAATAGTCTGCTTGCGGCTTGCAAATGGATATTCAATAAGACGACTAATGAAATCATATTTTGATATTCTTGATTAAATTTAGCCATTAGAGGGGTGCTAATTTCATCTCAAATGTTGCACTGCACTGATAGATTATGGTTTATAGATTCCATCATTCATATCCTGTCACATTCCATTATCTCTATTATAATTATGGGCTTTAAAATATCGCGTAAATTTTGAACAGTGGACGCCACCATTTTGTCTCCTCAAGCGTTAGTGCGTGATGCCATGCACGTGTCAAGGCATTACATTCTGTATTTTGAACAAATGACCGTGGTGAATATTTTGAAATTAATGCGCCTTGAAGCTGTTGTTGCCTAGGGAAGCAACAACTTCCAGTTAAATTAGATTCAAAATATTCAACAGATAAAATGTAGGGTTGCCTCTATACCGCATTGGCAAAACATAGATGGCACCTCTAAGACTGCGAGTATATACGCAGTCATACAGGCTATGATTGGTTGAAAAGTAAACCATGACAGCCATCATAGGCTGTAGAAATGTATCAACGTGTAGGTACTAAAGCATGAATACCTTTCGCTGTCCGCATGATAAATCGCTGAAATAGCATGGATGTATTACGAGTGACAAATGCTATCATTTGATTGGTTAGTAGACGATTATGTGGATTTTCCTTTAAAGGGCTAAGTCGTTATATATAGATTGATACCTCTAGTGATCAGAACTAAACATGGGTGCATTCAGTCTCTTCACTTCTGCACCGAGGAAAACAATACTCACTCACTTAATGTGTAGATGACTGATTGGGAGAGATAATACAAACAACAACAACAACATCAACAACAACAACAAAAACAACAACAACAACACATACACATACAACTGCAACAACCACACCAGCGACAACAACACCATCAACAACAACATTTACAACAGTAGCAGCAGCAACAGCAACAACAGCAACAACAACAAACTACTACAACAACAACAACAACAACAACAACTCACTCAATCAATAAAATTGACGTCTTTGAACAATGATTGCTGTACAACGTTAGTCGTCAAATTAAGTACAGACAACGACAACAACAACAACAAAATCAGCAGCAGCAGCAGCAGCAGCAGCAACAACAGCAACAGCAACACATACAACAGTGCCAGCAACAGAAACAACAACAACACCAACAACAACTACAAATGCAACTGCTACAATAACGCTGACAACAACACCACCACCAACAACAACAAGAACAACAATAACACCGCTGCCACCACCACCACCAACGACGACGACGACGACGACGACGTCGATAATAGTAATAAAAATATTATTAATACTAATAATAATAATAATAATAATAATAATAAAAATAATAACACATTTACTGAAGTAACTGTAAATCTGCGATGACTGGGCATTAAGGAGTATTATAAGCCCTCTTCTCACATGATCATTGACCATGTCTGATGCTGATCTGATAAAAAGTGTTGTCGCAGTTCATAGATCCATAGTTGAAATCCCCATAGTTTTACACAGGGTTTGGAAAAGCTGATTTCTTGAAAACCAATAGCCTTGACCCTAAAGTATAAACTAATGTGTCCTGATTTGTTGTAGTGAAATTGTTACCAAAATCAAAGGAGAAACCATTACATCTCAAATAAAGGTGCCATTAATGAATTAAAGAAACTGACCAATTTTAGTTTTTGGCATGAATTATCTCCCCTTACCTGTTGAAGTTGATTGAGTCAATACGTTCTCCTTTATTTGGCATTTGATGGCGTTTCTCGTGATTTTGGGTCGGATGTTTGCCAATGGATTCTGGAAGGATGTTAAGTTTTAACATAATCTGTAGAAACCTTAAGGGGAGTCATTATCAGAATATTACTGTCAAACATTTCCTATGGGGAATTTTGGGCACGGACAAGTGTATCACAAATTGTCCTCAATGGACCAGAAAAATATGCTGGCGTCAGCTGCGAGTTATCAGATGCTAGAAGTATTAGGCTTCTCCATGATCTGCAAGAAACTCTGGGACGAGTTGCTGTCCGAATAGCACTCCCTTACATTTCCAATTGGACTTTTTGGACAAGAGCACGTGGAATTCTCGGGAACTATAGACAAGATCCCATTTCTGTAGATAATCTATACATGCATTGTGCATACTGGAAACGTACCAAGTTTAAATATGATATTTCCAAAACAGGGTCATTTATCATCAAATCGATTTCAAATACATTCCCTATTGACATATTTGTCTACGATATAAAAATCTTAATCAATAGTAGTATAATGTATCCACGCATATGCCAAATATCAAGCATCTGACCAACATAGAAATATGAATTATTTTGATTCCAAAATATTGGGCTTATGCCGGACTTTCTAAAAAACGGATCACCGTACCCGAAAATTATTTTGGGTGGAAATGCGGATCAACACATGCCAGAAGTCTCTGAAGTTTCAAGATGATTGAGGAAAAACTCTATGAGCAGTCAGTATCCGAATATTGCTCTCATACATTTCCTATGGGGACATGGTGGGCACGGCAATGCAGAGCTCTGAATGGTTAACATGTTCGCTAAAGAGTTTATTTTATTACTCAATAGTAGTATAATACATGTACGTATATGCCAAATATCAACTATCTGACAGCCCTAGAAATACGAAGTGTTTTGATTCCAAAAAATTCGGCTTATGTCGGGTTTTCTCCAAATTTGTTCACCGTATCCAAAAACTATTTTGGATGGAGATGCGAATCAACACATGCGAGAAGTCCGTGAAGTTTCAAGATGGTTGAGGAAAATCTCTAGGAGTAGTCCCTGTCCAAATATTGCTCCCATACATTTCCTATGGGACTTTTTGCACGCGGAAATGCGGATATCCCGGAGACCATGCACCCGATCGAGAAGAAAAGCAATAGCAAACTGGATCCCAAGGGGTAGTAAATGTTCATCAAGTTTGAAGTTGATCAGATCAAAACTGTAGGAGGAGATAGGCTGCGGATATCCTTGAGAATAATAATAATAAGAAGAAGAATAAAGATCCTGAGAGAAAACAATAGTCTGCAATAGGTCGCAGATTAATAATAATAATAATAATAATAATAATAATAATAATAATAATAACTAGAACACATTTACTGAAGTAACTGTAATTCTGCGATGACTGGGCATTAAGGAGTATTATAAGCCCTCTTCTCATATGATCATTGTACATGTCTGATGCTGATCTGATAAAAAGTCTAAGTGTTGTCGCAATTCAAAGATCCATAATTGAAATTAACATAGTTTTACACAGGGTATGGAAAAGATGATTTCTTGAAAACCGATAGCCTTGATCTTAAAGTATAAAATAATGTGTCCTGAGTTGTTGTAGTGCAATTTTTTACCAAAATCAAGGAACGTGCCATTAAATGTCAAATAAAGGAGAAATTAATGAATTAAAGGTAAAGGGGGGCAATTTATGCAAAAAACTGACCAATTTTTGTCTTTGGCGTGCATTACCTCCCTTTACCTGTTGAAGTGTATTGTGTCAGTTCAATATGATGAATTTCGAGTCTCATGATGGTTTGAAAGTGGCCCGTCCAAAGTCAGGTCAATCGGTGGTCAAAGTGACCAATTTTAGGTTTTGGCACGAATTACCTCCCTTTACCTGTTGGAGTTGATTGAGGCAATTAAAACTGGTGAATTCCGATTGTTTCTGACTACCTGCGCCAAAACAAAATTTATTAATTTCTCCTTTACTTGACATTGATGGCATTTTCCTTGATTTTGGGTCGGATGTGTGACTACGGATTCTGGAAGGATGTTAAGTTTCAACATGATCTGCAGAAACCTTAAGGTGAATCGCTATCAGAATATCACTCTCACACATTTTCTTTGGGGCATTTTGGGCACGGATAGGCGTATTCCTCGGAAATTATTCACCGGATCTGAAAGAAAAATAAAAACATCCCAGGCCCTAAGGTGTGCTGAAAGTGTCTCGAGTTTGGAGGCTAGAAATCGCAAGTAGTACTCACTGGACCAGGAAAATATGTGGGTGTCAGATGCGAGTTAACAGATGCTAGAGGTCTATTAAGTTTCTCCATGATCTGCAAGAAACTCTAGGACGAGTTGCTGTTCGAATAGCACTCCCTTACATTTCCAATTTGACTTTTTTGACAAGAAAACGTGGAATTCTCGGGAACCATACACCAGATCCAATTGCTGTAGATGATCTATACATGCCTGGTTCGTACTAGAAATGCACCAAGTTTAGATATGATATTTCCAAAACTGGGTCATTTATCATCAAATCAATTTCCAATACATTCCATATTGACATATTTGTCTACGATACAAAAATCTAAATATCTCATGAACCGTTTGGGATATCGGAGTTCTGTAAATTGTGTCTGAGAGACAATTCCGCCAAGAATCAGAAGATCTAAATGCTGAAACAATCCGACCATGATTCCGTCATTTATAAGCACATCGTGGACATATTGTTTGGTGTGCAGATTTGCAATAATAAATATGTTTGATATTAACGTAGCACCGTTGAACAATGCAAAAAATCCTTTCTAGTTTTAGATATGCCCCGCCTATCTCTAGCTCCTCTCCACCCACATCACGCTCCTGTTGGAATCGACCGATCCCCGAAACCCTGATTATCAATTTCAAGAAAACTATACAAGGAAGCTATTGAATATTTCTGAATTAATTTAACTGGTTGTGTTTAGCAGCAACACCCCCTAGCCAAATTAATGTAAAACTATCTAAAAGCATGCTTATTAAATAGCAGACACATACACTTCGTACAACGTGTCAAAATTAGTAAGCGTTTAAGACGGACTAAATCGAGTTATTCATGGCGTCATGAGTATGACGTCATGATACACGTAACGTAGTTGATTATGACGTCATATGACGTCATATGATGGAGGAATAAATTGGAAAGTTCCCTTGCTATACGCTACACGGTAGCGCTGGGAACACCTTGATACAGCGCCTATGCTTTATCAAAATGAAGGCATTTACTAAACAGGGTTGGGAATATATTAGAATAAACGCCGCTGCCCAAAGACGCATTGAGGGAAGTGCAACTGCACCATGACAACGATGGTTTACATTGAAGTAAGTATACCTGATATTTTTTTAAAACAAAAGCATGACCATTGCCTATTTCACAACTGTTCGTTTCAATATTCCTGTAATTATTTTGATAGGAAGGCAATCACAACTGCAACTTTGTTCAGTTAAATGCGTTTATAAATATACCCCCACTCTGTGCTACAACATGCAGGCAACAGTATAATGGCTAACGTTCTTTATCTGTTTACTCATAATTGGCCTTTCCAGTGTATCCATCCATTATATGACGTCATAAACAACTACATGACGTGTGCAATGGCTTCATAATTAATTATGTCATGAATGACGTAGATCTATAAGTAGGCCAGGAACGCATAATTGGTGACGGACTACGCGTTGTTGTACGAATTGTATGTCTTTACTATTTAATAAAAATGATGTTGAATATTTTAAAACTAATTTGATTGGCCGCCGGCAGCAACAGTGGGGGGTTAAATTAGATTCAAAATATTCTACAGCTTACCCGTATAGGGGCATAGCTAAAACTAGTTATTTCTAGTTACACCCACTCTGAATGCGTGTTTGAATGACATTTAACACGTTGAACGCTGCATTCCCAGAACCTCAATTGACGAATCGAGTCTCTCAGGCAATCATATGACGTTATAATCAACTACTTCACATGCAGACTGACGTCATAATTAATTATGTGATGAATGGCGCAATTTAGTCCGTCATACACGCTTAACGGTCCGTCAAGTTGTACGAATTGTATGTATTTACTACTTAATAAGTATGGTGTTGAATATTTAAAAACTCATTCGACATGGCCATGTTGCTGGTGACCATAGAATTTATCTCACAATATTCAACAATTTGCCTGTATAATTGTCTGGAAATTGAGATGCAGAGAGTGCAGGGATCGATTGATCCCAAAACTGGACAAAGCGTGGATTGAGGTTATCTAGAGATGGGCGTGGCTTAGCTAAAACTGCGTTCATCCATTCAAACATACTGGTAGCTATGCAGGTAAGATATGAGAGTAGCAGCTACTAGGCGATTTAGATTCAAAATATACAATGGAATGATTGTTAAATTGTAAATTCATCAAAGGCATGCACTTCTGAATGGTACGTAATTTGATTTTGATGTCAGCTAGCGGATGGCCATTTTCTTATGACGACAGATACTTGATTGTCAGATTAGATTCTTCCATTAACAACACCCCGCCCCCACCCCCTCTGGTGTCAACTTACCCCTCTAATGTTCAAACTGGCCAAAAACTACTTTACAATGGACTTCAGACATGGCTATTTGACAGACCTAGAGAAGAGTATTCTTGAACATTTACCACTAGAATGACTGGCTCGGTAACCGAGCCAGTCATTCTAGTGATAGATTTTTCAAACATATACTTCTCCCGGCTTGCAGATGGACACTGGCTAAGTAAACACGTTAGTTTCCTTTACTATTTCCCATTTAATGGTCAGGCTGGCGAAACAAAAATGTCGTGGTATATTAAAAAAAATCGTCTTCTAAAATTAAAATATCTCGAACAATATTGACCATCAAAATGTTTAATTGATATATCAAGGAGTATTTTGAGCGCTTTGAGGCGGTGTTGATACACGAGGGGCTTACTATATGACCATACAACTATATTTAGATAATGAAGGCATCAACTTACCAGACTATTCGGTTAATTTCTGTGACAGTGCTTCGTTAATCATTGCAAACATATAATACGAGCTTCTTGCTTCGCAGCGTGTAACCGAGTATTTCTAGGAATCTGTGATGATAGTAACAGCCCACTGATAAACACACATAGAATGCACCGTTATATCATTCCGGTATGTTTGGAATAACGCGAGGAAAGTGTAACACATTCCAAAACTGTTTCTATTGCGATGTATGTACGGTGAACACAAAGTACATACTTCAGTTAATCCATTGGTAATAATCACCGTCACACCTCCATGTCGCGGGAGATTCCATCGCGAGCTAGGTGCAAGAATGGGCCGGAATTATCATCATCATCATCACTGTGGACAACCGACTCATCCGGTGTGACTAGCCTGACCCCGAGCACACATAATTCTATCAGTTAATCGCTTCTCAGTCGGCGCAGGTCTGATAGAGTTTGGATAGCGTAGCGACCACGATTCTTTGTCCTGCGGGAATGCCAGCTCGCTTGACCGCTAACGTGATTTGGTCTGCAAAGAAGAACAGAAGATAAAAGATTAGAAACACGATGGAAGGTACCGAGAGAGTGTCAATGAATATTAGACAGTGTAGTCAATCTGCTGAATAATAAACATACAGCATCATCATCTGCAGCAGCAGCAGCAGCAGCAGCAGCAGCAGCAGCAGTAGTAGTAGTAGTAGTAGTAGTAGTAGTAGTAGTAGTAGCAGTAGTAGTAGTAGTAGTAGTAGTAGTAGTAGTAGTAGTAGTAGTAGTAGTAGTGGTAGTAGAACAGCTATAATTGTGTTGTGTATATACTGTTCCTGGCAGAGTTTTTAGAGTAATATTTAAATACCATATTGCTCTAGCAAGCATTTGCCTAAGCAGTAATCGTGAACACGTTCCTCGTTCGATTGAACACGACCACGTTGATGTGTGGATGTCAACAGATATAAACTGTTTACCAGTAACGTTTCTCATAGTAGCACTTTAACAATGAAGCCGTTGAAAACTGCTTCTGCAGTTGCGTTGAGAAAATCCATTTTCAGACCAAGAGAAAACAATCTTTTGAAAAGTATGCACTAAAATGAAATGGATATTTTCTTTGGGAAAATCGAAATTGTCTTGAAAAACGTAAAGGACTAAACACGTTTGACAATCCCGCCAAATATTGGCCATGTTCAGTGCATACCAACAGACCAAATACAACAGCGTTGGCATTTTGTTGCTCGCCTGCAGTCCATGGGAGCAAATCCACATCCGCAACAACTTAGCAAATATATTTAAGCTAACTTTGGTGATTCTGTTTGGTGACTAAAACTTGTTTCATTCAGCAATTGCGTTTGATAATTCCGCCAAATGTCCGTCATGTCCGGTGCATACCAACACACCAAATACAACCGTGCTGGCATTTTGTTGTTCGCCCGTAGTCCTTGGGAACAAAACGGCGACACATATTTTAATCGTTAACCAATCCATATGCGAAGAACTTAGCAAATATGTTTGCGCTCCAAATCTCAAAGAGCTAACGTGGAAGGGAAATAACTGTGGTGATTCTGTTTGGTGATGAAAAAGGGTTTCATTCGGAAATGGCTGTCCCTCTGCAGATTAATTCTAGCGAAACAATGTTTTTGTTGTTGTAATTCTGCAAAACTCGTCATTGTGTGCTATACATAATGAATGGGTGTACAAGCTATAACGCTCCTGTAACCTTGTTGAGTTACGATCCATATACACATACATTTACCAATATAGTAATGCCACTTGAGAATGTAGCCGGACTGTATGGGAAGTCGCATTATGGATATTTCAGCCGTAACTACGCAGCCAGTTTTAATCGCATCATCATTATACTCTGGTTGGACGTGAACCTTTTCTCTCTATGATGCCGGGTGTATCTTGGGCTAAATGTTAAATGCCGATGATAACCGTTTAGGGTTAGTGTTACCAGTTTTCTTGTTTGGCAGAAACGAACAGCTTTTGGCCTGAAATGTTCGAGGGGCTTATTAGAAGTGACCCACGACTCCAGCTAGTATCAAGCTAATCCATTTACGGTCAAATTCAACAATTTAAGGAAAATGATTGAGCTGCAACTGCACCGGGAATTTTGTATTCCAATGAAACGGGTGGACTTTTGGGTCAAAGGTGAAGGATAGTTCTTAGTGCCAAGGCCACCTTGTATGACATCAACGTTTCAAGCGTTAGATTCTTCTCAGACATGCGCTCTTCTTAATGAACCCCTTCTTCTGGGCATATTAGAAGATAGCGTATGTCCTAAATCGGCGCCCAAAGAGAAATGCAAATCCTTACCAGGAAAAGTTTTCCTTATTTAAAAATGGCCAGCAAATTCTTTTCGTCCAATCAGCTAAAAAAACTAGGTCCACTTCTAGAGGCTACATTTTCTTGATTAAGAATCGATGTCATATTAGAACCATCCAATGGTTTTCCTTAAATCGGCTTTTCTTTATCCGAGATGTCGCCCATAACAAAGGTATGATAGTAATATTTAAACTGCGATTTTCCTAGATTATTTAATCGAGCGACTGGAAACTTTGTAGATGTCTAAGACCATCTGGGCGCTATGTCGAGTATTCATTCATGTGATTCATATTCACACCAGAATGCCCGGAAATAAAAATGTTAAAATTGTATACTTTTATAGGCTTAAATTGTCTTACTAGATGCCATAAAACGAGTTAAAGCTTAATATATGATGATTTCATTACGCATACATTTTTAGAATGTTTTAGTTGTCAATTTGAATTAGGGGCTGTGTCTCTAATATCCCGTCTATCCAACTTCAAGGCAATTTATATTAATTTCTATAGAATGAAATCATCATATTTTAAGATTTATTCCGTTCACGATCTAAGCTTCTAAAAGCCTGCCATTTGAACAATTTTATTTTCAACCTTTCTGCTTGTGAATATGCACCAGTCTATATGCCAACATAATTCTGGTAGTCGTGTATATGATATCGATGAAATACAATCACACTCTATCTCACACGTATAAGCCGGGCACGTATACACCCGCATTCCAAATTTGATCATGCACAAGACGGGAATTCTGATTTCATATTTTTCAATTCCAACAAATGTTGAGTCGCCTATACATATATGATTTAATATCCAGAAAACTATACAGATAAGCAGTTACATATTTTGAAACCAATTTGACCGGGTGCTGTTGCTGCCTATGGCAGCCTATGGCAGCAACAGCGCACAGTCAAATTAGTTTCACAATATTCAACAACATATTTATTAAATAGTAAAGACATACAATCCGTTCAACAACCCATAGCCCGTCTTCAATTATGCGTTCGTGGCGTAGACGTCATAATAACGTCATTGATTATGATGACATCATACACGTCTCGTAGTTGATTATGACGTAATATGATCGATGGATCAAGTGGAAATGTCTATTGTTTTTCGAAGAAGTGTGTGCCAAACCCTATTCCCTGAAAGTCTGGTCAACGTTAGATAAATGTTGCCTTACAAGGTATCGATTGAGTCAATAAATTAGCGTGATTACGTCCCATACATGCGATCATTTTTCTGTTGAAAAGCAATACTCATTTTAGTGGCATGCTGTCAGATACTGAACATAACCTGCGTTGACATTAATTGACAACTCATACACACGTTAAACCAATATCTAGCTAAGCCCCGCCCACGTTGTGCAGATGTTGTGCTCGATTTGTATACTTCGCACCCAAAAATCCGTACAAGAGCCGTCCTCGCCACCAAATGGTTATGGTCAATACAAAAAGAGGGCAAGTATATATTATCATCGAAGATTAACCGTTGGCCTGCCTGACACCGTTACCGAGTCAGTAATTGCGTCCTAAATTTGCCAAAACAAACTACTAACTTGGTCATAATCAAGGGCGTTATGAATAACGTAGATAAGTACGCCACGAGTGCATAATTGGTGACACACTAAGTGCTGCGGTACGAATGCATGTCTTTACTATTTAGTAAACATGCTGTTGAATATTTTGGAAATGAATTAACAGGCAGAATATTTTGAAACTGATTTGACTGGGCGCGGTTGCTGCAAGCGCACCCAGTCAAAATAGTTTCAAATTATTCAACTGCCTACCTGTATAGTTTTCCGGAAATTGATAGTCAGGGAGTTCAGGGATTGATCGATACGAACAAGAGCGAGGTGTTGGTGAAATTAGCTAGAGATGAGCGGGGAATACCGAAAACTGGACATATTATCGTAGATGCTTCTAACTCCATAGTGCCTACATAGTAACACGATTCTCACAGATTTGGTACATATAATTTTTAGATACATATCCTTACCAAGTGCCTGAGTAATCCATTAACTACTGACAAGACATGTCACAAATGTATTTTCTCCAAAGTTGTCAACACTTTGAACCTTTTACAAGCACAAATAACTCTGGTCTTCCCATTCGATCCTCAGATGGATATTGGCGAAAGCAGATATGTCTGCCAAATTAGGTTATAATTGAAACACAAATAGCGGAATGGACTACAATTGTTTGACAACGACAGAATGTAAGCATACATGCATATCTACATCAGACTACAGTCGAGTCAGCAGTGCTTTAACTCACCCAGGTGAGCTATAAATCAATCTTCCTCCACCGCAACACACAATCTCAGATAAAGTGAGAGGATATATCCGATTTATAATTCCGACCAATCACCCAGGTATTTGACGGTAAATGTTATACCTGCATAAGGCATTGCTAGCTGACATAACATCCAACTGGCCTGAGTCAGTCACGAGATGCACGAATGTCCAATGAGCTCAGTGTACGTGTTATGTCTTTCACCAATTACACCATTGCTTATAAAAGAAGATGTAATATTTGTAAAATGAAACTATTTTATTAACTTTATGTTATTATTAATGATTCTCGTATCAACTTAGTCCACTACTGCTCATGTTTTTAGTGGTAAATGTTAAGATATGGTCTTCTCTTGCCCTGCAAATGGGCAGTTTCTGAGACAAAATTCAAGAATTCCTTACCTATTAACTCGCTAATGCCCAAATTCGTTCAAGATATCAAAATATCTGTTTATTGAATCTCCATTTGCAGGAAAAGAGAAGACTATTTTTGAAATTTACCACGGTTACCGAGCCAGTCATTCAAGTGGTAAATTCCGAAAAATAATCTTCTCCCAGACTGCAAATTGTCATTACTTAGGACCGCGGCAGAGGCCGGTTTTGGATGGCTTCGCCACGAATGGATTAACTCCGGTTTACTGACAAAGTCTGCCTCTGTGGCTGGTTATAAGACTGAGCCACACAGCATCAGAAAACTATATTTCGTCAAATCCAGTCATAAATCTATAAAAAATAGTTTTGGCCTGCGTTGGACAACCATGGAACTAATGATTCAATTTTCTTTTTTTTTAAACCATAACCATAAACGGTTTTTTTTGGAAATACGTAACACGCGGAGCGGTTTAATGGGCTTTTAGCACACGAGTGGTTAATTCGATCTTATTGCTGACATATCCTATGCATGAAGATAGTTGTATTGATGACAACTATCATTAAACTCGATCTGAACGCTCGTCCAATATGATCGACGATCAGCTAACGGTAGCGAAATGATTTATTAATCTGTACGGTATTGTAGGAGAGCGCTATGTCATCAAAAATACCTTGAACGAATGCAACATTTGGACGTCTATCAGCATTTGCTAAAGCAATTTGTTTTAACATTTGATGTTTAGCCTCTAGTCGGACACGATAACCAGTAATCCTATACACCCACACGGTGTACGCGGCTTTCTCCATAGCCACGTTTCAGGGGTTGATTATGCAATATAAACCGGAAACAAGCTTCGTTATCTTTGACAAAATAACGCCAGAGGGATTTTCTTTAATGGGAAGTGGAAGAATGATGCAAGCTGAAACGAGAGAAATGCGTGACAAGAACTGGGATATCGTGCCGGTAGAATCAGATTAACGGTTTTAACGGAAAGCTTTCTACGCGAAGTTTGTATTCTGCCAACTGTGTTTGCAATATAACATCGTTCTATAATGCATAATAAAATGCATCGACAAGATGTCTTCAGGGGATATTTCAAACAGCTGTCAGAAGATATGGTCGTTACAATCGCTTTATTAAAACGTTGCAGCGCATATTCAGAATTTCCGATTCTGGATTGGTTTAAACACATGATATAGATCGATCGATCGATATGAGCGCGTATTCCCGCGCACGACAGATTAGTGAATGAGATAATGCACGGTTAAGGTTATCTCTGAAACTTACTATAGAGGAATGTATACCAGAGAGACCCATTTCTATATATACCACGCCCATTTTAAAATAAGCTCGGCCCGCTCAGAGTGTAATCGATTTCTATATTGTGAATGCTGAATCCTGATGATTCCGATGATTCCGGTGTCAAGGTAACTATAAGGATACATTGTTGAATATCTTGAAAATAATTTGACTAGGCGCTGGTGCTTTCCAGGTCCCGGTCGAATTAGTTTCAAAATATTAAATACATTGTCCACTAAATTGTAAATTCATCTGAAAGACAGACGGTTTGTACACTTAACCGACAATTCCAGCTTCATGATGGAGGTATAATACGTCAATATGATGGCCTGCAGAAATGGACCTATCCACTGCATCCATCCATTCATCATGTGACGTCATACTCAACTAGGTGACGCGTAGAATGTCATCATAATGAATGACGCCATTATGACGTCATGAATGATGCAGATAAGTACGTCACGAACGCATATTTGTAGACGGACTGTGCGTTGTTGTACGAATTGTATGTCTTTACTATTTAATAAATATTATGTCGAATATATTGCAACTAATATGACTGGACGATGTTGCTGTCATAGGCAGCAACGGCGTCCAGTCAAATTAGTTGCAAAATATTCAACAGCTTACCTGTATAGTTTTCAAGAAATTGATAGTTAGTGTATTCGGGAATCGACAAATCCCAAAATCGCCAAAAGTGTGGTTGGAGCCTAGCTAGAGGTGGGCGGGGCTTAGCTTAATCTGGTCCATTGTTCTGAAATACAAAGATTATATAAAAGCGAATATAATTACTTGTAGACGGCTACACATGCTGACACGTTATGTCGGTCCCGTGTTGGAAGAAATGCTCTACAATGGCAATGAGCCAGACAGGAGCAACGCTGTTGAAGTGAATTAACCATTTAGCACTTAAATTTGTTTAAGAAAATTTGAATTTTCTCATAGAAAATGTCCATTTTGCAGACGAAGAGCAGATAATTTTTTTTAATGTATCACTGGAATGACTGGTTCTAAAGGCTTAATATTGTTCACGAGGTTTGTACATATATACGACAGTTTATTTGTCATATATACGACACAGTTTATTTGTCAAATCAAGCATCACTAACTAAAGCGATTTCACCACAAAACACAACAACATTCATAGCATCCTTTTTTAAATAATACACTATACCATAAAAAATCTATCAACTAGCTACTAGCACAAATATACCACTGATCAACCTCACTTAGTAACACACTGGCTAACGTTGCGTGCCTATCTCCAAGCGAGCTACGAGACGTCACGGTTGTCCATCGTCTAGTCAAATTGCCAATGAATCCTTAACAGACACGCACGGAACACCAGCATCGGTATTTGCAAGAATCTTACAGTTTCCTCCACGTGTACTCTCCGTACCAGATAATCGATCTCACAGTGAGTTTAACGCGGCCCAGTCCTGCGAAAGGGATGCTAGGTTCGCCGAGCTACGATTCCAATCTACAAAGCCGCCGTTTTCGTCGCACCAGCTAGAAGAACCAGTGCCAACGACGCCAAGGTTTTAACACGCTATTAACAGACATTAGTCTGAATGCTTATGAATGTGCGTTCTCGAGTGAAAGGAGCATGTGCTGCTCACTAACTGCTTGAATGAAAGTCGGTAATGCGCTAGGAAGAAACGAATCAAAATCAAAAAAATAAGCACGACTATTCTGATTTCAGCACACGAGGAAATAACTATCGTCTTTCAAGTATACGAGTGGGGGTTAAGCAGATCACCAGATGGAAGAGGGGAATCAGCCTCACATTTGCTTTGAGACGAAGATCAGTGACTCTTAGTGTTATGGATGATTACTTCCACTGTAGCTCTTTGAGTCGACCGAAACCTCTCCCTCAATCCATCTTCTATCACCACCAGCCAAGGGCATGAACTATCGATCACGCTGATAGGTTACTCTTCTATTATAGGTTTATACGCACGTTTTAATGCTTGTAGTGTGTACATAAACCGGCCATTGCAAAAAAGCAACATTGTTCCAGTAACGGAGGTATCCAATCTGTCACTCAAGTAGGCGACCTCAAAATAAATTACGAACCTGGTTAGCTGAAGTCGCAATCAAAATGACGCAATGCAGTCATTGCAGGTGACAACCGTCCTGCCATCAATATATCACGAAACAATTCATGACAAGAGTGTACATATTCAATTGCACGGCATTGGTTATATTGACAGATTAATAACATTATGTTCAATATTTTGAAACTGATTTGACTGGGGATTGGCGGTGTCATAGGCAGCGACAGCACCGAGCCAACTTATGCTCAAAATATTCAACCTGGGAATTCAGGTTTCAAAGTATCAAATGGATTCCATCACAGGTGGCAGTGGGTGCATCTTAGCTAGAAATGGGTCCTGTTATCAAGACACACATTACTTGTATTATATTACACCAGCTTTTAGTCAAACCAGTGTATTGCTTGCCTAGCTATCTAAAAATGGCGCTCTCTACGGTATGTTCATATAGGGCATGAGCTTGGAGACATACTTTACCGTGATCTTAATATTTGTAATCTATGACTAGTCGGTCCCGAATAGCTAAAGTATGTCTCCGAGCTCGTGGCGAACTTTCAATTCTACAAACCCAGGGGATTTCCTCCCATGGATCGCAAAACCAGTAACGGTATTGAAGCAAGCGTACTAAAGTTCACTAAATTATTTAAGTCGATGTTTGTTGTGTGCGTGAGATAAACTAAACTAATGCCTTCTTTTTGACAAGCGGAGGTCAAGCACCCCGTGTTATACATGCCAGTTTAGGGATATGCACCCAATCGCGAGGATGCATACGTGTTTCAAGGCATACCAGACATGCAATAGAGGGGTGTAATCAAATACTCCATATGGTACCTGACGTCACAATCAAGATGGGTTTTTCCATCACGGAAATCGAACATTCCTTCGCGAAACTGTATGAATTCCATGTCTTTGATAAACTTACAATTCAATCATGAATGTTCTTGACTATTTCGAAACTAATTCGACTGTGAGCTCTTGCTACCCTGGGCAGCAACACCCCGGCCGAATAGTGTCAACATAATAAACGACCATCCGCATTGATAACTTGAAATTTAAATTCCGGATCTTCATATTTCAAAGTTTCACATCGATTCCACCACGCGTAACAGTGGACGGAGCTTAGCTAGAACACGCACTTGAATGGCACCGCTAGATATGAATCTCCTTTTAAAATGCTCAAAATTATCTTTTCATGCGATATAGCAAACTGACACTAACATAAACATACATGAATTGCATGATCTGTAATATGTTTATTTCAAAGTCTATATATTGCCACAGCGCATATCCCGCCACTGTCTGATAGTTAGATCGGTGTGGTAAATAATCTGAAATCTGCAGTATGCGATAAGATGTAAACACACTTTGCTGGATATACAAGTATGGTCAGTGTGCCAAGATACCCGTGCCATAATTATATCAGGATGACGACCTAAGATGTGTGAGGCAGATTACACACAGTTCTAATCAGACACAACTCTATGTTATTCACACGATTACGCCTGTACAGTAATTACGCAATTCTTAAATATAAGAGGCTGGGAACGAGCAGAAAATTGCAGACATAATTGCAAATACTCCAAAGAGTTACTTATCCGGATTACCAGAACATTACATTGATGCTGACAAGAATCAGCCCACAGTTTCAGATAGTGAGAAAGCAGAAGTTCTCTTCCTCTGTCTTTACTAGTGCACCTCGTGGCAAGCTTCCAGAGATTGAGGCCGCCATTCACAAACATTACAATTTGTTACAGTTAAACCCTTTTGCGTCGGCTTAACCGTTTACTCGTCAACTCGACCAATCCCTGTCTCTACAGAGCTATTGAGTAATACCCATTTGCAGGCCAAGAAAAGACTATCTTTTTTTGAAAATTTACCACTGAAATGACTGGCTCGG
Organism: Chaetoderma sp. LZ-2023a; assembly: GCA_034401795.1. NCBI lineage: Eukaryota > Metazoa > Mollusca > Caudofoveata > Chaetodermatida > Chaetodermatidae > Chaetoderma > Chaetoderma sp. LZ-2023a. The sequence continues at coordinate 71,214,356 of CM067364.1, forward strand.
TTACGAAAAATAGTACATAAATTTGAATTTTCTAAACCATTAACCCTTTAATAGTCAGGGCCGACAAAACGGCATGCACAGGTTCTGAGAAATGCACATTTGCTGGTATATATAAAGCTATTTTTTGTAAATTTCACTTATAAATTAACACCATAGGCTTCCTGGTATTGAAACGTCTCAAACAGTACACGGTTAATTGACATACGTGGCGTACAGAGCGATTTGAGGAGCTGTCGACACAAACGTGTTAAACACTGACATTAGCCGAAATAAATTGCTAAAAATACGCCTATCAAATCACTATGGTCAGATAGTATGCAAACACCTTAGTCGCACATTAACACTAATATTAAAGATCATCTTTGAAAAATCGGTAAATAACAGCAAGATCCCATGCAGCTTTGAAACAAGCAACTAGTACTCCTATATTTAAAACGGGGAGGGGGTGGGTGGGTGGGGGGAGGGGGGAGGGGGGGGGGGGAGAGAGTAAATATGCATGCACTGTTTCGCAACTGCCAGCTTGCTTTTATCTCTGGACGATCCACCCCAGAGCAACTATTGGAGGTTAGCGACAAGTGGATACATATACTTGACTATGTCGAAACCATAGATACGGCTTTCTCTTTTCTCAAAGTATTCGATAGAATACCCAATCTCACACTTTCTCAGAAACAGACTATATATATATATAACCACAATACAGAAAGAAATACGTGCATAGATAGAGCCTTTGTCACGTCGGAGCCAGAAGGGTATTGGTAATGGGCAACCATCATAATGGAAGTCGGTTTCTAGTGGAATTACATGCTGTTGCTATCTTAAACAATCGAACAAAATGGTTAACAAATTGTAGGAACACATCGCCGATTTTGGAATTATTCCAACAGCTTCGAGTTTAACCGATTTCAAAAGACGCACCGTGTTGAAGCTGCTCTTCAGTGGGACTACACTGAAACGAATAGGTCTAAATGCGTCCACGGCCACACGACATCTTTACAACAGGGCCCTCCGACCAGTCAAAGTTTAGAAATGTTCCTTGAATTGTGGAGAATACATCCGCTCACAAACCAGAATAATGTCCAGTAGTATGCGCCAGCAAGCATCACAGATGCAGAAGACACCATTACACCGACGTGCTGAGGACAATCCAACAACCTTTGACTTATTTGAAAATGATTTGCTAAGAAATGTTGCTACTTCGGTTTCAACTAAATCTAGTGTCTACGGTATGATGATCTGCATTAAACTCAATGGACCTTTCCAGTTTTTCCATACATCATATGATTCCATAATCAACTACGTGGCGTGTAGGATGACGTCAGAATCAATTACAGCATGAATGACTCGAGTTAGTCCATCTTAGCTGCTTAATAGTCCGACACGGTGTACGGAGTGTACGTCTTTACGACTTAATAAACATTATGTCGAATATTTTGAAACTATTTTGACTGCGCGCTGTTGGTGCCATTTGCAGCAACCCATTCAAATTAGTTTCAAAATGGTCAACAGCTTACATGTACAGTTTTCTGAAAAGTGATCAATCGATTCTAACACGAGCGAGGTGAGGGCGGAGGTTAGCTAAAGATAGACGGGGCATAGGTAAAGCTGGAAAGGTCCATTGTCTGTACCGTCCTTCATTCTGGATCCTGATCGGAAATGATAAGGTCGATTAGCCGCGAGACATTAGAGATATTATGCAAGTCTCTTTTGTACCACACGTATTGTTGATGAGGATGTTTGATCTTACACTGTTTCTCGGAAGCCAGCGCTGGATGCACATAAATACGTCCAATTCCAAGACTCATGCGCTAGCTGGCTTCAAAGAATGTCTCCCATGGGATTACATGGGAAAAAATATTGCTTCCAATTACGTCAATAATTCTAGGAAGCACTGATAATTTGATTTAATCTCCGCTCATTATATTACATATTACTGTGGTAGTCCTCCTTTCTTCTCTCTCCTCTCTCTCTCCCTCCCTCCCTCTCGCCCTCCCTCCATCCCTCCCTTCCTTCCACCCTTCCTCCCTCACCCCCTCCCCTCCTCTCTCTCTCTCCCCTCCTTCACTCCATTCCTCCCTCCCTCTCCCTCTCTCTCTCACTCTCTCTCTCTCCCTCTCCCCCTCTCTCTCTCTCCCACCCACGCACCCACGCACGCACCCACCCATTCACTCACTCACTCACTCACCCGCCCGCCCGCCCGCCCGCCCGCCCGCCCGCCCGCCCGCCCGCCCGCCCACCCACCCACCCACCCACCCACCCACCCACCCACTCACTCACTCACTCACTCACTCACTCACTCACTCACTCACTCACTCACTCACTCACTCACTCACTCACTCACTCACTCACTCACTCACTCTCACTCACTCACTCACTCACTCACTCACTCACTCACTCACTCACTCACTCACTCACTCACTCACTCACTCACTCACTCACTCACTCACTCACTCACTCACTCACTCACTCACTCACTCACTCACTCACTCACTCACTCACTCACTCACTCACTCACTCACTCACTCATTCATTCACTCACTCATTCACCCACCCACCCACACACCTACCCACCCACCCACCCACTCACCCACCCACCCACCCACGCACTCACTCACTCACTCACTCACTCACTCACTCACTCACTCACTCACTCCCTGCCTCACTCACTCACTCACTCACTCACTCACGTGCGTACATACGCGCCTACACGCATACGTACGTTCGTACGCACGCGCACTCACGCATGCCAAAAACCCACTATATTGAATAAATTCCACTATGGAAATTTCTGTATTTAATATTTTACAATCACGTAAGTTGCATGTTATGCATTCACCACCAGCAAGGGGTCTGACATATCAAGCGTAAACAATGAGTGAAGCCAAGTTTATTCTCATGTGACAGTATGCCCATGAAATCACCGCCATTTGCTCTACTACAACACACGCACAAGTAATATCAATCGAAAATGAGATGGACTATTCTTTAATCAAAATGTCTAATCTTAGATTCCATCGTGTGGTCTGGTCTATAATAAAGTAATGTTGAAAGGACGATGTGGAAATGAAGCGGCACTTTGCGGTGTTACGGAGGTCGACAGTTCCTCTCTATACACTGTAGATTAACCATCGCGGTGTGTTTTGAGCACTCTTCCAATTATAGAGGAGGGTAGATGCCGTTTAGTTCGATAACGATGCCGCTTAAAGCGGGTCACTGTCTCTAAGAGCTACACCATTAAACATAATATTTCTCAAAATGAACATAATAGCCATGCTATAAAGGGAGGTAAAAGCCTAAGATGATGTCTGAATCGCTTTCGTCTATTAATCACGCATTCAGGCTTCGCTATCCACCCGCCCATCCGGACAACGCGATTACATCTTAATGGTGCCGCCTGCAAATTGAGTGCTCCCAAATTTCTCATCCTGTTAGTCTGTTTGACGACTTTCTGATACCGGCTCGCGTGTCTGATGCTAGAAACTCGTCTGGTCGATAGCGGAAAGAGATAGTTAGGAACTTCTATTTGGAAAGGTTACACGAAAATGTATTCTTTTTCCTCTCATCCTCTCACCTCGACGCACGCGTGGCAAAGAGGAGAGCCGTCTCGTGTTTGAATTGTCAATTACAGAAAAGACATCGTTTTCCGATTTTTTCGTAATGACATCAAGATAAAGAAAATTGGAAATTTAAACCATGTATGTTTGTTCAACAGCATCAGCGTCCAGATCGTCCGCCAGTCCACGCACCGCATGCACACACGCATAAAATACGAAGGCGCAGATACACACGAAGCCAGATTTATTGCGATGTAGACTAGCTGCCAATTATATTTCAAAATCAATAATTTCACTGCTCTCCGACCAAATTTTCAAATACACCAACAGTATAATTTATTTAAACATATATGAGTATTATGACGAATAAAGGAATTCGATTTGCCACTCACGTATCTGGCGTCATAATCAATTAAGTCACTAGTTAGATGCCGTAATAATCCAAATGACGTAACTCAGAGTTACATTCTGGGAATGTCGGCGTTCTATAGGAGGTGCAGACAAATTGGCTGCGCTTATTACGTGATGACATATTTCCTGGTTGAACTCGATTGCTAAACACATAGCAATGCTTTTGGGTAGACCTTAACTCACATCCCACCTGGAGAGTTATGGATGCCGTCGTAAGCTCGTTAGAGATTGGTCAGTCAGATTGAACGTTACAACGGTTCCAGTGTATCGTCTAGCAAACGGACTTGATGTGTGAACATCGCAAAACATGTATTTTCTAAGTTCTAACATTGTTAGACATTGGGTGTTGGTAAACTAATGAACAGTTTTCTAACAAAATAATGTACAAGTGCTATCGCGGGCAGACGTTGGATAAGGAATCGGGTAAGAGCGTAGAAAAATGCACGCGGCTTACGACGGCATGGCTATTCATAAGGCTCCAGGTCGCATGTGATCTAAGGTTTTCCATGTTTTTGTTTAACAACAAATGATGACGTCATATAGCGAGTTTAGGCGAAAACTCGCGTACCTACTCTAGGGTAGATGAGCATGTGATCAGTTACCATCGGGTAAATAACGACGTGTTTAATTTACATTGATTTCAATGCAAACACGTGACTACTCGGTTTACCCTTGCTGACAGGTGGGTAGCCCCGAGTAGGTACTAGAGTATGTACTCCAGCCGTTTAGGCGCTACTCTAGTAACTCGAATAGCGATCCTACTAGGGGCGTACACTCGGCAATAAACACGTACTAATGATATAATAACGCAAGATAAACACTTCCGGGTTACGAATCACGCGCAGTAACGTCATACCTAACAGGCCCATAGGTCGCTCTGCTAGGTCGTTCTGTAACAAAACTATTCTATGTGGAACGATAATGTTTGCTAAGAAAACGCTATCAAGCATCCCATGCGCGAAGCGCTTATGACGTAATATATGCCTCTGTGACGATTAATTTATTGCGATAAAATACCAAACGTTATGGGGCACGCATACAGCACAATAAAACAAACACTTAAAAATGACACAATGGCAATGCATAAAATAACATTAAAAGAATTAAACTAAACTTATAATTATTATTAAGATTACGTTATATATACACTTATTTATATTATCTAAAACACATGGTGACGTGACCAGGTAGTTTGGACATCATGTGTAGAACTGTAGAGTAAAGTCGGCTGTAGTCAGTGGTATCAGTGCACCAGTTGGATGGATTCACAGTCATAGAGGCATAAGTAGAATTTAAGTTGTTAAATAGTAGACTACTCTACCAATTTATATGGCTGATGGAATACCATTTTGAGAAACATTTCTCGACAAAACTTAATATGTAAATGGAGAGTTATACGTCATCATCGTTATAAGACATTAGAAAATAAAACGCGTCGCCATCATTCAGAGACGAGAAGGCGTTGAATGCATCTAGAGAATTAAATAAGAACTGCCTGTCAATACCATAGGACGTTTGACCTTGTTTCACGTGCAATTACGCGACATATTAAAACATGTGTTGTTTTTCGCTAGTCACTTCCAAACACGTTTCCACGTTTCAGCAGAGCTCTCTAACACAGCGTATTGCTCCGTATACGAGAAACATGTTTCTGCTCTGCTAGTCTAGCAGCGCTCTCTGCTACGTTGTCCTTGTGGAAGGAGCTCCAGATTTCGAAGTTTCAAACTGATTCCGACATTCGCAATAATGGAGGACTTCATTTTATCCATCAATCATATGGCGTCATAATCAACTACGCGAAGTGTAGAATGGGGTGTTACTCAATTATGTCACGAATGGCGTAGCTAAGTTCGTTACGGAGGCGTACTCTATAACGGACTAACAGGTTGTGTACGAATTGTATGTCTTTGCTATTTAATAAACATGCTGTTGAATTTGTTGAAACTAATTATGGCAGCAACAGCGCCGGGTCAAATTGGTTTCTAAACATTCAACAGCTTACCTGCACAGTTGTCAAGAAATTGAAAGTCAACGAGTTCAGGGATCTATAGATCCCAAGACGGGCGAAGTATGGGTGGAGCGTAGCGGAAGATGAGCGTGGCCTAGCTAGAATTGGATTGCCCCATTGAGTGGTAGACATATGCGGGGCATAGCTGGAAACGGACCTATCCATTGGTTGGTAAGTTCAAGTAAAATCCCTGTATTAGAGCGACAACTTACAGATCAAGGTTAGTTATTATATATATAATGGACCTTTCCAGGTTTAGCTATGCCCCGACCATCTCTAAAGAAGCTCCATCCACATCTCGCTCGTATTGGGATCGATCGATCCCTGGACTACTTGACTATCAATATCTAGAATGCTATAGAGGTAAGCTGTTGAGCATTATGAACATAAGTTGACTGACGTGTTGCAGCAGGAGCGCTGAGTCAAATTAGTGTCATCATATTCAACACCACGCTTATTAAATGGTAACGACGTACGTACAACAGCGCTTAGTCCGACACCAATTACGCGCTCGTGACGCACGTAGTTTATTATGACCTCATATATGCTGTATGGATAACCTGGATATTTCCACTATGCCATATGCAGCACAGCCAGAAATCACGAGTAATGCTGTTACCGCATATGCAACCGTATATTCAGCAAACCCGTAGGTATGATTTTTCTGTTCTACGCCTACAGTAGCAAGTATAGTACACCATCTTGGAAATTGGCCAACGTGTGTTGTAATCAGCCAGATTATTTAGATCACCCATGCCCCGATTTGTCCTCAGCGTACACAATTCTGGTTATTTTATTTCAATGCGTATCACATCTAACACCATTGTGCAGTGGCATCCTTTTCAGGGCTACTACTCCGCACCGACTGCAAATTCTCTTTGTTCATGGCTTCCGACGCCATTCGCTAAACATGGCAAAATAATTAACATGTTTGGGGGGACTCGCATAGAATGTATAACGCGTATTTTGAGATTTGTAGTTGGGCAACATCTACGGGGTTACATAAGGAATTTTTGCCGCGGTAAGCATTAGGCTACCCTTGGCTTTGGACCTGTCTGACTGTTTCAATTAAGTAGTGTGTCATCCACAGCTTGCATCACACAAGCTAGCTGGGAGACCAAAGATATACTTGATCTGGGACCCACAGTTTACCCAAAGATTGGAGTGCTATACTTCCCGTGATAAATTGCTCCACAATGATGTATACATCAATGAACCGAGGCTCAATATCCTCGGTTCACTGATGTGTACATCATTGTGGCACATTGTATCACGGGAAGCATGGCCCTCCCATCTTTGGGTAAACTGTGTGTCAGCCATGCAGTAACACACCGATGTTGCTTAGCTCGAGTGTGCACATGCAAACATGGTCATGTCCTACTTTGAGTGTGCATGTATACACACGGTCATGACTTACCTCGGCTGTGCATGTTTACACACGGCCATGACTTACCTCGAGTGTGCATGTATAAACACGGTTATAACATGCCTTGAGTGCTCATGTATCAACACGGTCATGACTGGGTTTCCGCAGAGATTCGCATTCTTGAGCTGATTTGTGCTTATAGGTAGAACGCCATCGAGACATTCCTTTCCAATGTATATGAAGTCTACATCAGCAATGCAATTCTGAGGAAGATCAAATAATTTTTCTCGGGATCTGCTCTCCACATGTGATCCCAGCAAACGAAGGGAAGCAGATCAACGCAATCCATATCTTGTGGACTGCCCAATATAGATAATGGGAGTCTGGAATAGTGGGGTTCGGAGTAGGGGGACTTGGAAAAGTAACACATGGACAGCACTTGTACCACCTGCCCGATACCAATCTGATCTTACTTGGCTAAACTCACCCTCGTTACATCCAACCTGGTCAAATTGTGTGATTTGTGTATGGTTCCGATGGTCATAGATATGTCAATGGCATTATTGTGAAAGTACAACCATGTGCACTATAGCATGCCTATCAAATGCATCCGAAAAGTCATGTATAAGTTGGCATGGTGCCACATCAGAGCGGCTGGCTGTTGCTATGCAGCATTCATTAGCGGCTTTTTAGCGAAGGCGTAGCTGTGCATGCGTTTAGAGGCGCAACGAATGCGTGTGTAAATGGCCATGTCTAAGACCTCGGTGGCCCATGTGTATTTATGTGTTTGCACAGCGCGATAATGGTACATCAGCCAACAGCGTTGATGGTGATGTGTTGCATAGAGGCTAAGTTTATTATGCATTCGATTGTTTTTGCGATTATGTAACCTGCATACCTAATCGTTCCATTGCTGAAGGTGTTAGATCCAGACACAAGTCCGCCGTTTGAGGTCGTAAGCGCATTTTTCGCCTCGGTAGTTTCGATTGATATTTGATGCAATGTGGGCTCACAGACACAGAGTACAAAGTGGTTATGTCTGACTCCCATGATTGGTTCTTTATCCATACGCTGAATCTGTCCAGCATTTCCTTGCGCATTCCTCATGAAGTTGCCTTCAATTTTATGCATATAGCACCATGGCGGTGCACTATCACCACTCAGAGATAGAGCCGCGCTAAACATTTTGTGGCAATCAACATAATCTGCGATGTCATCTGCCAAACAGTGTGCGTGTACGGTGACAATTTCTATCGGCCATTCACTGATCTGATAATGCGTGTTACTTCTTTCTCGGCTTAGCTCTGTGCGCACCTCGCTATGCCCATGTTGATGGATAAAAATTTGTAGTGCCAACTGAGATCTCGCCAAAAAGCGCACGATGACTTTCATTGGAAATGGCAACTTTGAGACCATCGTATATAACTTGCGTAATGGATGAATGCATTTTAAGCTATATGCCACCATCTCTAGTTAAGCTACGCTCACGAGTTTCCAATGCTGGAATCGATCAAACCCTGAGCTCCCTGAACCTCAATCTCCAGATACTTAACCATGTAAGCTGCTGAATATTGTCAAATTAGTTTTGAAATAGTCAACAGAATGTTTATTAAACAGTAAAGATATATAAATCTGTAGAACTTTACCGATAATTAGGCGTTTATAACGGACTTAATAACGCCATTCATTACGTAGTTGATAGTGACGTCAGCCTATATGACCGTCACGTAATTGAGTATGACGTTATATAATTGGTCGACAGATTGAAAAACACATTTGTGCCCGCTTATTATATACAACTTCCCCTAGATCTATGCTTAAAGATGGACCTAAGCACACGTATATACGAAGAATTGGTGTCGCTTGATAAATGTTTCTTTGGGTACACTGCCTGCTTACTTCGAAGGTTACATTCGTGATATTATTTTAATCATAGAAAATAATATCTGTCTCAACAGGCATCGTCTTCAACGTTTCTGTACGGAAGCTCCGGAGAGAAATCATATATGCAGGGTCGTAGCAGGGGTATATGGGGGCCTGGGCAGTCTAGGGAGGGCGCGGGACAACATTTTGACATCTAGATGCTTTAAAATGGCTTCGCCTATGTTTATGTGGGTACATATAAACGTTTGCTTGACCGGGAAATTATTCTACTTTTGCTTATTTTCTCACAAACGTTGTACATGTACCCATCGGATTTTGTGGGTCTAGGCGTTGTGTGGTATCGCCATTCCAAATGTCATGGAAAGAATGTGACCAATTTATAACATCTCTGTCAATTGTCATTACCCGAATATTTTGCCAACAAATTCACCATTAATTTATTCAACCAATAGTTGTATTTAAAGTTAGCGACATTATTGGCTGAGCCGACACTCCGGTCGTCATTAATTTGTTCGGCCTTTAACCCTCACATTTGTTTAGGAACATTTCCAGTTCTTTCATAGAATATGTCCATTTGAAGACCAAGAGAACGATAGTTTTGAAACGTTATCACTGGAATGGCTGACTCGTTTATCGAGCTAGTCATTCCAGTGGTACATTAAAAAAAATAGTATTTTCTTGGTCTGCAAATGAACATTTGTCAAACCACTGCAGAAGCCATGTTGATGGTTTGATATCATTAAAAAAATAAAGTACTCAGTTGCAGATAGGCCAGGCAGCCGGTTTCATACGTGGGACACTGGACACTTGCTCCTTCCGCCCATAGCTTAATATGGACTGCACGTGTAAATCACACACCTCATAGCGCGGTGTACCTGGCCTGTGCTGGACCAGTATCGGGCCAAGATGCCTCTGTATTCGTCCAGTACCAACCAAATAACCTGCATCAGCTGGCACCTTGCGAATCTCAATCCTTTCACCATCTGGCCATGTATGCCACATAACCTGTTGACCGATATGGAACAAATTTGACGGGAATATGTCGGTGCTATATGTTGCAACAATTCCCAGTCAAATTAGTGTCAAAATTAATCTACACCATTTTTTTTGTAGCACACTAGCTGGCTAAAAACGGCCTTTACAGCTATCTTGATAAAGCAGATGGTTTAAACATTTCAGGAGGAAGCCGGCCAACCCCGGCCTCTGCCGTGTTCATTTGCAGGCCAATAGAAGACTATTTTTTTAAATTTTACCACTGGAATGACTGGTTCGATAACCGAGCCAGTAATTACAGTAGTAAATTTTCCAAAAATAGTCTTCTCTTAGCCTGCAATGGACATTCAATTTCGTAAATATGTTCATCTTTTGAACAAATTGAATCATTACAGGGTTAATAAAGTGTGTCACCGGGATGCCTGTCTCGGTTACAGAGCCAGTCACTCAAATCACACATTTTCAAAAGCAGCATTCTCTTGGTATTCAACTGAACATTTTCAATGAGAAAATCTTTTGAACATATTTGAGAGGCACAGGGCTAAATGGTTACACATCGGACGAATTTAGCACAATATTTGTGCCTGTTCTTTAAAATAAAATACGACTATATACAACTAAATATAAAATAATACGACGAAGCCAGCCACACCGGCCCCTGCATTGGTCACGGGGAATGCCCCTTTGCAGGCTAAGATAACACTTTTTTTAAACATTTACCACTGGAATCATTGGCTGGCTAACCGAGTCAGCGATTTCATTTGTGAATTTTAGGAAATGGTCTTCTCTTGGCCATTCAATAAGGAAAATATAGATTTTATTAACTTTGGTCATTAAAGGAGTAGATACGAGAATACTTTACCCAATTAATGAACCCATTTCCTCACTCAATCATATGACGTCATAATCAACTCCCGACGTGTATGTTGACGTCATGAATGAGTCGAGTATGCCCGTCTTTAATGCTTAATAGTCCGTGTACGAATTGTCTGTTTTTTGCTTGTAAGAAACATGCTGTTGTATTCGAATATTTTGAATATTTTGAAAGTAATTTGCCTAGGCGCTGTTCTCGTGATACTCTAGAAACATCATGTCCGGAATATGTGCGCTGTCTCAGGAGTCGACACCGATTCTACCGCGGCTGAAACTGTCAACGCTTTCCATATAGTGACATCATCGCGAGGTACATGCTGCCACCCACCACTTGCTGCGAAGGAACTCAGAAACCGTTAGCTCTGTACTATCCTCCGACAGAGCTCCGCTTGTGCCCGATCGTATCCTCTTGTTCTGAATGGCACTTCTCATACAGCTGAAAGGCATCTGGTGACAGCTAACTTCCACTCTGCCACCATTTTAATAGAAATATCTTGTGAAAATTAACTTCCATCGGGTTTCTCTTGTGACAGCTTGCTTGCCCACGAGGATTTGCTCGAACTTTCATCCACCCAGCTTTGGTGATCTCTGCCTGTCGAGGATTAAGTCATTGTGTCACGTTGTGTCTTGGGAATATACCTACCGAGGCTGGTTCGAAGCCAACAGCGGCCGCAATAACAAAACCGCACTGCAGCAGGACTTTTCTGTGACTGAACTTTCTACCGTACTTCTAGGACTTGAACTGTGCATGTTAAATCTTAAATGTACTTACTAATCTAGTTCTCTGTCCTTTACAGATTACTAGATATACCGCCTTAAGAGCAGCTTAATTTTCTCCTGCTCTTTTAGTGGATGTTTGTTTTTCGCTTAGGAAACATTCTAAAGGAGATTGTCTGTCACCTGCTCTCGTGCCCAGTGTCAGTTTCACGTTTGAACACTCATAGATATAAATTAGGAAGTTGATATGTTTGCTGCTTTTCTAGTGAGTGACTCCCTCTGCATTTCGAACAGCATAAGGAAAGTAGGTGTTCGAAGATGCGCTTCCCACTGACACAAAGACTGTTTCTTCGCTTGTTCTGTAGATCCCTGAACGGCACTTGGACCGCCTCTAAATTATATAGAGTCACCAGTCGACATTTTTGCCACCTTTCCCTATGCAGCCCCGATCCAATAATCCCACAATCAGCGTGTGTCTTATAACACACCGATATGCGCTGTTTTGGCTGGATATTGGCCTCTTAACATAGCAGATACCGCTAGGACTAAGAAAGCTGGGTCCCTCGGTTCGCTGCGTCTCTCATCTCGCCTTTCTTACACCTGAAGACATTGTCACAGAATCGCTGCGCCATAGCGAATGGGTTCAATGCTGCAACATTGTATCCTGCCACATGAGACTGCTCTCCATGGATGCTTTCTTTCTAAAGCTTCGATAACCGCACTATCCTTTAGACCGCACCCACTGGTACTGCGACCCTTGTATCTCTTTTTCTTACACATAAGTTTTCACTGCCTAATTTCTGAGTCATTCACAATGTGTCCCCTAAGGAAAATTAACACTGTGCCTTAATCTTCTACGACGATTAGCAAACCTTTTTCTTTTTTAGACCACTTGGCGAGTGGTCAGGATAAAATGCAGCATATAATTATGAAATACTGTGGTTAGCACCGGTTACTAGTGATCAACCCAACTAGCAGCTGCATTACCCGAAATCCTTTTCAAGTTTGTCTTGCCTTCTCAGTCATCGTATTAAACCGCAGCAGTGCCTAGAATCGACAGAGGCTCCCCTAACCTCTTCCACCTTTAATTACTCAGGAGGGTGTGCACGGCTGTGCACGTCTTCAACTCAGAAGGGTCACCCCTTTGGCCGCGTCAAGATCTTTTTAATGCCACTCAAGTTGGGCTAGGCTCTTAGCCAAAGATTAGCTCGACCTTGCGAGGGTAGAGGTTCTCGCTTAATCTAACTGATCACATCCGTCTGATGCCACCTGTGGTGTTAGACTGCTAAATATCTTAGCTAACTAAACTACAACCCCACGCCGGATCTCTTACAATGCTAGAGTTAGATACACACAGAAGACCAGTCTCCTGACAAATACTGAGAACATCGGATCATCCAGGCGGCAACTACTAAATTTCCAACACATGTTCCTAACTACCTTATGACACTAAATTATGATCTTTCTTGTTTTTTTGCTCTGCCTTCAGTAGACCATTAGAAAATATCGCCTCACATGCCTACCCGCCTATCGAGCGACTATATTTGGATAAGGTGACGCTTGCCACATGAGCATGACATGAATTGCTCCTATTGCTGTCCCGTGCGCAACCATTCAGCCGACGAAAACCTAGAACATTAAGCAGGTCTGCCCTTGCGCCTTCTCTCTTACCCCCGTTTCACCTCCTCAACGCACTAGCGGCCATGAGATAGAGAGAGAGAGAGAGGGAGAGAGAGAGCGACAGAGAGACGCGAAAAGCGTTTGTCTCGAACGAAGGCAGGAATGATAGAAAACCGTCTGCAGTGAAGAGAGCCACCTGCTTCTCATTCATCCTATCACACACCTCATCCACACGCACTTCCCATTCCCCACATGGTTATCCCGAGCAGAGCACTCTTCTTGGAAGGGAAAGAAGCCACCACCACAGGAACCCCTACCATCTTCCCAACCACCACGACGATAGTCGCCACCACAACACAGACAGCGTCTGCTGCCCAGACTGCGTTTCCTGGAACGAACGTACACACCAGCCTGACCCTCCTGAACTTGGACAGAAATGGGAAAAGAAGGAGGTAGAGCAGAGGTGGATCACGTGTCAAGGGCATGTCCGCTCCAAGTTCTGACCTTCTACCCGCAGATAGCAGAAACGAGCCCAGCGGCCCAGTTGTGTCGAACTCAGACACACCGCCCTGTCAGAAATGTCCGACCAGACCTGCGGATCTCCAAGGAGATGGCCGACCGCTTTGCTGAGCAAACGGTTCTGGGGGAGCCCCAAAGTTGCGTCCAGGGGATGACATCGAAAGCCCCGATACAAGGACAGATACCCGAGAGTACCTCCGGGGGACTCACGCGCATGGACATCCTCAACCTTGGCGGACCAGCCACGCTCAACTGGTGCTCCGGCCTGGAGCCCGAGCGACTCGAAAGAGAGGACAGCTTGCACGACGACCGGCCACCCGGGCCCCTCCGGCGGGAACAGGCGCGGGATGACGGTCACCTGGTCACATTTATCCCATGCACTGTTCTCAATAAAATTCACTTGATCGTATTCAAAAGAAGTCCGAATGATTCAATTAAAAATGACGCACACTTTTGTATTTACTAGGTAACGATCGGGACCTAGTCGTCACACTCCACGTACGCCTCTCTTGGCAGATAGATACATACAATGGAAAATGGTAAATGCTAATGAAGTGGGCGTTTAATAAAACTTGCTATAATTCTGCTAATCCATAGAATTGTGACAATAGCTGAGATGATTAATCATTATTTACGAAATGTTGCTTAGTAGCCAGCAACTATTTTAAAGTGCTTGTCCTTCAGGCTATACATTAGTGATTATGCATATACCACAGTCCCATCAACTCTACATATAATATTATGTTGCCTATATAATAGCCTTTGCAGCATGTGTATTGTATCTATATAATTACTTCTACTAGTTGTTCACTATGCAATATCTATTTTACTTGTACCAACTCCAGGAGCAATTTCCGGTTGCTGAATAAATCTGTGCATGATGAAAGAGTTTAATTTATTCATCATTGAGACTAATCGATAACGTACCTCACGTTGCCTCCTTTCGACATAGAGAAGGGTCGTAATCGTATTTATATAGTTCTATTACACTAGTTGTTCGCTTTGTAAAATGCAATTAATATATGCTAAAAGTGCACACATTCATTGGCAAATGCCGTATTGTGAAATACGTCAATCTATGTTAAGAGATGCATTTATAACGGATGATTCAAAATAAAAATTGCATACGTCATCTGAAATATATACGTACATGCCGACATAACAAGAGCAATCGAAGCTTGCATATCCTCGTTTTTATGCTTTCGAATTAACCCCAAAATGGACAATTTTAAACAAAACTTAGTAAGTTGGCGATTTTGCTACATGTGGGCGAAATTAATTGTTTTCGGAGAAGCATGCCTTAACAGACATACTTATAAAGAAAGGAAGAGCGAGAGAGAGAGAGAGAGAAAGAGAGAAATAGAGAGAGAGAGAGAGAGAGAGAGAGAGAGAGAGAGAGAGAGAGAGCGAGAGAGAGCGAGAGAGAGAGAGAGAGCGAGAGAGAGGGAGAGGGAGAGAGAGAGAGAGAGAGAGGGAGAGGGAGGGAGGGAGATAGAGAGAGAGTGAGAGAGAGAGAGCGAGAGAGAGAGAGAGGGAGAGGGAGAGAGAGAGAGACAGACAGAGAGAGGGAGATAGAGAGATTTAGAGAGAGCGAGAGAGAGAGAGAGAGAGAGAGAGAGAGAGCGTGCACGACAGAGCGAGAGAGAGAGAGATAGAGAGTGTGCACGACAGAGCGACAGAGCGAGAGAGCGAGAGAGCGAGAGAGAGAGAGAGAGAGAGAGGGCGAAGGGCGAAGGAGAGAGGGATGGAGGGAGGGAGGGAGAGCGTGAGAGGGAGAAAGAGATATATAGATAGAGCGAGAGATAGATAGAGAGAGGGAGAGAGAGAGAGAGAGAGAGAGAGAGAGAGAGAGAGAGCGAGAGAGAGCGAGAGAGAGAGAGAGCGAGAGCGAGGGAGAGGGAGAGAGAGAGAGAGAGAGAGGGGTGGAGGGAGGGGAGGGAGGGAGGGAGGGAGAGAGAGAGAGAGAGAGAGAGAGAGAGAGAGAGAGAGAGAGAGAGTGCACGACAGAGCGGGAGAGAGATAGAGAGTGTGCACGACAGAGCGAGAGAGAGAGAGAGATCGAGAGAGAGAGAGAGCGAAGGAGAGAGGGATGATGGGAGGGAGGGGTAGGGAGGGAGGGAGAGCGTGGGAGGGAGATAGAGAGATATAGAGAGATATAGAGAGAGCGAGAGATAGATAGAGAGAGGGAGAGAGAGAGCGAGAGCGAGAGAGAGCGAGAGAGAGCGAGAGAGAGCGAGAGAGAGTGCGCACGAGAGAGCGAGAGAGCGAGAGAGTAGAGGGTGGGGAGGAGTGTGTAAGATGGGGATATAGCGGTGGGGCAGAGTGGGTGTGGGGGTACACAAGTAAACACAAAGGTTTTCTAGAAGGTAAACCGTCATACAACCATTTCTTCAGTTGTTTATCTAAAGGACAATGACACTGGCTTTGCCATATTTTGACTGGGATAAGCAATTGCGCATAGTTTCCGTACACAAGCCATGATATTGGGCAACTATTGTGGACAGCATATCACCTACGTATTTTAGTCGGGCGATATCACTCACCGGAACTTAGTATTTCTACAAGGCTATAACCTTTAAAATTGGCATTGTGAGACATAACACTAAATTCTAACTATGTTATCAGCTGTTGCATGGGCTATTTGATAACATGATGAAAGTATATGATCTTGAATATAAAAAGGCACCTCAATACTGTTGCTAATAGCAAAGAGCAAAGACTGATGTTGCTAAGAATCACCACCTGACGCTGAAAATACCGTACAGTGTGTTCGCTCGCGGTTGCTTCCCTAAAAGAAGCTTCTTCTACGCACTGAGCATGGCATCCAAACTGATTGTTTCCTTTGTTACGTGTTGGTAATAATTTTTTTATAATTTTACCTTATTTGTATGCATATATGTGCGGCACAAATATTCGAGATACTGTACTTTGTATCTGGCTTAGACAGCAGCCCTAATTACACAATCCTTAGAAACCCACGAACACCAACAGTTTCTATTTCAAACGGATAGTGTCCTATAATAGAAGATGTCGCGAGATTCCATGACCTTTGGCGGTTTGACATCCGGTCAACACACTTTCACGTAGCTCTTTAACACTCATATACGCCAAAACGCCGTCTGAAGTGGACTTGAGAAATGCCAATTTTCAGACCAAATGAAGAATATTAAAATTTACCATTGGAATGACTGGCGCGATAACTGCGCAAGTCATTCCAATAGTACATTTTCTAAAATAGTTTTTTTTTTAGTCTGCAAAAGGGCATGTTCAATGAGAAAATTGAATTTCTATCAACAAATTCAAAGGTTAACGGGTTAAATTAAAATATTACATACCATTTAATATCACACTAATGTAATAAAGTCGCGCGCAATCAGGTACTTTGAGTGAGGAATTTGTCCACGCATTTGTAAGCTGACAGCCGTGGCGTAATAACACCCTTCTTGAGGTTATTTTTACAACCGTTAAATGCTGTAGAATGAAACCTGCTGATTAATTTGAATAAAAGGTGTGGGCATTGTAAAAAATCAACTAGGCATAATTTAAGTCCTGAGATAGTAGTATGTTTGTAAATATATTTGGTTGCGTATTTGTCAGAACTCGCAGCAGTGAAGCGCTACATCGATAGGAAAAAAAGATATTCTACAAAGGCAGGAAATAAGCCAAAGTCGGCGTGAGAATTTGAAGGAATAAATTATGTGATAAATAGAATCGCTCACTCGTTGCCATTGTGTATCCCATTTATCACACTAGTTTAACAATATCTCATTTGGAGCTGGCTAAAATTCATTCCAAATACGATCTTACTAAATTCGTGTGATACATTTGACAGGAAACGTCAGCTCTTGTGATATCCTTTATTTATCTTGAAGACCCATTTTCAGTTTTCAATGTCACCATATAATTTTCAAAAGATCGATTACCAATTACCTTTCCAGTTTTAACTATGCCCCACCTATACATAGCTAAGCTCCACTCACACCTCGCTTGCGCTGGGATCGATCGCGCCTTGAGCGATTAATTTCCAGAAAACTATATATGTAAGCAGTTGAATATTTTGAAAGAAATTTGAGTTGGTGCTGTTGCTGCCTATGGCAGCACCAGCGCCCAGTCAAATTAGTTTCAAAATATTCAACAGTGTGTTTAATAAATACTAAAGACGTCAACGTGTCAGAATATTAAGCGTTTAAAACGGACTAAATTGAGTCATTCATGTTGCAATTGATTATGACGTCATCATATACGCCACGCAGTTGATTATGACGTCATGTGATGGATTGATCAACTGGAAATGTCCAGTTGCCATTGCCCGATACACATATATAAGCCACAGAGGAAAACACCTACGCAATTGAATAATGGCGTAGTACCCTGACTAGCCGATCCTCCGTAATAGCTAAAGGATCTTGCTTATCCGTTGATCGCCACATTCCCAGAATCGCAAGTACAAAGTAACTCTCCCGATAACCTGTTGACTATTTTGGAGCTAATTTAGCAGGATAGTCTTGCTGCCATCGTTTTCAAAATGTTCAACTGACTATTTATTAAATCGTACACAATGTTGGTGTGTGGCTTTCGGGTTTTAAGGGTGCATATATTTGTCCGTCAGTTACTCCATCGTCGCGCATAGCGTCACAAGCAGCTGCCATTGAAGTGTCAACTCGAGACGATAAGCCATTAGAAACTGCTCTGCAATAACACAATATATGGGCCACTGATCGCTGAAGCCGTCGTGATCTAGATTCGTAAGATCGAAATGCTAGAAATAGTTTTACAGAAGGAATATAGATATGTATCGCTGTACCCAAGCCTAGCTCAGAAAGGTGCCGTAATCGATAACAAGACATATGGTTAACCCTTTAGTTATGGGGTCTGCCTATACAATTTCAATTTTGTCATATAAAATGTAGATGTGTAGGGCCAAAAATAACAGTATTTTTTTTAATATACAACTGGAATAACTGGGTCTGTTATCTCGTCTCTCGTGCCACTGGTTACTTTTAAAAGAATTGATCTCCAGTATTCAATTGAACATTTCTCAAGACCACCACAGAAAATGCTTATTCGGCCAGCGTGAGCGTTAAAAGGTTACACGTCTTGTGGATATATCTAAATAACATACCGTTTGTGGTCGGACTTACATGCAGGTGAATGTCACGAGTACTAAGTAATATCTACCGATGAAGGGGTTGCACTTTGGTCTGGTACCAACACGTACTATGTCATCGACGTTCATTAAGATGACCTACATGATATCTCGATGTCATTTTGAGCTAACCGTGTGGGCGGTGTAGACATTTCTTGGACACATCGCGGGGTAGGTTAATGGGCCAGTACTGGACCAATACCAGGCCGTATTACCCCGATATTGGTCCACGACCGGCTCAGTAACCGGAGTTATAAGGGATGTACCTAAATGTCATTGCTATCTATCAGTTGGTTTAAAAAAAGTTGTTTTTTTCTTATTAAAGTCGGAGCGCTGTAGGATATTTCTTGTTGGTGTGTCGCCCACTGTACAGACAAATACAGTTCATTTTACAAATAAATAGGCGGTTTACATATATAGAAATGTTCCTTAGAAAACGTGCGCAGTGGCCCACGGCTATATGATTAACCCGCCCTGTGTCAGCTTAAAGCTCTGAAGGTCAAGCCCGCCATGACAGCCAATGCAGTAACATGTATTAATCGCCCATGCTCAGAATGGCAAGGTTAATGGACCTTTCCGGTTTTAGCTATGCCCCGCCCATCACTAGCTAACCTCCACCCACACCTCGCTCGTGTTGGGATCGGTCGATCTCTGAACACCCTGACTGTCAATTAAAAAAAACCTACACGGGTAAGCTGCTGAATATTTCAACAGTATGTTTATTAAATAGCAAAGAATTACAAAGACATACACTTCATACAACGTGGCGGACTATTTGCGATTTCATGACGGCCTATATGGAACCCTTTGTGACGTAATGAGTGTGACGTCTTCATACACGCGCTGAGCTGATTATGACGCCATAAGAGGTCAGATACTGGATGGATACTCTGGAAAGGCGAATTGCCCGCTCGAACATCGCTAAAAAGTCGCATAACCATTCCCGTCAAATTCAACCTATAAGAAACGAATTACAATATCTATTACGCGTCCAATAACCTTTATTATATCATAGTGAAATTTCCCTACTGGATTGCACTCAAATGGAATCTTCCTGGTATATACGGCGAAAAAAAAAGAGAAATCATAAACCCGTTCCCGCGCGTAAAATATCGAATCACGTATAGCGACCATTTACCGGAGTATCGTGCCATCTCCGCATCGTACATTATATAGAGTTATAAATCTGGTATCTCTGGAGAAATTCCTCAGACCATTTACGGTGATCCGTTCATTCTGATAATCATTAAAACACGGCTTTCTATCATAAGGCGATAATAAAACACATTTTATTGGATGATGTATCGATGTGAAAATGGCAACAATTGTCCAGTTTGTCATTAATACATCATCGGAGAATTGGATGTCATAAACATCGTGCCTGGAGCAGCGTGTTCGTGGGCATGGACATGATTGTATCTGTTAACATGGAGATGTATGGTCTTAACTCCTTAACCATTACAAAAACAGGAACAACACATTCTCTGCGATATCGGGAATACTGTGTTGACTAATTTGAAACTAATTTGACTGGAGACTATTCGCCAGCAACAGTTTCCAGTCGAATTAGTTTCAAAATATTTAACTGGAATTCTACGATACAAAACATATACATTAATCTCAACACGCGCAAAACTAGGACGGAGTTTAGTTAGAAATCGGTGTAGCCAAGCTAGAAAGGGATCCCTCTATTCGTGTGGTCCATAAGGTGGTCGCTTCAGACAGGTTCTCCCATGCGCGGTTCAGGCCTATCCAGTGGCACATTAGTAGCATTGGATAGATATCTTTGCCTTTCTGCATCCAAACGTGAAGTATATATCTTTAGCGAAATTCAGCAATACAGTTCTAGGTCAAGTTCGACTCCTAACCATAGTTAGCTATCGTTAACTAGAATACCAGTCGAACTTCAAATAGTTAACAAGCTAGTCAACTATAGTCAACCGAGCACCCGACCTCGGTTCAGATGGTTAGTCCGATATTTGCGTACATTTCAAAATGGCGGACACAGATCGCTTGCCACGAATAAATTCATATAAATGTGTAAATAGTTCACTAAATAACTTAGGTTTGATGAAATTATGCTTTCCCCTTGTATGTCAATCTTCCCAAGCCCATATTCCTTCCCACTTTATGCCATATGGACGCTTTTTGGCATCTTAGCGGACAAAAATAACCCATAACAAAACAGATGACAGAAATGGTTAATGGAGATTGGTACCCCGGCTCTAAATTTTCTGCAATAGTAATTCAATAGGGAACTGGGTACCAACGAACTATACTCGACTACGATCAAGTTCGACTGGACATAGCAACTGCGCATGATCAGTAAACCAGCAAACTGACTATAGTTAGCTAGTCGAACTTGCCCTAGTTTTAGCGATAATCGTGTAATAAATGGACCTTTCCATTTTTAGCTATGCCCCGCCCATATCTAGCTAAGCTCCAGCCACACCTCGCTCGTGTTGGTATCGACCGATCTCTGGACTCCCTGACCAACCATTTCTAGAAAACTACACAGGTAAGCTGTTGTCTATTTTAAAACGAATATGACTGGGTTCTGTTGCTGCCCATGACAGCAACAGCGCCCAGTCCAATCAGATTCAAAACATTCAACAGAGACATAGAATTCCTACAACGTCTCAGACTATTAAGAGTTAAAGACGGGCAAACTATATTCATTTATGACGTAATGAGTATGCCGTCATCATACACGCCGCTTAGTTGATTGTGACGCCAGATGATCCATGGATACTCTGGGCAGGTGAATTGCGTACTGTATGTTTATCTGTGATACTTTGGTCATGTAAAAAGGAAAAAGAATGAAGCTCATCTTAAACGCAACCGAAATCTCAAGAATTGCATAGGCCATCTTGCCTCTCTAATTTCAGGTGTCTACCCTTTTCAATTTATAATGCATGCCCATTCATTCAGTGTTTTGTTAGCGCTGCTCGGTATTTCAGATTATACCTATCATCCGGTAAATTGGTGTCCAAAGCAAATCTCTCTAAACGGGTTTAGAAAATTCATGTATGCTATGGATGGTGGCGTTTAATGATGCTGACCAGTAGGTAGCAAATCTATTTTGCAAATGCTGTCTAAACGTGTTTACAGTGACATTACTATTCGTCTATCCATGATTGCTCCAACGCTCTACCAAATCGGCAGTTTATCCAATATTGTCCGCATGGCATATGACCCAATTTATACTTATTCTAGAATTGTTGTTTGTATTCATTTCTAAATATGCTTGTATAAATAATGGATGTTTTCGGTATTTCAGAGACGGTGTGCAGCAAGTATTTACTCCAGTGTATGATTGATTGGATATAGATTAGATAGTGCCCTGCGGCCCCCTGGCTACATAGAGTTTTGTGTTTTGGAATGAACTCATATGTTTTTTTGCATAATTTTTTATAAAGATGTTCATTTGGAAATCTAGTGATACATTTTGTCGATAATCAATTCGGATTTGTTCAAGGGTCGCTAGTAAATTTAGCAGCTCCGATACCAGTGTATTATAAGGGCAATGTGTGGTCGTCTTGATATTTATGCCAAACAATTTAGGTTGATTATTGACCGATACAATGCAACTTTATCCGGAGATATTTACACGATCCTCAGAACCAACAAGCAGTGCTTAGGCACGGAGGCAGTTGTGCGCTGCGTTATTAATGACGCCGTGGTTAGATTTATCGCACGAACCCAACCATTGCAATAGTTAATTGTTAGGTGCAATTTTGTAGACCCTGCGTGGAAGGTGATACAATAGTAATGGCATCTACATAATTTAGGCATGAGCCAGTATGATCATATATTTTATGTGTACAATATCCCTGATAACATTATTATAACGTAATTACCGGCCATCTTGTTGCGGCATTAACACCACGGGACTGTTATAAAGACTTCACTTCAGAGGCATGACGATTCGGAAGCCAATCTATCTCTCATAGTGTGACTTTTGGCAATGCATAGTGTATTATCGCAAACCATGTATCACTAGCTCGATAGAAACAGTACGTCGACTCGATCCACCCTAGTGGTTCATGGGATATAAGCATGACATAATTTCCGGACATTCCGCATTTCGCGTTCATCTTGTGTTGAGTTTAAGACACATACAGAGAGACACTGTTTCTGTTAACTGTGCTTCACAGAGAAAACAATGCGGTTTATATTATCTCGTTTTAAAATTGCAGACTATTGTCTGGTATGAATACAGTATTTTCTTGTGTACGTTCAAGGTTCAATTATTGTATCCGTCAATCATTCGGGCGTTGGATTACTAGGCCACTGGTCACTTCACTCCGGACGGTAGACTTTTTCGATCTCGCATCGAAGGAGATCTCATTGACACCAACGAGACGGTAGCTGTATAACACAATGGCCGTGCGGTGGGGAAGGCAGTGGCCAGTGGATGGGCCACGGAGAATACACCATAGAGAAACGATAAAACGAAAGTAAATCGATCTATATCGCATCGATGTAAATCAGATTTTATATTTGGCACCAGTCTCTACAAAGGAAACGTGCACTTTTTCCAATCCAATTTCTTCCAAAACCGAAATTCTCCATTTGTAAAGTTAAACACACAACGTGGCACTAAAGCTTGACATACAATGTTTGTCAAGCCAAAAGAAATTATCTTCCTTATAGTTTTATGAATCAGTTTCTATCCATCTCAGTCAGCACCGCCCACCATCTCGCTCTCTCAGCCCCCACTGCACCCCACCCCCTCTTCCTCCCTCTCTCCCTCCCCTCCCTCCCTCCCTCCAAACCTCCCTCCCTCGCTCCTCCTCCCTGCCTCCTCGCTCTCTCTCTCCCTCCCTCCCTCGCTCGCTCTCTCTCCCCTCCCTCCCTCGCTCTCTCTCTCTCTCTATCTCTCTCTCTCTCTCGCGCGCTCTCTCTCTCTCTCGCTCTCTCTCTATCTCACTCTCTCTCTCTCTCTCTCTCTCTCTCTCTGTCTCTCTCTCCTCTGTCTCTCTCTCTCTCTCTCTCTCTCGTACGGTTCCATACGCGCACACACTCACGCACGCACTCACTCACTCACTTCACTCACTCACTCACTCACTCACTCACTCACTCACTCACTCACTCACTCACTCACTCACTCACTCACTCACTCACTCATTCACTCACTCATCACTCACTCACTCACTCACCCACCACCCACCCACCCACCCACCCACCCACCCACCCACCACCACTCACTTCACTCACTCACTCACTAAATCACTCACTCACTCACTCACTCATCTCAACTCAACTCACTCACCTCACTCACTCACTCACTCACTCACTCAATCACTCACTCACTCACTCACTCACTCACACTCACTCACCCACCCACTCACCACTCCACCCACCCACCCACACACTCACTCACTCACTCACTCACTCACTCACTCACTCACTCACTTCTTCCTCTTCTATGTAGGTCTCTATCCTACTCGCTTTCCAACTCTCCCCGTGTCTCTCACATCCATTAACACCCTACTCACTATGTTTTTATGTATGTACGTATGTCCGGCCCGGACATTCACATACCCATCATCCGCCAGCCCGTCCATCCATCCACCCATACGGCTATCCTTATATCCATCTATCCATCCACACACACCATTCCCTCCATCCCATCCATCCAGCTAGCTATCTAAATATGTATGTGTATTTCTTCCTGTACATATATATTGATAACGAGTATATGGGCCAAACAAAGTAGGACACGCACTGCTGCCAGAAATAGACGCGACCTTTTTCAGAGCGCAATTGTTTTCATAATAGTCAAAGAAAGAATAGGCCAATTATCCATAAATCCGCATTCCAATCACGATACAAGCGGCCTTCAAGATCTTCGATCTCAGGTACTGAAGAATAATTACATGGTGGCTGTCCCTAGTTAAACTTCAAACATGGGCTCTAATATGAAACGCGATCTTTCCACACACCGTGCACGTACTTGTATGGATTTTATGGTCTATATATGTCGGACATTTATGTCTATTGCACTATCGAATTCAATTACGGGCTTTCGTATACGGGAACTCTATCGTTATCGTAAAGCCCCGGTCGTCTAAGCAGGAGACACATTAGGTTTTTGTTTTTCCGTGCCAAAACGTAAACTGAACACATGATGATGAACGACGACGACAGCAGAGGGCAGCGGCGACGACGACGACGACGACTATGAAGTAGTAGCAGTAGTTGCAATAGACGCAGTAGCAATGGTAGTAGCAGTAGCAACAGTAATAGAAAACATGTTCTTGGACAGTGGTAAAAATTTACATAGTTTTGCAAGTATCGGCTTGTTGCATATCGACACAAGCCCGCAAGTCTTGTCTTCATTATTTGTTTTAAATAATAGAGTGGTATGAACTTTATCTTGTTGTATATTATATAATTTCACATTTAAACAGAAGTGATGTTTCATCTGCTATTACATTACACTTAGGGCAAAGGTGCTCGTTTCTCTCAATACCAATCCAGCTTTGTGTTTTCTATAGCGAGTCGGTGCTTGAGGATGCGGAATTGAAGAAGACTTATTACGTCGCGATATAGTCCAGGAGCTGAGTTGTCAAATGGGGTCGACCCACGACTAATTGCAACACAAGGTTGTACACTTGTATTATGTTCCAACATCATCCCTGAACAACATACCCAACAGTCTACTAAAAATATAACTACAGGAAAGCATATTTTAATCTTTTCAAATAAAATACAGCAGTGTCACGCAACACGCGCTAGATATGAACAAGTAGGATTATGTTTTCTCCAACTCGTGTCATTATGCATATCAAATTAAAGCCCTGGCTCGATTAATATAGGCATAACATGTATTCAACAGCTAAGGTGTGAAAAATGGGCTTGCAATACGCAATCGGGGGTGGGGATGGGTTGGGGGTGAGGTGGGGTGTATCGGCTGACGATCTTAACGACGTGTATCGAGAAGTTAAATATTTCCAACTTTCTCTTTTAAGTTATTAAGTTATTAAATTACCCGCGACTATTTCTCCGATCCTACCTCATACTAATTACAAGGAACAATGATCCGTAAGTTACGAATACCAAATTCGGAATAACTTGAATTTCACACATCGAAATATTTACGAATTATTACTTTGTTTTAATACTATACGACCAGGGGTAATTTCATAAAGGTGTTAAGCTAAGTGTATCGTTATCTGACAATTAACGGGCGTGACGTCTGCTATGATATCGTATACAGTTTCATAGATATGCGTATACTTTCAGCTGTTTCTAGCTTATTGACCATGCCATGCCTTATAATGACTGTCCAAAATAAAAACCCAAATACATAAAATTATATACACTATTGCAATGTAATGAATACTGGCTAAATAATGTACGTTTTGTGTATTAATCAGTTCTGGACACGCCAGCTGTACTGCAGCGGTACTACATTGAATTTGCATAATGCCATATACATGATTTGTATGGTATTATGTAAATTCAATGCATTTAGTATACCGTGCATTCAAACCTGGCTGTATATGGCAATCACTATGTTGCCTATCTAAACTCGCAGTTCAATGCAAGATGGATATAGCTCAACTGCGTGCCCTATGTAATGACTCGTTGGACAATGGACAGGAAACTGTTTCTGTTACATAAAAGGGTGCTCAAGGTATTTCCCGTGCCAGTGACGCCAGATTTGCAAATAGTAACCAAGGCCATACTGTTCATACAGATTGTCGACGAAAGTACATTAAGAAAAAAACCTAACTGAACTTGAACAAAAAGTTCATACACATACACGTGACAACTGAACACACCCCTATGAGCTGATGAGCACACATTTAGTTATAGAGAGCACTGCCTGTTCTGTGAACTCTCTGCTGTACGCGATGGCACGAAAAGTAGGTGGTGGTGTATGTGAAACTAAAAACAAAGAACTACCAAAAGTATATAGAAGAAGTGTCCTCGATAGGCAAGGATGAATGGTCTACTAAAGTGCTGGCACGAATCATGTATGTCCAGGATTTGTTGTCATGTACCGCCGGTCATGTTTATAATAATGAAACACATGCGTGAGGAGCAATCTGCACCATGCACTAGCACCCGTAAACGTACATCTCAAGTTAGACCACAATATGCAGAGAGGCATAACGCCTTCATTATAGTACCAACAATACCTGCAAGAAAACGACGGCTTTACCCACATGAAATCAAAGTTACAGGAACATGTTGGTAAAAAAACCTTATTGCTGCTGAATTCAATGGGAAATCAAACGTGGTTACATTCATGAACACCGGCCAATGCAATATTACATGACTTCTACTCCACTCTCACGTGTGATGGTCCTGAAGAAAATAAAATGCGCATCATAAGAACAGCTGCTGGACTCATTAAGACTGCCGTCAATGCCATTACCCACATCACAATTCATTCCACAGTCTCCGAGGTCTCTTCTCCAACTTGTTATATTCGGAAGAGGATACTAATCGTAAGGTTGCATCGATTTGTCAGGCCATTGTGCAAGCTGCAAGACCAAGAGCCATTTTGGCCCCACCGACAAATAAGCCTCGGCATGCAACTACAGCATCATTATTTTATCCAGATTCCTGATTGACACTCTCATTCAACATGGCTTTTGAAGCCGTTACAGAGTAGTAAAACTGTCTGAAAGAAGGGCAGCAGTCGGTCAGTGCATTGCTATACCTGGATATATATCAGGGCAATTTGTTCAATGTGTTGCTGGTACCGTGGACCGCAACATTCGGGACTATTGACGGGCTGAGCACCTTCCAGGGAATGTGAATTATTGCCACCACAACACCACGAGCCACCCACTAGCGGACATGTCAAGTTGTTGTAACTAAGAAGATATGGCAGAAGTCGGGAGGATTGATATACTGTATCTACACATAAGAGTGTAATGGCTTAAAGCATGTGCGATATGAGCCGATATATGAGGTGGCGCTATGAAGATGCAATAACACATAGGTATGTCCTCTGGGAGATGTCAATGCTACTTACATCACCTAGGCGTGCATGAACACACGTGTCATGC
>CM067364.1:71242978-71369944 GCA_034401795.1 Chaetoderma sp. LZ-2023a
CGACACGACGATGTTGAACTATACTCGACTACGATCAAGTTCGACTGGACATAGCAACTGCGCATGATCAGTAAACCAGCAAACTGACTATAGTTAGCTAGTCGAACTTGCCCTAGTTTTAGCGATAATCGTGTAATAAATGGACCTTTCCATTTTTAGCTATGCCCCGCCCATATCTAGCTAAGCTCCAGCCACACCTCGCTCGTGTTGGTATCGACCGATCTCTGGACTCCCTGACCAACCATTTCTAGAAAACTACACAGGTAAGCTGTTGTCTATTTTAAAACGAATATGACTGGGTTCTGTTGCTGCCCATGACAGCAACAGCGCCCAGTCCAATCAGATTCAAAACATTCAACAGAGACATAGAATTCCTACAACGTCTCAGACTATTAAGAGTTAAAGACGGGCAAACTATATTCATTTATGACGTAATGAGTATGCCGTCATCATACACGCCGCTTAGTTGATTGTGACGCCAGATGATCCATGGATACTCTGGGCAGGTGAATTGCGTACTGTATGTTTATCTGTGATACTTTGGTCATGTAAAAAGGAAAAAGAATGAAGCTCATCTTAAACGCAACCGAAATCTCAAGAATTGCATAGGCCATCTTGCCTCTCTAATTTCAGGTGTCTACCCTTTTCAATTTATAATGCATGCCCATTCATTCAGTGTTTTGTTAGCGCTGCTCGGTATTTCAGATTATACCTATCATCCGGTAAATTGGTGTCCAAAGCAAATCTCTCTAAACGGGTTTAGAAAATTCATGTATGCTATGGATGGTGGCGTTTAATGATGCTGACCAGTAGGTAGCAAATCTATTTTGCAAATGCTGTCTAAACGTGTTTACAGTGACATTACTATTCGTCTATCCATGATTGCTCCAACGCTCTACAAATCGGCAGTTTTCCAATATTGTCCGCATGGCATATGACCCAATTTATACTTATTCTAGAATTGTTGTTTGTATTCATTTCTAAATATGCTTGTATAAATAATGGATGTTTTCGGTATTTCAGAGACGGTGTGCAGCAAGTATTTACTCCAGTGTATGATTGATTGGATATAGATTAGATAGTGCCCTGCGGCCCCCTGGCTACATAGAGTTTTGTGTTTTGGAATGAACTCATATGTTTTTTTGCATAATTTTTTATAAAGATGTTCATTTGGAAATCTAGTGATACATTTTGTCGATAATCAATTCGGATTTGTTCAAGGGTCGCTAGTAAATTTAGCAGCTCCGATACCAGTGTATTATAGGCAATGGTGGGTCGTCTTGATATTTATGCCAAACAATTTAGGTTGATTATTGACCGATACAATGCAACTTTATCCGGAGATATTTACACGATCCTCAGAACCAACAAGCAGTGCTTAGCACGGAGGCAGTTGTGCGTGCGTTATTAATGACGCCGTGGTTAGATTTATCGCACGAACCCAACCATTGCAATAGTTAATTGTTAGGTGCATTTTGTAGACCCTGCGTGGAAGGTGATACAATAGTAATGGCATCTACATAATTTAGGCATGAGCCAGTATGATCATATATTTTATGTGTACAATATCCCTGATAACATTATTATAACGTAATTACCGGCCATCTTGTTGCGGCATTAACACCACGGGACTGTTATAAAGACTTCACTTCAGAGGCATGACGATTCGGAAGCCAATCTATCTCCATAGTGTGACTTTGGCAATGCATAGTGTATTATCGCAAACCATGTATCACTAGCTCGATAGAAACAGTACGTCGACTCGATCCACCTAGTGGTTCATGGGATATAAGCATGACATAATTTCCGGACATTCCGCATTTCGCGTTCATCTTGTGTTGAGTTTAAGACACATACAGAGAGACACTGTTTCTGTTAACTGTGCTTCACAGAGAAAACAATGCGGTTTATATTATCTCGTTTTAAATTGCAGACTATTGTCTGGTATGAATACAGTTTTTCTTGTGTACGTTCAAGGTTCAATTATTGTATCCGTCAATCATTCGGGCGTTGGATTACTAGGCCACTGGTCACTCACTCCGGACGGTAGACTTTTTCGATCTCGCATCGAAGGAGATCTCATTGACACCAACGAGACGGTAGCTGTATAACACAATGGCCGTGCGGTGGGGAAGGCAGTGGCCAGTGGATGGGCCACGGAGATACACCATAGAGAAACGATAAACGAAAGTAAATCGATCTATATCGCATCGATGTAAATCAGATTTTATATTTGGCACCAGTCTCTACAAAGGAAACGTGCACTTTTTCCAATCCAATTTCTTCCAAAACCGAAATTCTCCATTTGTAAAGTTAAACACACAACGTGGCACTAAAGCTTGACATACAATGTTTGTCAAGCCAAAAGAAATTATCTTCCTTATAGTTTTATGAATCAGTTTCTATCCATCTCAGTCAGCACCGCCACCTCTCGCTCTCTCAGCCCCCACTGCACCCCACCCCCTCTTCCTCCCTCTCTCCCTCCCTCCCTCCCTCCCTCCCTCCAAACCTCCCTCCCTCGCTCCCTCCCTGCCTCCTCGCTCTCTCTCCCTCCCTCCCTCCCTCGCTCGCTCTCTCTCCCTCCCTCCCTCGCTCTCTCTCTCTCTCTCTCTCTCTCTCTCGCGCGCTCTCTCTCTCTCTCGCTCTCTCTATCTCTCTCTCTCTCTCTCTCTCTCTCTCTCTCTCTGTCTCTCTCTCTGTCTCTCTCTCTCTCTCTCTCTCTCGTACGGTTCCATACGCGCACACACTCACGCACGCACTCACTCACTCACTCACTCACTCACTCACTCACTCACTCACTCACTCACTCACTCACTCACTCACTCACTCACTCACTCACTCACTCACTTCACTCTCACTCACTCACTCACTCACTCACTCACTCACCCACCCACCCACCCACCCACCCACCCACCCACCCACCCACCCACTCACTCACTCACTCACTCACTAAATCACTCACTCACTCACTCACTCACTCACTCACTCACTCACTCACTCACTCACTCACTCACTCACTCAATCACTCACTCACTCACTCACTCACTCACTCACTCACCCACCCACCCACCCACCCACCCACCCACACACTCACTCACTCACTCACTCACTCACTCACTCACTCACTCACTCTTCCTCTTCTATGTAGGTCTCTATCCTACTCGCTTTCCAACTCTCCCGTGTCTCTCACATCCATTAACACCCTACTCACTATGTTTTTATGTATGTACGTATGTCCGGCCGGACATTCACATACCCATCATCCCGCCAGCCCGTCCATCCATCCACCCATACGGCTATCCTTATATCCATCTATCCATCCACACACACCATTCCCTCCATCCATCCATTCGTGCATCCAGCTAGCTATCTAGCTAGCTATCTAAATATGTATGTGTATTTCTTCCTGTACATATATATTGATAACGAGTATATGGGCCAAACAAAGTAGGACACGCACTGCTGCCAGAAATAGACGCGACCTTTTTCAGAGCGCAATTGTTTTCATAATAGTCAAAGAAAGAATAGGCCAATTATCCATAAATCCGCATTCCAATCACGATACAAGCGGCCTTCAAGATCTTCGATCTCAGGTACTGAAGAATAATTACATGGTGCTGTCCCTAGTTAAACTTCAAACATGGGCTCTAATATGAAACGCGATCTTTCCACACCGTGCACGTACTTGTATGGATTTTATGGTCTATATATGTCGGACATTTATGTCTATTGCACTATCGAATTCAATTACGGGCTTTCGTATACGGGAACTCTATCGTTATCGTAAAGCCCGGTCGTCTAAGCAGGAGACACATTAGGTTTTGTTTTTCCGTGCCAAAACGAAACTGAACACATGATGATGAACGACGACGACAGCAGAGGCAGCGGCGACGACGACGACGACGACTATGACGTAGTAGCAGTAGTTGCAATAGACGCAGTAGCAATGGTAGTAGCAGTAGCAACAGTAATAGAAAACATGTTCTTGGACAGTGGTAAAAATTTACATAGTTTTGCAAGTATCGGCTTGTTGCATATCGACACAAGCCCGCAAGTCTTGTCTTCATTATTTGTTTTAAATAATAGAGTGGTATGAACTTATCTTGTTGTATATTATATATTTCACATTTAAACAGAAAGTGATGTTCATCTGCTATTACATTACACTTAGGGCAAAGGTGCTCGTTTCTCTCAATACCAATCCAGCTTTGTGTTTCTATAGCGAGTCGGTGCTTGAGGATGCGGAATTGAAGAAGACTTATTACGTCGCGATATAGTCCAGGAGCTGAGTTGTCAAATGGGGTCGACCCACGACTAATTGCAACACAAGGTTGTACACTTGTATTATGTTCCAACATCATCCCTGAACAACATACCAACAGTCTACTAAAATATAACTACAGGAAAGCATATTTTAATCTTTTCAAATAAAATACAGCAGTGTCACGCAACACGCGCTAGATATGAACAAGTAGGATTATGTTTTCTCCAACTCGTGTCATTATGCATATCAAATTAAAGCCCTGGCTCGATTAATATAGGCATAACATGTATTCAACAGCTAAGGTGTGAAAAATGGGCTTGCAATACGCAATCGGGGTGGGGATGGGTGGGGGTGAGGTGGGGTGTATCGGCTGACGATCTTAACGACGTGTATCGAGAAGTTAAATATTTCAACTTTCTCTTTTAAGTTATTAAGTTATTAAATTACCCGCGACTATTTCTCCGATCTACCTCATACTAATACAAGGAACAATGATCCCGTAAGTTACGAATACCAAATTCGGAATAACTTGAATTTCACACATCGAAATATTTACGAATTATTACTTTGTTTTAATACTATACGACCAGGGGTAATTTCATAAAGGTGTTAAGCTAAGTGTATCGTTATCTGACAATTAACGGCGTGACGTCTGCTATGATATCGTATACAGTTTCATAGATATGCGTATACTTTCAGCTGTTTCTAGCTATTGACCATGCCATGCCTTATAATGACTGTCCAAAATAAAAACCCAAATACATAAAATTATATACACTATTGCAATGTAATGAATACTGGCTAATATGTACGTTGTGTATTAATCAGTTCTGGACACGCCAGCTGTACTGCAGCGGTACTACATTGAATTTGCATAATGCCATATACATGATTTGTATGGTATTATGTAAATTCAATGCATTTAGTATACCGTGCATTCAAACCTGGCTGTATATGGCAATCACTATGTTGCCTATCTAAACTCGCAGTTCAATGCAAGATGGATATAGCTCAACTGCGTGCCCTATGTAATGACTCGTTGGACAATGGACAGGAAACTGTTTCTGTTACATAAAAGGGTGCTCAAGGTATTTCCCGTGCCAGTGACGCCAGATTTGCAAATAGTACCAGGCCATACTGTTCATACAGATTGTCGACGAAAGTACATTAAGAAAAAAACCTAACTGAACTTGAACAAAAAGTTCATACACATACACGTGACAACTGAACACACCCTATGAGCTGATGAGCACACATTTAGTTATAGAGAGCACTGCCTGTTCTGTGAACTCTCTGCTGTACGCGATGGCACGAAAGTAGGTGGTGGTGTATGTGAAACTAAAACAAAGAACTACCAAAAGTATATAGAAGAAGTGTCCTCGATAGGCAAGGATGAATGGTCTACTAAAGTGCTGGCACGAATCATGTATGTCCAGGATTTGTTGTCATGTACCGCCGGTCATGTTTATAATAATGAAACACATGCGTGAGGAGCAATCTGCACCATGCACTAGCACCCGTAAACGTACATCTCAAGTTAGACCACAATATGCAGAGAGGCATAACGCCTTCATTATAGTACCACAATACCTGCAAGAAAACGACGGCTTTACCCACATGAAATCAAAGTTACAGGAACATGTTGGTAAAAAAACCTTATTGCTGCTGAATTCAATGGGAAATCAAACGTGGTTACATTCATGAACACGGCCAATGCAATATTACATGACTTCTACTCCACTCTCACGTGTGATGGTCCTGAAGAAAATAAAATGCGCATCATAAGAACAGCTGCTGGACTCATTAAGACTGCCGTCAATGCCATACCCACATCACAATTCATTCCACAGTCTCCGAGGTCTCTTCTCCAACTTGTTATATTCGGAAAGGATACTAATCGTAAGGTTGCATCGATTTGTCAGGCCATTGTGCAAGCTGCAAGACCAAGAGCCATTTTGGCCCCACGACAAATAAGCCTCGGCATGCAACTACAGCATCATTATTTTATCCAGATTCCTGATTGACACTCTCATTCAACATGGCTTTTGAAGCCGTTACAGAGTAGTAAAACTGTCTGAAAGAAGGGCAGCAGTCGGTCAGTGCATTGCTATACCTGGATATATATCAGGGCAATTTGTTCAATGTGTTGCTGGTACCGTGGACCGCAACATTCGGACTATTGACGGGCTGAGCACCTTCCAGGGAATGTGAATTATTGCCACCACAACACCACGAGCCACCACTAGCGGACATGTCAAGTTGTTGTAACTAAAGAAGATATGGCAGAAGTCGGGAGGATTGATATACTGTATCTACACATAGAGTGTAATGGCTTAAAGCATGTGCGATATGAGCCGATATATGAGGTTGGCTATGAAGATGCAATAACACATAGGTATGTCCTCTGGGAGATGTCAATGCTACTTACATCACCTAGGCGTGCATGGTTAGGTAGGATGGCGGGGGTCATCCAGGCTAGTCAGTAATACATTTTATGTCAATGTCATTACAGCAACTGATATGGCATGCATCTACTCCACGTTAATGTTTTTGTGTAAATAGGCCAGCAAATATGACTTCATGCCAATCATCACGTTTGATCAGCCATTATGGTAGAATGGTTTGACAAGCATAGTTAGTGAACCAGAAGGCAGTGCGTTAAAATAAGTTGTCCTTCGACTTGGTGGTGGGCATGCATAAGTGAGTTTTTTTAGTTGTATTGGTCATCTGATGGCAGGGCCTGGTTTAGAGGATGTGCTTCAGGGAACCTATGTTGAAAACACTGCGCCGCATTATATGCTTAGTGGGAACGCAATTGCCAAGGCTATCCAAGGCCACTTTCTTGTCGATGCTGCACTTAACACTTTCATGGCATCGACTACATTTTCAGCACCACTACCTGACTACGGAGAGCCACTTGCTAACGTGGTGGAAGCACTTGTAGACTTGGTGGAACCCCGAGCTCGATGCAGTATCTGATTTTCTTTATATGATGCTTGAGTGAAATTCTTGAAAATGTAAATAGGAAGTTACACGATCTGAGGTCTTTCATTAGTCGCTGTCGTACTGCCTTGTTGTGGTTCAAATATCTGGACATGATTGACACTCTGCGTCAATTCCTCAAAGATGAACGTACTGGCAACTGGCATCTACATGCTCATGCTGTGACAGAGATGCCTCCGTATTCCGCTACATCTGGACATAATGCATGTGCCATATCTGCACGCCTCTATGTAGAAAACATGACAAAGCTTGAAACCCAGAACCCAGAACTCAATGCCTGCTTTCAGGATGGATTTCATGTAATTCGGAGAACGGACAGATACTGGGCGGGGCTCTCAACTGATTTAGTTATTGAGCAAGTACTCATGCGGAGCCTTAATATGACTGGAGGCTTAACTCGAGACACTGGTATGACGGAAATGTAACGCCTTGCATGGCTTATGTCAATGCATATACGTGCTCCCATCAACAGCCCAATGCAGCCTCTCACTGGTGCTGATATTCAACTAATGATCAGCACAAGGACATAACAGATACACCACCAGTTCGAGATGCCCATGACACGCACAAGATTCTTGAATTTCTCCAAAGTCGAAACCCATTCAAAGACGATAATACTCCCGGCAACATTGCTATCGGTGTCACTGCAGATGGATCTGTAAATGTTGACAAGGCAAAGCAAATTTGAGTGGAGATATTGAAGTCAATGACAGACCAAACGGTCTCAGATTATATATTCAAGAGGAAAGAACAGGCAATTACACCGCAGTCAAAGTACTCAGTTAAAATTGACGACCAGACTGTTCATAGCGACACAATGTTGCAGCTCAAACCTTTAATAACAGGAGAACAAAGTGATGATTTGCCTTTGCTTTTCACTCATGAAATATCCAGCTACCCCACGGCGTTATTTGAGGCACCTAACACCATCAAACTGTTATCAAACAAATCACTTCTAGCAGCAGCTCTCTTATATGTGCAGATTAGCACTCCCTCTTCCGTCTCTGATGCTGCTGTTCGGTATGTCTTAGATGGTGGGCCCTCCTTCACCGACCGCCATGGCGACATGGACAAACATATGAAGTACTCATTTACGTGTATCTTATCTATGTCAAGAGGAAATACAACCCCTGCATAGTAGTAGTTGGATGCTATTCAGAAGCACCTTCTACTACGGGCATTGCTCACATGCGCCATGCAGTTGGTCGCACAAGTGTAGCCGTACACATTTGTAATGGTATGCAATCTAACAATGAAAAAGAGGCATTTCTGGCAAACAAAGTCAGAAAACAGAGATTCAATTCAGTCCTCTGCCAGGCACTGGATTATTATGAAATTCAAACACAGTATGCCACGGAAATGCACATCCCATTATCGTTCAAACTGCAGTCGCAGCATCACGTAAGATGGCAGCAGGGTGTGTGGGTGACGAGATTGACCTACTTGTCTTTCTATGTTATCATGTACACCTGGACAGCTTTAACGTTTATTTCAGACCACAGCCAAAGAAATGTTCAGGTATATCTATGATCTATGACATTAAGCAGATCAAAGAAGCACTAGGCACTGATGTTTGGAGATTTCTACTTTTTTGTACATGCCATACTCGGAAGCGACACAAACATCTCGCTTATTGGGAATAGGCAAGGCTTATCACTCAAAAGGATCCAGAGCCATAATATATTCCAGCAGTCTGTTGAAGTCTTTATTAAGCAGTTGACCAAGGAAGGGGTTAGCAAAGTGGGTGAACACGCGTCAGTGTGTTTGTATAATGGTCATGCTAGCGCGGTCATTGATGTACTCAGCGTGTTTTGTGATAAAGTCGCAATGCGTACCAAATGTGTGGAGCGACATTCACGGCCTCCTTCATCAGGAGCTGCAAAGTACCACTCACTATAGACTGGAAAGAACCATTAAAATCCCCGTATCCCATTAAATAGATGAACATGTGCACAAGGTGTGAGATGCCTGCTAATTTCCGTACAAATTACCCAGCATACAATGCCGTAGTTCTGTATTAGTTGAATCTACTAGAGTCCATATATTTTACTCTGCCCACACCGGAATTTTTCAAAGAGCAAGGCCCCGTTTGATTGTGCAACTGAGCAGGTGTCACCGGTCTTTTGTGGTGTAAGCACTTAGGGCGTATCCATGGCTGTACGATCGAGGGCGCATATTTGTTAATACTTCGCAATAATCCATCATTAATTTACAGATGGGAAATTCTTGAAAATCGTTGTATACATTGACAATAAAGTGCGTGAAAGTGGGCTATGCCAATTGCAGCAGCAGCAGCAGCAGCAGCAGCAGCAGCAGCAGCAGCAGCAACAGCAGCAGCAGAAGCAGAAGCAGAAGCAGAAGCAGAAGCAGAAGCAGAAGCAGAAGCAGCAGCAGCAGCAGCAGCAGCAGCAGCAGAAGCGACACCTGCCGCCGTAGCAGCAACAGCCACTGCCGCCGCAGCAGAAGCAGCAGCAGCAGCATTCAGTCAAGGCATTGTGAAACTAATTAGTAGGCAATGCGATTTCCACGTGTTACATATGTCACGGAGCGAGCCTCCCTGTCGGGAGGATCTACCGTTAATCAATTCATTTGATCCGAATTGCTTAACTAAATCGAAGTTAAGTCAATGCAATTATGACTCAAATGAATTCAAGATGGTGGATTGACAGATTCAAGCGACCCAAGATGGCGGTCTCTTTTTCAAATTGACTCAATATGGTAACATCATCGTTCGAAGATCCAATATGATAACTTCTTGACCTCAGAATGACGTTATAGGGCGATCTCAATATCCAAGAAGAAACAGGGTTACGAAATGGAAAAACCAATCTGAAGTGTAAATCTATCAGAGACCCAAGATGGCCGCCAATGACAATTCAAGGATTTACCAGACGCCGGCTGACGTTAAGCTAATATGACGTAATTTACGATTGGACCATCTCGATGAACTTGGAAATCGAATGACGTGTGAATATTATGAGATAATCGTAAAGTATGTCAAGATGGCGGACTGTCAATTCCTACTTGCATGACTCGTTGAACGACTCGTCAATATTAAATTATATGGTCTCATCTCAATGGTCGATTAATTGGTTGTTAATCAAGAATATGGATTGGATATCACAGACAAAGTTTCAAATTGTGAATTCTTAAGAACGGACTTAAACTAACTTGATATTGTTGGCAGCGAATGCGTCAGAGAGGGTTAATTAGACAAAGAAAAACAGATACCAATATCAGTTGTTAAAAAGTATTTAATATATGTATAGCATATTAATTAAAAATATCATCAATTGCACAGTTGGATAAACTGGAATAAAATGGATGAGATAATTTGAATCAAGATTGAACGAATTCACGATGCATGCTATTTCAACGAAATTTGAAGCATCAGACCTACTATAATTCGGTGTATAAATCAGTCGTTACCATAGAATAATTTGGCATAATGAGTTCATGCTTAGCAATTAAGTTATTAGATGTTTGGTCATAATCAGTTAATGTCTGGAGTAAAATATTATCCCAACCGTTAACTGCTTGAAAGCGAAACGTATAAACAACACTAAACATAAAATATTTTACCTTCTTGTCTCGATAAGCAACGGGATATGATTCAGTTTAAATAATGAATCGATTCCGTTAATTCGCGTTGAGTCGAATTATATAAAATTGTGCAACTCAAATCTTTACTGATTTTACCCGCTTGAAATAACTTCTATCATGGGTCTGAGAAATGTCCATTTTCGTAGGAATAGAAGATTATTATGAAAAGTTACTACTGGAACGATTAATTCGTCACCGACTTTCATTATAAGTGGTAGTCAGTATACCATTAAGTAATTACTAACCTATACTAATTAAATAATTAAGATGCATAGTGTATTATGTTTTGTGTTTGTTGGTGTAATGTCATACCAAAATCTGCATATCTTTCGTAGAGACGTAAAGACTGTCATAGTTGAGTTGCTCGACCCTGGAGAGGTGGTCGAAGAAGATGATCCGAAATACGTCGTGCGAATACGGAATAATACTCGATATATATGTGTGATATAAACACAGGCACGGGAATATAAGGAGCGTGATGTCACTGCTGAAACATATATGAGCAACGCCAAATGCGGGCGTTAAAGCACAATGACGTTAAATGAAATGGAGATCCAGAGGTGATTCGTTGAAGACTATCCTCGGATGACTGCTGTTAAGAATCGAGTCCCGAAATGTAATTCGAAGAAGATAACTATATTACATCAGTGTTCGGGAAGATAAGTGGTTCTCCATGGCTGAGTTGAACCCGGAGCCGGCAGGCGTGATGGTAGGTGAGCTAAGTGAGTTGTCCCTAGGGCTTGGAGCGGTGTTTGATAGCTATGTGTTTATTGAAAAATGATCGACCAATCGATTACCTCAGTTCTCTTGTAGATTCCACGCCTCCTCCATAGGAATCAATTACGGCACCTAGGACTATCACTACTAATTCACCTTAATATAAAACGTTGATGTTCAACTACTTGGCATTATAACGTAGCTTGTTCCTCTTAAAAGGAAACCCTACCACTTACATAAAATAATAACAAAAAAACTTTTTTTTTAAACTTCACATTTCAAGAACCAGGCACATCTCGCTGGTTTCACGCCTTCACAGACACTAATCTTGCTATTCACTTGCCCCTGCTTTGGCGGCAATTTTCGCGCCGAGAAGCATGTATAATGCCATATATGGAAGTTGACTGATCAATCATAGTATTGAGTGATCACTCAACAATAACGAAATCAAACAGAAGAGTCCCAGATCAATTTAACCAAATGCGGATCATATTTTGAAAACATGGTAATCTAT
The DNA here is from genome assembly GCA_034401795.1 of Chaetoderma sp. LZ-2023a. NCBI lineage: Eukaryota > Metazoa > Mollusca > Caudofoveata > Chaetodermatida > Chaetodermatidae > Chaetoderma > Chaetoderma sp. LZ-2023a. Next base: position 71,255,080 of record CM067364.1, read on the forward strand.
CGTGTCAGATTAACATTCTTAGGTCCATAAGCAATTTATAAGCGGCCTTATTCAAATTTTAATTTTGTTTGTGACGTCATCAACTTAATGTTGACGCGTCTCTCCTTACACATATTTGATACAGTTTTGAATGAGCATTGTTGCTGCAACACCTTTCTGTATACATATACAGGTGACACTTGATGCCAATATAAAGATCAAGTTAACGGTAAGTCACTGCTGACTAAGGCACCAGAAAGTATGCCAAATTGTAACCTGCACAGTCAGCTAGCTATCAGTATCACTACCTAACTATCTAAGTATAGTTAGTAATGGCCTACGTTCTCCTATCAACCTCCCTCTCATCACATCATATATCATCAGCCGTCTCCGCCATCCTGCCGAGACCTATAAGTCAAACCCTCCATTCCATATCCATAATCATACACCTCTCACGCACACTTTATCTCACTCACTCCATTTTCCTCTTCGTCTCACTCACTCTCCCAAATTCGTTCTCTCTCTCTCTCTCTCTCTCTATCTCACTCACTCACACACACACACACACACACACACACACACACACACACACACACACACTCTCTCGCTCTCTCTCTCTCTCTCTCTCTCTCGCTCTCTCTCTCTCTCTCTTTCTCTCTCTCTCTCTCTCTCTCTCTCTCTCTCTCTCTATTTCTCTCACTCTCGCCCCTCCCACGCCTACCTCTGCCCCCCCCCCTTCCTTTCATGTTACCCCCACCCCCTCTTACCCTACTCCATATATGCCCTTCTCTCCCGCCGCCACCAATCCTCTCTCTCTCTACGTCTCTATTTTTACCATGGCAATTGTTGTGTTAGCATGAGTTCCGCGTATGCAGTTATTGATGCATGACAGAATGTGGGTGTTCAAGCAAGCAGGTGTGTCCATTCGCGTTTGCTGCGGCGAGCGCGCGCGAGCGTGCACATATTTTTGCTTGTGCATTATGGAAGCTCAACATACACATTGATAATTCTTCATTAGAAACATAATAGAATTATTAAATAAGGATTAGAATAATACATCTCTTTTTAGCTCAAAGAGATAGTGCTAAATACACATTTGTTAAAATGCTTTTTATGTCCTGATAAAGAGGAAATTGCTACAATGATCACAGCGCGTCAGCAAGAAATACATTATAGGATTCTTAAAACAATTTCTACGACTCTATCTGATTCAATAAGGATCTATGGAAGCGATAATTTGTTGAATGTTTCGAGTAGTGAAAAGATAAAAGACAGTATCGCCACCATCTGGATACACGGTTTGTTGAGTAAATAATGATAATTTCTGGAGTAGAGATGATTGATTGTGCAGATTACCATGGATATAGTACGCAGATACATATATGCCAAACATCCGTGCGTATTTACCGTGAACATTTCAAACTCAATACGCCGGTTAATCTCAATGCTTGGTAAAGCCAAAGAAAACATCTGACAGAATTTGTTGAATTTCTACCACAGAATAACATTAATTTGAGTCAAAATTCTGGACAACGACTCGACGGCCTTTGTCAGAAACCAGCTATGCCTGCTGGACGCCGAGAACGGCAACGACTACAACAACAACTACTACGATGACGACGACGAAGACACTGATACTAATGCTGATTTAGGTGATGATGGCTATGCAGTTGTTGATGACGATGTTGATGCGGCTACTACTGCTGGTGATGCTGATGACGATGGGGCAGTGGTGGTAGTTGTGGCGGTGGTGCTGATGGTGGTAGTGGGCGGCGGCAGCTGTGTCGGTGTTGGTGTTGGTGTTGGTGTTGGTGTTGGTGTTGGTGTTGATGTTGGTGTTGATGTTGATATTGATGTTGCTGTTGCTATTGGTGGTGGCGGTGGCTGTAGTGACTTTACACATGCTGTTGACGACGATGACGAGGACGACGGGGACGACGAGGACGACGAGGACGCCGACGACGACGTTGTTAGTGGCTGTGGTACTGATACAGCTGTTGGCCAATAACCTTGTGCTTACAGAATATGTCCCTATCGTCGATACATTCCCTCTTCTGGATACCAAGCAACAATTCCACCCATGTTTGGCCTGGATCACTGTATCGGGACCTGAGTTATAACACCAGACACGGGCATGCATGCACGGACTTAAGGATACAGGCACACGCTCACGCGCGCGCACAACCGGCTAACCATCCAACCCATCGACCAACTAAACAACCAGCCAACCAATAACCAATATACCAACCAACCACGCGTACACGCACGCAACCGCTACATCTAACCTCCTTTAAATTTAGACGAAAAGCACGTGCAATATGTATATGTGTCTATGTTTATCAGCATATTTGATCGTTTTCACGACGTTAATATGCTATCCTCTCGCCAGAATTATCACATCAGATATCACCGCTTGTCAGAATCGTAGATATCTACTAAGTGTGGAATCGTCGTTATAAACTGTTTGCGGAAATAATATTTTGTGATTTCGAGTTGAATCGCACCCAGTATAAAAGTCGGTATGTCGGTCTGTTTGTCGGTCGGTCGGTCGGTCGGTCGATTTGTCGGCCTTTCAATATGTTATCATCCATCCCAAAACCACCTTTGTCAGATTTTTCAAGAAAATAATAATTTGTACAATAAAATTTACAAAAATAACTTAGTGTTGTCGTGCAATTGGACATTATTCAAGACCACTACAGTTACTGGCGCTAGCCTGTTAGGCTGTGAAAATGGTCAAGGAAATCCAGTTTTTACTTATCTAATGTCTATTTACCGGCTGAGAGAAGACTATTTTGAAAATGTACCACTGGAGTGACTGGCACGGTTACCGAGCCAGTCATTCTAGTTTTAAACTTTAAAAAAATAATTTTCTCGTGGATGACAAAATGGGAATTCCTCAAGATCACTACATTATCCGGGTTTTTTGGCGGTCTTGGCCATTAAAGAGCTAAGTTAACACAAGAGGGGTTAACAGTAGCCTTCAAATTTAGATTTTTGGGATTCAGTTTCCAAAGAGTCAGCTCATTTTCTAACAGGTAGGAGAAAGGCGGGGATTAGCTAAACATGGGCGGGATTTAGCTAGACATGGGTGGGCCTTAGTTAGAAATGCGCGGTACTTAGCTAGAAACAGCATCACAACCGAAGACTGTAGACGGGGTAGGGCAAACTATGTCTCCAGGCCCGGGCTCTCCGGTTATCTATGAATATAGTTTCAGCACTATGCGCGAGAAAATAAAGTAATGTTTTATTAATTACAAATAATCTGTTTACGCACACATAATCTGAATAGTGCTTATCTATCATAAACAAACATCTTTCCATTCCACAGATAACGTCTCCGTATCGCTTCCGTACCCGGTAAAATGTGTTGGCAGTTTAACATATTTACTAACAGACATGTCAAGAACTCTCACACACGTGTCCGCGCGCATGAATGAGGCGCTTTCCAGTATGTTTAACCGAGCTATCACTTAGCAAACTAATGGTTCTACATGTGAAAACGAATGCGGATAGGTGGCTGCGCAGGTGTTGACCAGTCTAGCAATGATAGCGTATTAGCGGCTATGAGCTGTATGTGCTGATGATGACCAGGCTAGTGGTATCAAGACACATACTGCGCTCGTGGGGGTCGTAATAATAGTGGTGCTGATATTGACGTCGCTGCTTGTTCAGATGGTACACATGCTGGTTTAACGATACCATTTCATTCATAAATATATATGATTTGCCGGATAGAATGTGGTTCTTAACATGAGGCACCACGCACGAGTTTGCAGTCCAATTCGTTTACTTTATTTAATCGGTTGTACGGCTACATCGACTGTTACCATCTATACCATATCTACATACATGGTAACGTGAAGCATATTTTGCATTTGTGGAACCACACCCATGTGTGACGTGTGATCAGTGTGAGGATATGGTGTTATATCAGACGATAGTAGCAATTTGGTTGCAATTGTGCCTGTGCAGACTTCCCTCGCCCCAGTACGTTTATACAACCACCGCTATTGAATGAATTAATTACAACATCTCTAGCACCCCGCCACCTCGACCACAACCACAGCCACCGCCGCCGCCACCACCGCCACCGTTGCCGTCCCCGCCACCTCCGCCGGTGCCGCCACCGACGACAATACAAGAACGACGAACATGTAGCCGCAACCTACGACGGCGATACTGGCGGGGATGGCAACGACGGCGACTATGACGACGACGACGACGACGACGAGATCGCAACTACAACGACATGATCAACAGCAGTATATTTTACGATTCTCCAGCTATACCATTACATGTCAGGTGCATGCTTTATCAAATGATGAGAGTGCATACAGACATAATACATGTTCTGCTTCCTACGGTAGATCACACATCAATCGCATCTATTTAAGGCAATACGAATGTGTGTGAGTAAACATGCTCTAACTATACAGCTGTCTACTTCCTGGGTGGGAATAGCAATAGTGCAATACCGCCACAATGTGCCATTCAATCTCCAGAAGAGCTGGTCTTAGCGTGAACTCCAATAGAAAAAATCCATTTCTAGCTATGCCCAGGCCATGTCAAGCTATGCCCAGGCCATTCCTAGTTATGCCCATCCGATTTCTAGCCATGTCCCACCCATGTTTAGCTAGGATCCGCTAGTGTTTTACACATATTTGAATGGATTTATGTAGGGATGGGGTTGGAGTGGGGTGGGTAGGTTTCGAGGGATGGTGGGGTGTAAACCATCTCCCTGTGGGGAGACGAGTGTTGTCTCAAACTCTAAGAACCTCGCTGCACTGGCTTGAGCCATACTCTCATCTTGGTGTCTGCAAGCAGTAGTACTATTAGTCGCATTTCATCTTCATTGCAACTTTCAAATGGCATAGTACATATTGGATCTTTGAGCGTCTAATTGTGTCGAAGGCGTGTGACGTGTCAATTTCAATTGTCTGGAAATCTCATTGTTTGGACATGACTAATGGCACTGCCATGTGTTGAGCCCATAACTTATCTGAGCAGCTGCGTCCACGTTTAAGGCCGCTTTGACATGAGCCAGTGACGGCATCGATCGTGTCTCAGATGCGGCATACCTCGGATAGGAGTTCCATATGCTGTGGAGGAGTGCATTGCGCTGTGAATTGGTTGGAGATTGCTGCTTGGGCCTGGGTATTGCGATAAGTTGGTTCGGCCCACAGCATCGATGGAGAGGGGGGGGGGGGGCGCATAAAAGCTGAATTGATTAACTGCATGATCGGATTTGCGATAAATTCTCTTGCGTATTTTAATGGGCCATTGCTCATGCCATCTTGTCCGGATGTGCATTCATTTTCCAGGGCTTTGATTGCCTACACGTGACGTACCAATATGTCGCCATTAGCAAGTCAAGCTCGAAATATGGCCTTTATTCAAGAAAGATCGTTGAAACGGCGTGCTTCATTACTAGTCCATTACTCGTCCAGCATTTGTGAAACTCACCAGGACACCAGTGCAGAAAAGGGCATTCCTAACGCTTCACGCTTTCTTATTCGGAACATGCTTACCAAAGTTGATGGCTGACATTTCAGAGAGGACATTCGCAGCTGTGTGCAGTATCGTGTAGGTTGTATTCAATTAGGGCAAATGAACGTATATGACGAATACTAGGACACCATACTGGGACCGCGGTGTGTCTAAAACATTTGATTAGCATGAATAACATGCCACAAAATACGCATTAGAGAGATCTAGTTTGCTACGACCTTTCAAACGTAATTTTAGCTCTGGCGTCGGTAGCTAGTTGTTAAATAATGTGAGCAAGACGGGCCAACGTGTACCATTACAGAAGATAGTGCGTTGCGCTGTTGTTTCGGCATGCATTTCGCCCATGTCCCCTGCAACTCATAATTAGCGAACATTAGGACTAAATATTATCCCTTTGAATCCCGAGTTCCTATACCGCATGTTCGAAATGGATCGTTCCACTTTATATACCCATCATATGACGTCATATGCAACTACGTGACGTGTAGGATGACATCATAATGGATAACGTCATTATGACGCCATGTATGACGTAGATGAGTACGTCACGAACGTATATTCGAAGATGGACTATGCGTTGGTGTACGAATTGTATGTCTTTACTATTCAAGACATATTACGTTGAATATTTTGAAACTAATTTGACTGGGCGCTGTTGCTGCCATAGGCAGCAACAAAACCCAGTCAAATTAGTTACAAAATACTCAACAGCTTACCAGTATAGTTTTCAGGAAATTAATAGTTAGGGCATTCGGGGGTCGATCAATCCCAACACGGCAAAGTATGTGTGTGGCTCTTAGCTAGATGTGGGCGTGGAATGGCTAAAATTGGAAAGGGTAATTGGCGTATCGGGTTCATATTGTTAAACGGATACAATGGTAATCGCAAACACATGATTCAAACGAATCAACATTGACATTCCTTAACAATGTCCCTCCATTGTGTCCTTTAAATACACCAACATATGTATTATTCACACCGTAGATGTTACGTTATGTAATTCTTTGCGCATGTGCATGACACTGTCAGCTAGTAGCACATGTGCTACACCATCGTGTGGGAATGGTATACTATTTCGCGCATACTGTAATAGGCAATGGTAATATCGCATGCAATACAGACAGGCATACCCATACACAGCACGCGTATCTAGTTTTTCGGCAGAGGCCTTTCCCAGTAAATATGTATGCCGAAAGGGCGTCTGTTATTTCGTTAAGCTATTTTCAGTAGTGTCCATAATAATTATATACATGATGTTGATGCGTAATTAGAATATGAGAAACACTTCATGAATCAATTCATCACTCAATCAGGTGCCGCCTTAATCAACCTCGCGACCTGTATGCTGATGTCATAATCATGACGCTATGAATGATTCGATTACGCTCGTCTTTAACGCGTAATAGTCCGACACGTTGTACGAATTGCATGTTTGTGTTGTTCAAGAAACGTGCTGTTGACTATTTTGAAACTAATTTGACTGGGCGATAGGCAGCAACAACACCCCGTCAAATTAGTTTCAAAACAGTTAACAGGTTTCCCCGTATAGTTTTCTGGAAATTGATAGTCAAGAAGTTCAAGGATCGATCGATCCCAATAGTAGCCAGGTGTGGGAGGAGCTTTACTAGACAATTAAAGTGTTAATTAATATAAGTCCTATTTTGAGCGCTTTGGGGCGATTTTGACACAAGAGGGGGCTAATTAGAATATGAGAAACACGTGTAAATCATTTTCCAACTAAAAATGGCATGTCAGAAAGTAAAACACAGAGGTGTGTCGATGATTCAACTCATACAGGCAGCTTCTATAGTAAACAATAGTGCCACAATAATTAGTGTGGTGTATGTGGGAATGGTAATACAGATGTGGTAACAATAAACATTTTCTAAAACTCATGTCAGAACTCGTAGGTCAAGACCGTCGTCACAACCCATGACTCCCGTCTTCCCTTACAGTTCTCATGTTCCATTGTTTCGCGACACTCTCGCACAAGATATGAGATGCCCGCTGATTTGTGTTTGACTTACCCAGCATGCAATGCTAACAGCGTGCAATGCCACACAGAGTACAATGCTACCCAGAATTCAATGCTACTCAGAGTGCAGTGCTACTCAGAATGCAATGAGCGTGCGCCATATTAGTTGTAACTCGTGAACGCCATATTCGTGGAGATTATTGTCTATACAGGCCCGAATTTCCCAAACGAAAAGACTCCGGCTTCATCATTCGTCTGCTCATAACAAGTATCAGGCAATGTGAGTGCTGCTTGCTAATGCCTACAGATGTTATACACAGTTGAATACAACTCTTTGCCGCAACGGCGTTCAGTCTATACACATTCTAAGATAATGAGCATAGCTTTCAGTTGAAATTCGCTGTGGATTTGAAGAGCAAGTAGAGACTGGTGTTTGCTGGGAAAGGCACCAAAGCCTTTGCCAAATCGTTATCCATGAAATCCGCTGTTATTCAATATTCCTGTCTACGTAAAGTGAATATATGCCTAGATAGGGTTTCCCTGCATGAACGAACTATTTAGCAAACGTAACGTGTGTACCTTTATGTTCGACCAATGCGTTTCAGACGAATGCACAATATGAAAACGAAACGAACATGTGGTCTTTGCACAATGATAATCACCCATTATTGGCGAGAAAGCGCACATATACTTATGTCCAAGTTAACTACTTAGTAAGAGATTGACAGCCAGGTGGTCGCATGGCTAATAATTAGAAAAGCGTGTTGGCACCTTAGTAATCAACACCCTTCAATCAAATTGCTCTTCAAATCGCCTGAAAATTATGATGAGTATTTTAATATAAATAGACCGGCAGCCGTTGTTGCAGGACTAATTTCCATTCAAATTTGGAACATTGCCTACTAATCATGTTGACAATAATTTGAATGAATGCTGTTGGTTTCAACATTGATAGCAGCAAATGACAGCAAAAACTTTCACGCAAATTTGTACCGCGTTGGAAAGTGCTTCTATTTAATGGGACACGAAAACATTAATAAATGTGACAATCAATACACCACTATCAACGCATTTCCGCAACACAACCTTGAAGCAGAAGTCAAAGCTCAAGAGTATAAGCTCAGACACGAGATTTGCCATCCCAAGCATGTTACATTGAAAGGTATCTTAATTAGATCTCAAGACCGTACGCTTGCCATACTTTCCACAAAATGCGTTTATCCATTCCTATAATAAATTGTATTATTTAAAATGGCGTAACATTTAGATAAGCTTGGCATCGTTGCATCCACTGAGGAAATACATATGGCAGCATCGATAAACACATAGTGCTGTCAAGATCATCAAGTTAAATGTTTAAGCTATGCAACTTTGCCCATTTCCTTACACCAGGGATACCTTACAATCGAAGCGCTCACAATTCTACTTATATCGATTAAGCCTTTAATTGTCAAACATTTTCAAGAAAATAATAATTTTTTTAATAAGATTTACAAAATAACTTTATGTTGTCGTGCAGATATATGTTACTCAAGACCACTACAGGTCTGTTTTTAGTCTTCTCTCAGTCGGCCAATAGACGTTAGATTAGAGAAAACCGCATTTTCTTGACTGGTCAAGAAAATGCAGTTTTCTCTTATCTAATGTCTATTTGCGACTGAGCGAAGACTATTTTTGAAAATGTACCACTGTTACCGAGCCAGTCATTCCAGTGGTAAACTTTTAAAAATCGTATTCTCTCAATATTCCTCAAGACCACTACGTAGTCCGTTTTGGCGGTCTTGGCAATTGCAGAGTTAGATTAGCATAAGCTGCGGTAAGCATTTAGTGTTAATATCATTCTCAGAGCTATCATGAGAGTACCGTGTTATACATTTAGCTGTCATTCACAAAATCCAGCTTCATTCTCATATGCGATGATATCCTGCTAAGTAATATCCACAGCTCACTCTATATGTAGATCTCACAAGGTCACATATACTAGAATTGCCATTTCCAGGTTATCCATAGATCATATGACGTCATAATCAACTAGGCGCCGTGTAGGTTGACACGGATGACTCGATTTAGTCCGTGTTAAACGCGTAATAGTCCGTCAGGTTGTATAAATCGTATGCCGTTACTTTTTAATAAACATGCTGTCGAATATTTTGAAACTAATTTGACTATGCAGCAACCGCCCAGGGGTGTGGAGCTTAGCCAGAGATTGTCTGGGCATAGCTAAAACTGGAACGGTCCATTCTAGATTCTAATTCTAGCAGATGATCATATGAATAGGGACATTCAAACTCAATCTCCTTAATATGTCTGCACCGGATGTATATCGTCTGAGATGCCTGACCGACCGCAAATCAAGAGACCCGCTTCTCTAGCAGAAAGACGTTCAATCAGAATATTCTGTTTACATGGATAGCGGGAATATCTCTGTTTCTCTCATCGCCTCGCTAGCTCTCTCTCTCTCTCTCTCTCTCTCTCTCTCTCTCTCTCTCCCTCTCTCCCTCCATCCACCCCTCCTTCCCTCACGCCCTCCCTCCTCCCCACCCCTTTCTCTCATTCCCCGCCCTCCTTCCCTCGCGGCCTCTATCCTTCCATCCTTATTCCTCTCTCCCCCTCCCTCCTTTCCTCATGCACCCCCACCCTCCTTCCTGCCGTCTCTCTCCCCAGCTCCCTCCTTCCCGCACGCCCTCCCTCATCCTTCTTTCTCTCTCTCTCTTTCTTTCTCTCTCCCACTCTCTCTCTCTCTCTCTCACCCTTCGCTCTCTGTATATCTCGCCACTTCCTCCCTCCCCACTTGCCTCTCCCTCACTCTCTCCTCCTATCTCCTGCCCCTCACTCACTCACTCCACCCCTCCCCCATGCACTCCCTCTCTCTCTTTCTCTCTCTCTCTCTCTCTCTCTCTCTCTCTCTCTCTCTCTCTCTTATACTCGGTATATCTCTCCAACCACAGAACCACCCTATCTTGTTATTTCTCTCTCCCGTTGCCATATATATTACATCTATCACCACTCAATCTCCCATTCAATGTTGTTATCTTTTTCGATATGTTTGTATATCAACGCTTACGCTTGCTTTGGATCCAAGGGATTTTTTCCTGTCAACTGCTATCTATATTCCTGGGTTTCCTTTCTTTCTGTTCATCTATTTCTGATATAGGCATTGTAATTAAGATATGTAGGCCAATGTAAACATTTACAATATCCAGGTATAGTGTTGATAAATATCCTGGACACCGAGCCAGTCATTCCAGTGATATATTTTCAAAAATCATAATCTCTTGGATACAAAAATTGACATTCCTCTATTCCACTAGTCCGTGTGTTTCGGTCTTGACGAGTTATGTTAACGCATGAGGGGTAAGGGTACTATTCTCATGTTACTGACAGATTGTGATTTGGACAGTCTATATTATTCACTTACTTGCACATTCCTCCTGTTCTCAGTATAAACACTATTTGCTTGTTGACGGTTCTTTATTGTTGACCTGTAGTCGATGCCATGTTGTCTTCTCAATCATATTGAGTATTTTGAGACTGATTTTACTGGAAGATCTTATATCGTCTTGGGTAAAATGGTCCACGCTTTCATATAGCGCTGTTTTCTACCAAGCAGACGAAACTATCATGGGATTTAGCGTAGATACCGCGCCGGTCAGCCGGTGTTTATGTCTGATTGGTTGAAAAGTAAATCACGGCAGCGTTTAATAAGCTAAAATAATATTTAATATTACTGAATAAACGACTGCTAGTCTACTACGTGATACTGTATGGGAATGGTCCACTGGCAAGCGCGCGCACATACGCACGCACGCACACACGCACGCACGCACACACACACACACACACACATATATATATATATATATATATATATATATATATATATATATATAAATAAATATATATATATATATAATCACACACACACACGCATACATATATATATATATATACTCACATATATCGCTGGATTATATACACGCGTGCAAATGTAATACTCATATGTAGATGCTCGTGTAAATGGACCTATCCAGTTTTAGCTAGGACCCGTCGACCTCTAACTAAGTTCCACCCACACTTCGCCGCGATTGCTCAAACTATCAATTTCCTGAAAACTATACAGATAAGCTGTTGAATACTGTGTAACTAAGTTGACCGGGTGCCGTTGCTGTGGTTACCGACCCAGCCATTGTAGTGGTACATATTAAAAAATATTCTCCCTAGGCCTTTCAAATAGCCATACGTCTGAAGACCACTGCAAAGTTGGGTTTTTAGTCAGGGTTCAGTTGATAGAAGAAGTGTTAAGTTGTCATTCAACAGCTATGTAGCTCGCGGGGGGGGGGGGGGTGTATTGTCGGGCCGTGCTGGTGTATGATGTCGACTCGCCGTGCCGCAAGTGCACGACAAATGATGACGCTGGTTAGCTTCCGTTCTCCGGGTGACGGATCCTGTACGATACTGCCCTACGGGTAACAAAGACCCGCTCCTCAGGCTGGTGGAACTCAATCGTTCCGGTGGGGCCGTGCGACCATCGTCGCGAACATTAAACACAACGGTCTCATCCCAAGAGTTTGTGTCACCAGTATGCCTGTCCATTGCAATTTCGCGATCTATGGATTTACAAGATTTGATTTTGGTGACCTAATTAAATTAAGTCTATACAATAATTTTACCTAAACAGAGTGTCAAGTATGCCAGATAAAAAAAATGATGAGCATATGAAATTACAAGACATAGAGACAGCCGGATGAACTTTTAAACGTGGGGCTCCCGGAGGTACCACACAGACTCGTAGGTCCGCAGAGGTATCCCCGCAATGGAGGCTCCCGTACACGAGACTTAACTAATTAACTTAATATAAGCTATTATACCTCTAAGCTGGAAGGAAAGAAAATTATCTCTGTAGTGACGAAAAATCATGTGCCTCACGCGGGCACTACCCCTAGTGCTAGTTTGTGTGAGGAGCATTATCCTCGCGTGGACCGTCGTCGCTGAATCCTTGCGAGAGGCAAGTGCCTCCCGCAGGCCTCCGTCACGGGAAAATGTCGCCACTGCTTAAAGCGGGAGAAGAGTAGTAGGCAAAAATTGGCCCACTCTAATATTTAACCAAAATGCTGAAAAGAAAGACCATACCTAATGAGATTATGACTATATGGTTGCGTGCTCCTTTACGTGAAGACGGGATGAACGATTCCCGAAGGATTCACACTTCACCGTCTTATGTAATTCTTAGTATGCTGAATTAGTAGTTGCCGCTTTATTTATGCGGGCCTTCTTCTATGCTTAGCTAGCTTTTAGATTTGGGGACAAGAACTATTTTTTAGGCCGCGAATGGCGGTTGTCTACATAGCTGTTATATACCGCTGTCATTGAGAACGGATGCCCTAAGACATCAATACTGAAGACAGCGCTCATACATGTTACTTAGTAAGATCTCCGAACTGGATAAGAATCCGGACATCCTGCTCCGTAACCACACAAAACACAAGACACAGGGCCACTTTTCACAAAAGCATTTTAGGCAACTGATCTATCGTTATGGTGGGGGTAAGAGAGACGAATACCCACCCACCGTACATGTCCTTCCCGTGAAGGCGTGGCAGATCTGAATATCATGCCCAGAGATTCTTACAGGATTCGGTGGGGATGAGCATCTCGCCCGTCACCAGGTCCTATGGAACTAACCATTTAACCTGTCGTTACGTTCAAATACAAGTTGCTCAGCTTTGCACTGCGGTGCCGGAGGATTGTTCAGTAGATAAAAGAAAATAATAATTAAGATATGTTTGCGCAGTGCTTTCCTACATTGGCAAGAGTGCTAACTACTAAGTATCCGAGGATACAGAGGGAATGTATGTGATACCATACTTTAACCATCACCGCTCGGAAACCCCAACGGGGTCCCAGGGTCGGATCAGCCCATGGTGCGGATAGGGACATCCAAATAATCAAGAAGCCACACGGCTTAGTGGAACATGAAGAGAGATAATTTCTTAGAGATATGAGGCCCTTTGGGTATTTTGGCCACTCGTACACAATCTTGCCGGAGTGCGGGGCTAAATTATCGCAACTACCGGGAGATGGGCGTACACTACAGATTTCCTAACGAAGAAATTGTCTCCAATCATATTAAACCTATCCTATCGAGCTGAATAGAAAAGGTTTTTAGTCGGTAGCATGCTGGGCTAAACAGAGTTATAGCACGGACAGCGAGCTCAGTGAAAAATTGTTGGTGGCGGGAGAAAGTGCTCCATATATAGGTGTCGCTGTATAGTGTTTCCTACGTGCACTGCAGTCCTATATTTTCTACCATTAAACACAACATATGAACTGATGGCCACTGGCAATATATAAACTAACCAGAACAATTAATACAGTGTGAAATGATCAGAATTATATATCTTTATTACAGGTTAAGGAACCTATTACGGTGTGGTTAGTGGACACACTTTACAGAAAATGAGAATAACTATAAACATATACAGAAATTATAACTAGCGGTCCTAAGACCGTTACTGTACCTTTTAGTCATCGGGACCGTTTACACGGGTACGATTTAATTTGGAAAAATACATTTAACGGAATAATTAAAATGTTAAGTATAGTTACTTGAATAATCAGTAGCCATTCTTAAGTCTGGGCTATCGTGTTACTGAAATTCATACGTCACTCTTACGTTGATGTGAGTTGATGCATTCTCAGGAAGCTGGAAATTTCCCGCATGCTGGTTCCCGCAAACAGGATTCCCGCAAGCAGCTCATGACGGGAGAGGATCGAACTCAGGACTGTAAGCACAATATAGAATGTCTAACGAGTAGTCAGCAAGAGATCCAATAACATTGCTACTGTGAAGAAAGTTCCCGTACACCGATGGTACGGATGGAAGTTGACAACAACCCGATCACTAGCAGGGGTTGTTAGATGCAGATGAAGATACAAAACTAAGCTTAACGGTGCGGGGTACGTCAGCCAGCTCTGAAGACGTACCGGGCAAAGTGTACTCGCTGCGGTCGAACAGTTTAGATGACCCTGCACGACATCAGTACGGGGACCGTTAAATAACCACTTTTTGGCGTGGCCGGCGAGTCATCCACCAAAGAACATCGCTGTCTCTACATCTGTAGAATCACATTTTCAGGCCGGAAAGGCCCATCCGCAAGTTCGTGTTCCGAAGTAGCTCTTGACATATTCGTGAACAATAACTAAAAAGTTCCAAAATACTCCCACAAGTCGGGAGTTACAAAATCGCTTTAGTGCGGTGGGTTGGATAACTGCTAGCTACGGGAGAAAACCCGACAGAAAGCGAAATGATCTGCGTATTGCCTGTCGAGACGATATTAGCTGGTGCAGGTCGAACCAATTCGGCCACTGGCCGAGGATGCTCTCGAACTCTGGATCTCGTCTCCTTTTATACTACTCGTAACGTCACAGGCGCAGGCTCCACACAATCATCGGTCGAGCAACAGCAAACACCGCGTAGCTAATAATAACGAAGTCGAATGTTCTAGAACATTCTAGAAGTTCTGCGTCCACGTGGTTATGACGTCACGGCAATATTTTGAAGATAATCAAAAGGGGTTTTCCGTGGATAACTCAGTCATTTCTTAACCGATTTTGAAATGGTTCACAGATTTGGAAAGCCCGTCGAATTCTAGTCTTGATTAATGGCAGATTCGGCGGGACACGCAATTAAAAAGGATTACATGGTACCGTCTCGGTACACTAAAAGCGTCATCCCATCTTGGTCGTAAACTACGCGCTCTGTCAAAAGTAGCGTCTAAACGTGCGCATGTGCACTATGCGTTTTAACGAACAGTCGTTTTTATGACGCGATCTCTCTCATAGGCTCATATACGCTTATGGCTCTACCCAGGGGGGGGGCGTGTTCAGGGAACGAATCCAGGACGGGCGACGCATACCCAGCTTGGCTGGCAGGGCCGGTACCCGCCCGGTCGATCCGAACTACAGGTACAGCAAGTACCACCATGGCCATATCGTAGTCGTGTGACATTTATTCAAGAAATCGAGGATAGCTAAATAGTAGTCTGGAAGAGGCTTGTAGGACAGCTGATGGCCAGTACCCTGATGGTCACTCATGGGCAATGTTATAAACCAGGGTCAGAAGGTTATCATGCTAGAAGCGCTCGTCATAGTTCTTAGCATGTCCTTGTGCGACTGGTCATGCATTTGTGAGTTTTTCTCTGGTCTCTGGTTCTCTGTCAGTAACTTGATAACAAAACAGGCTTGCAGGTCATTTTGGCTGTACCTGTGTGCTCCACCCTGTAACACAGTACCTACATGTATAACCCAAAATCTACATCACGTGACTATTCTTGTAAGAGACCACTATTCTGGTGTCACCATCATCATTTTAGGATTCAATCCCACAATATCCAGAATAGGAAATCGGTTTGAAAGACATGTTGCTTAAATGTGTGTCTCTCTGTTAAAGGCCCCTCATCACGAGGCCCCATGCGTATAAGGGTCATATAAACATGAGTGACTGCCTAGCCACGTATGCTTGGACACTGTACATGGGCTATACTTCTCATTCATATGATGGTATCAATACCCGACTCAAAATAACAGGGTGCCCTATTTCTGTACCAAATCAAAATCTCATCATCTCTCATTATCTACTCGCACAATGCTTGTCTGTCATCGCAGTTATAGGCTCCACTATTAGTTAACCCAACTGATCACCCCCATCTCCCAAGGGATTGACAGCTCTATCAGTGTGCTTCTACGCGTACCTTTCACCAATTTGGGACGACGCGGATACGCCCCTACTAACGCTGGGCGCTGGGACAAGACTAGCTCAATATTGGGTCAATATGGTCCGGTATTCGCCCAGTACCAGCCCAGTAACCTGCGTTATTATGAGTAGTTCGTCTGCCCATTCACACACCCTCATCATTTATCAGTAAAGCTATTAAGCTAAGCGAAATCCGCTCAATGAATATCGTCCAGACGAAATACGTTATGGAGTTGATACTCTGGTGCTTAGCTAGTTATTACATCTGAGATATAATCGATGTGAAATGAGGACGACAACGGCGACGGACAAAAATAGCGACTTATCAGAAGATATGGAAATCGCACCCTCAAGCATAGCAGCGGCCATCACGTATCTAATCCTGGATGATTAATTGCTGGATTACTCGCGTGTGTTATGAATAACGTAACAGTATTGTGTCGATTTTCGCGAGAATCGGCGAAACGCTAGGCCATCACCGGGACGTTCTCATTTTTAAAGAATATTTGGTTTAGCTACGTTGAAGGTCTCTCGTCCTATCTAGCAAGCATCCGGTGATCCAAGTCTTTGATAGATTTACTATTTAATAAACATTATCTTGAATACTTTAAAAGTAATTTGACTGGCCGCTGTTGTTGCTATAGGCAGAAACTGCATCCAGTAAATTTGGTTTTCAAATATTCAACAGCGTACATGTATAATTACTTTGAAAATGGGGTTTATAGAATTCAGGGCTAAAAGTATGTAAACCGATTAAAACAGGTGCAAAACGCGGGCGGTGGTTATCTAGAAATGGGCAGGCAGGGCTAGAAACAGATCCCACTATGGCGTTGTCCATATGATCAATTACACCCATCTTCCAATAGCCAATTGAACTTTCCAGTTTATCCATCCATCATATGAAGTAATATTCAAGTACGCGACGCGTAGTAGGACGTAATAATCAATGGCGTCATGAATGCCGTAGACAAGTTTGTAAAGACCGCATACGTGGCGACGAACTAAGCGTTGTTGCGCGAATTGTATGTCTTTACTATTTAATACACTTGCTATCGAATATTTTGAAACCAATTTGGCTGGGCGTTGTTGCTACATAGGCAGCAACAGCACCCAGTCAAATTAGCTTCAAAATATTCAACAGCGTACCTGTATAACGTGGTGCAGAGACTGTCCAGATTTGTACTCATGTAGCCAAATTTCAAAATATTCTATAAGTAAATGCTCATACATATTTTTGAAATATTTCTATTTAAATTGATTGACTTTTTGTTTCATTTTGTTGTTATTACGTCATTTGTCCAAGTTCAAGTAACCAACACTCATTCAGTCATCATCATATACACTTGGTTAGTTTCTAGTTCCAAGGCCTGAGTAAAAAATCAACCAATTCATAACGTAGGTTCTAGATTGGTTGAGCGGTTCATTGGTCTTTAGAATTACCCAATAAATCTCATTATTATTATCCTACCGACTAGTGGTCAATTCGCTATTAAAATCTCATTGAACTTGTAATGCACAATCCTTGAATTAAATATTTGGTGATTGCCTCGTTAATTAAAAAGAAAAAAAAGTGTATATATGTTAATGAGGGCCTCAGCTAGATCAGGCCGTGTACTTGAAGTGCTACCCTCAATAAATAACGATTATTATTATTATTATTATTATTATTATTATTATTATTATTATTATTATTATTAATAAATTAACCCTTAGTGAAAACTAAGGGTTGATTGAGTAAAATTTCAATCATCAGATTTCCAAAAATTAATTTTCTTTCCGCTTGTTCACATATTGCTTTATTCAGTTTCTATATCCATGCTTATAACGCATCACCGGCGCTTTAAAAATATGATAAATATAGCGTTAGTTCACTATTCCATTCATACAATATCAATATCAATTCATTTACTTTTTTATCATCTACGTAATGAATGAATGATTAAAGTTTTTTTTGTTTTTTTCGTAGTTTCATTTACAGAATGTTCTCTACCGCATCTAGATTAACCATCAATTAGTATCATTCCCAGATAGACGGATTTTCTGGTTCTGGTAAAGACGTTTAAACCGCTCTTGTTTTTTGAAAAAAGAGTTTGGAACGGTTTACCTTAACTGCTAGAATTTGAATCGATGTATATCTGGATTGATCGGCCGTAAGTTTTCTCATTACAATTTCAACGTCATTAGATAGAGTAAGGATTTTGTTGTGGTCGGTTAATGGGGAGCTTTGGTGATGACTGAGCAACGAGCAACTTTGACCAAGTCAGAGATATATGAATTTTGATCATAACTTGATCACGGGTATATTGCTACTATTGATCAAGTTTGGCCAAAAAGCAAAGACATGTGAGCTTTAAGTTTAATCCAGAAAGATCATCACCATTGTTTGCCATTAATCAATCCCAAAAATCTAATTTGAGTTACAGCCATATCCATACCCTGTCCTCCTATCTCCTCAACTTCTTTCATTAAATCCGGAATCGTTTACATTGATTCGAAATCCTTCCTATGTCACATAGATCTGGTGTCCTGATATCACACAATCTACAACGTCGATATCCTGTAATCCTTGATCCATTGATACTAAACATTCGAGCCATTTAATTGACACCACTGTGGGCCATTTCCTGTTAATCTGAAACTTCTGATCCGGTCATCAACACAATGTGGTACTTATCATTGACAGACTGTTGAGGTCATAGAGGTCAAACTAACACCTGGGTTGACCTGCTCGTCCAAACATCATAGACTGTTGATCCTTATAACCCCTAGATTTGCTTCCATAGCATACCCATACTTTCTAGGTCATGACCTTGAAATAACGGTAGAGTCAAATTTGACATATTTGACCCAAATAACTCGACATTGCTATGATACAGCACTCATTCAGCACTTGCTCAGACCACACTGGGGGTAGCCCTAGATAGACTATATACTGACTAGATTGCTCATGCGCGTGCTCTAACTATGGGGCTAGATGTCCCTAACGTGAATTCGGGCGTTCAGTAAATCGCTATTGTGCATGACTGGGTATTCACTGACTGGCTAGTGGCTCTATATATATATATATATATATATATATATATATATATATATATATATATATATATATATATATATATATATATATATAAATTAGATTATTGGGATTGAATAATGGCAAACAATGGCGATGATGTTTCCGGATTACTCGATCACTGAGAAAAGCGTACCGTGTAGTATGTTTATTTCTATCAGTACATTTCATCATACTCACTGCGTTAATATCCCAAGCTCACACCTGAATTATCTCCCTGACAGCAGATCTCGTATGGGGATGTGGGGTGAGATGATGAGGCGTGCCTGATTAATCATCGCCTGTCAGGATCACCAATATCTATATCTAGCAAAAATGTGCCGAGAATCGTTGGAAAGCATTTCCGTAAATAATACAGCTGCGTAGTTTTTAGTTTTTCGCATATTTTCTCAGCGGAAAGTTCCTACTTTGATGGCTGATATGCATGGTAGCTTGTATACAAGAAGCTAGAGCTAATCTGACGAGAATGTTAGCAATTCTTATCGAAATACCTGTTCTACCATTGCAATCAGGGTAGCATTGATGCAATGCAGCCACAGAGAATAATACAGCCACACCTATTGGGAAAACAATCACAGGAGCAGGAGTACATACATGCGTACGTGCGAGCAAGCGTTTGCGTGTGCCCATATGCGACAGTGTGTGCGTGTGTGTCTGTATGTGTGAGGTGAGGTGCGTATGCATGATGCGTTGACCCAGTCGCCAATGTGGTGCGTTCGTAAGCGGTGGAGGACCATGCGAAACCCGTGCAGACATATATGCCAATTTGATATCGGTGCGCATGGTTGTAAATGTGCTAGTATATATCTGCTTAGTAGACTTATACAAGTTGTGAAATCGAATAATTTTCTAAATGTAAACTTGAATAATTTCTTGGAAAAAAAGTCGGGTAGAACTTACCGCCCTTAGCGATCTTAGTAAGTAGAAAGGCGACGAGGTGGGGGTTGCTATATTCTCAACCAACCTGTCTTACCGAGCTGTTCAAGAACAAGACTACGTCCAACTACCAACGCCGAGAATAATCCTATTTCAATACTAGTGAGTATTTTGTGGGTGTAATAGTATGCCTTAAGCGCAGATGTCTGATAACGTTGGCATGATAAGTCAGCTAGAGCTCATCATAAATGGCATAAATATGTATGTGACCACTGTGCGCAACGATGTCGTAGTAAACGAGGTACACAGATCTGAAGGGGAGTAAACGCAGAATTCGAAAGAAATTTGCAAGATCATTCGTCGGTCCCAACACAATGTAATGGACTATCCTGGTTGAAGTTAGGGTCAGGCTAGATGAGTGCGAACCTGTATATAGACCTCTCTCCATGATAACGAGTAGTACTACCCACCTAACCATCTGGAGTTCTTCTCTTCTGGTAGCTTGCACACGTAGGTAGAACCTTTCTTGGAAAATAACACTAATGAAAGCCATGATGACGTGGGATGACATCTGAGACCACATTGTAACTGTTTCGGTATCCTCGAAGATGAAAACTGAAAGCAGAATTAGAAGCAATACAATATAAACAGAACGAAAATAGGGTTACGCCTAGCCGACGTGTCAAAGAGTCAGCGAGGAGAACATAACCTACGCCATCATCAGATGCTCACTGTACAGATTTAAGGACATATATCTGCTCATTACTGGATGTGGAATCAGCGAGGAAGATTGTGGAACAAAAATACAATGCAAGAGAACGTGGTCTTTATGGAAGAGCAAGCAGCCAATTTAGAGTTACTAGTTAGAATGAACCTTCAAAACCCGGAAACTATGGAGAGTGACACGTTGGGGCTGACCATTTATTGGACTATGTCAAAGAACTAAAGAAAGTGAAAGACCAAAATCAGAAACTGTGTACTAAGATGGCTAAATTAGTAGCCCAGTTAAGAGAAAACACTGAAAAACGCAACCAATATCAAGCGCGATCCAGACAACCACCTCAACCGCATTGTACAGTGACTGCCTCGGGATCTAGGCAATGGCCCCCTAATGATGTTCTGGCTATAAGACTGCCATTGACGAATCATGCTTTTCAAAGTAGCACCCACTGATAGCTCTGCCAACAATTCGGATCCTTAGCAGCACATTGTACACATAAATCAACATTCCGATGTGCAGTGTGGGGACGATTTGGACATGATCAAAGCCGGTGCTAGTATAAAGGACGGCCGCAAAACCAGCCACAATGTGAGAGCAATCCGGGAAATTCCAATGGGTCGAGGGTTCACAAGGTGTGGGAAGATGCGTGTTCCAATTAACAATCAACGGTACTCCTGTGAAATGTTAAATATGCATTGCTGCGGTAAAATCCATGACTCATAGTGATACATGGAGACGACTATTAGGATCACATCGTTGAAAATGGCTATGACTCTGATTGCTGTGAAAATTACACAAATAAACGTGCTTGGAACATCTGAGTTAAAATGTGGGCAAGCCAGTCCAATGTCAGTTCAGGTTGTGCCAACGATACATAGTGAAGGACTAATAGATAGTGGTGCCCTTAGAATAGCAAATCTATTTAGTGATGTATTTGCTAATGAGATCAACCAAATAGTGATAGACATCCTAAGCTAACATGCCCAATTATCACTAGAAATCACCCACCTATACTTCAAAAGGTTTACGATTTACCATTGGTGGAACGGCATATAAGTAAGTTAAGGAAATGTTGCAAGCTGGAGTAATCTGGCGGTTAGCATCGCCTTGGGTTTACTACATCAGGCTAGTGCCAAAGAAAGATTGGACACCACGTTTCTGCGTGGATTATAGGAAGCTACAAAGATTCATACACACGTCGACTAATATCTGCCATTTTTATTCCACGAGTGTAGCATCGTTGTTCTCTGTTCTGGATTTACAATCTGGACATTGGCAGATCCCAGTGTAGACAGTGGACAATAGAGCAGATAGCATTAGTTTGCTGTGAAAGTCAATTTACTTTTGGAAAAATGGCTTTTGGTTTCTGAAATTCGTGAATGATTTTTCAGCGAGCAATGGATGCTATCTTGAATAAATATCTTGAAAGAGGCATGTATGTGTTCATGGCTGATATAGTAATCTATTCTAGAAATTATTGTGAACATGCACAGCATTTAAATCCAGTATTCAGGAAAAGTTGGCAATACAATTTGGAGTTAAAGTGGAAAAGTGTGAATTTGCAAAAAAAGTCTGTAAATGTGTTCAGATATATAGTAAGCAAAGGAAGGGATCACACTACCGGACGAGAAGGTCCAGGTCATTAGGGGTATGCGCCATCCTCAACATTTTGGTGAGGTTCATTCAATGTTAGGGATGACTGGCTACTATAATACTACAGAATCCAGCTATGCTAGGATAATTAAACCGTTAGTAACCTTGACGAATTGAATGCTCAGTTTCATCGAGGCCTACCCCCACCAAGCTGGAGTCTGTGCTTTGCAGTGACGCCGTATTGACCTAGCTGAGATAAATTCGTCATATAAATTAAATACTGATGCATCTGCATATGTAGTAGGAGCCATTTTGGTTCAAGAGGGAAATCATGGGATTAACAATGTGATCCAGTATGTGTCAGCCACGCTCAGACATACTCAACTTAATGGAGTCGTAATTGAACAGGATGCACATGCGGTATGGTATGCTTTCAGAGAGTTAAGCCTGTATATCTATGGAGAAAGATTTACAATTATACACTGACCATAAAGCATGTAAGAGCGTGTTTATAAACTAGGTGAAAACACCAAGATCCAATGTTGGGCTGCATTTATTGCAGAATATGGTTGTAAAATCGAATATATAAACGGCACAAAGAATATACGGGATGGTATGTTGTATTGATTATGCCAAGCTTAACAAATTGCTAAATTTGATGCCGGAGATTATGCGATCCCATGGCTAGAGGACGTACTCTTCCCTCTCACGCCACTGGATGCGCATAACATCCAGTTTGATAAGCTGTGTGGTCAGCAAAAGAAGGAATTCGAAACAACACTCAAGGAAGTATATGGAGGGTACATTGTACATAATGGGGCTTTATATTCAACAAGATAGCGCACAGTATTAAGCCCTGCTTATTCAAGATTAATATTGCTAGGCAAATTTAGAAGTGATGTAATACGTCGAGCTCATGCGAGGTCAGGTCATCAAGTTCTACATAAAACCTTGTTATTAAACAGGGGTTTATTTGTCTGGAGAGGTATGAGAAACCATGTCAAGTCAACACACGAGTTACCACGAGAACCAGCGACGTGGATATGCTGGTACCACATTACCCATGGCCGAGTATGGGGAAGGAGCTAATTGGTCCCTTGACGGAATAGTTACAAGGAAATAAGTATATAATGGCCATTGCTGACCTTTACTCAGCATCGGCCAATGCGTGCCCAATACCGACCAAAACCGCAGATCTTGTAGAAAGAACATTCTTCTATGAATATTGTTCATGTTATGGATGTTCAGAGATATTAATTACTGATCAATGGACAAGTTCAATGCGAAGGAGTTTTGAGTTACGAGAAAATAATATGGCCGTAGTAATAGATCACTGTAGAATGACGCCATACCAGCTACAGATGAATAGCCGGCCAAATAGATTGAATCAAAACAGCAAGGCATCCTACTTAAATGAGTCAATACTCAAGCGTGAATGTGGGAATATTAGTTATCTGCGATCATGCATATAGAAATACACAACATGCGGCGACTCTGTACATCCAATTCTGTTTAATGCCTGGTAGGTGAGGTCGATTACCATTGCCATTAAGCATAGACATGGGATCTTGAAGATAGGCGTACTGGAAGGCGTGGGTCCAAGTGCTGGGTATTGCATTTAAATGCAAATGCAAATGTTTGTAAATGATTCAAATGCAAATGCAAGTGCCACTGCAGCTAAGCGCCACTGCATTTAAATGCAAATTCAAATGTTTGACACTTATTCAAATGCAACTGCAAATGCAAATACAAATGCATTTGCTAATGCATTTGAATATTTGGGCACACGACTGAAATTCTGAGTATGCATCTGCCATCTATGTATCTGCTGGTAGGGACTGTTTTTGTAAAACTGTTGGAGACAACTAGAAGACTATTTCTGAAATTTTACCACTGGAATAACTGTCTCGCTTATTGAACCTGTCATTCCAGTGTGACGTTAAAAAAGTAGTCTTCCCTTTATCTGCACATGGAACTTTACTATGAAAAAATAGTACTTATTTCAACATTAACACTTTAGCCCTCGAATTGGTTCCAAACAATTTCAATTTTCTGAAAGAAAATGTCTATTTTCAGAATAAGAGAATACCATTTCTGAAAATTTACTACTGGAATGACTGGCTCGGTTACATTTTCTAAAATAGTCTTCCCTTGGTCTGCAAATGGACATTTTTTGAGACCACTGCAGACGCAGTTTTGGCTGATATGAGGTTTAAAGGGTGACGTGGTAAACATTAAAGCATAGTTTTTTCAGATACCTAAATATTATGTTGACCATTTTGAAGGGTAATTTTATTGACAGCCATTGCACACTATGGCAGCAACATGTGTCAGTCAAATAACTTTCAAAATAATTATCAAATAGTATGTTCAATATTGTGAAAGGAATTTTATTGACAGCTGCTACTGCGTCTATAAGAGCAACAGGTTCCAGTCAAAATGCATTCAAAATAGTTATCATTGTATACAATATCTGTATGAATTTAACAAATATGCTGTTGAATATATTGAAGATAATTTGATCGGCAGCTGTGGGTCAAAGTTTCCAGTCACATTTGTTTCAAAATGTTCATCAGCTTATTCAAGACCTGAACTAAGATTCTGGCATGTCTAGATTAAAATGTGTAAATGTTAACTTTGTCTGAGATCATCTTAGTCACGCATGGCTGAGTATGTGCGTATAGTCAAACTGAATGACGGGCGCTTCTAATCACAGTGGGCGAACAGTACATTAACCCATGTCAACATAATTATCAGCATCTATTAGTTATTGATCTTTGTATTTACAAAGATCAAGAAATAATTAATGCTGGGAATTCTATTTGCATTCCAAGCAGATAATCTTCCAGATTTTACCACTGGAATGACTGACTCGATTACCAAGCCAGTCATTTCAGTCATAAATTTTCAAATATTGTATTCTCGTATAATGCAAATGGACATTCAAAAAGCCAATCTTGACAAGTAATGGATTAAGAGATTTCTGAATGAATGAATGAAGTTAACAGCGTAAACTCACGCTAATTACTTTAAACGGATCTTGACAAAGAATATAGAGAGTACTTGTTGAGTAGTACTGTAGTCAAAAGTGCTCGATTGACCACCTGCATTTTTGGGGCTAACAGATTGCGGATTTTTAACACAGATGATCATCTAATTATTATTACCTACCCTGAAAATCAACGTATTGACTAAAGCAGCAACAATGTTTAGTCCAATTGTTTCATTAACCTTTTGGTGCACAAACCGGCCAAAAACAAGCCTTTGTCTTGGTCTTTGCAAATGCCCATTTGTAGGCCAAGAGACGGCAATCACTGAGCCAATTATTTCAGTGGTGTTGTTTGTATGTGTTAAAGGGTAAATACATTGGACAAGAGCATGGAGGCACCCATTCCTTACTATGTATACGGTAATCATATGTAGTATGTACTAGAGATACGTTGCTGTAGCTTCTCTCAGAAACGAATTGACTAAAATTGGTTGACTTCCTACGATTTCAACTGACTTAAGTCAAACTAATTTCAAAATATACATGAGTTTGCATATTTATGTATATTGATGGCTGAGAGCTACACGCTAAGAAATTCATAGTGGAATGGGTTAATAAATCACAGAGAATTACACATCCAATTTCTAGCAACAGAAATGCCATTTTTATGATTTAACACAGAATGTGGTCGAATTTAAAAAAATTAATTTGACTGGTTGCCATGGCTGCTATTTACAACAGCAGCAAGGTCTAATCAATTGTGAAAGAAATGCAAAATGAGAAAACTAGTGCTTATGAAAAAAATCAAATGCATTTGAAAACTCAAATGCAAGTGCAACCCTGTTCATATAAATGCAAGTGCAAATGCAAATACATGAGATTCAAATGCGAGTGCAAATGCAAATGTATCAGAAATTTCATAATTGCATTTAAATGTAAATGCAAATGCATTTGCACTTGTGCCCCCCCCCCCGGCCTGTTTACTGCTAGAAGCAATGCCCTACAGCATGCATGTGTGTGCTAGCATTCAAAGGCCATGTCTGTAGCATAGGCACCACATTAGCAAAAGAGTGAATGCAATGGGCCTTTCCGGTTTTAGCTATGCCCCACCCATCTCTAGCTAAGCTCCACCCACACCTCGCTCGTGTTGGGATCGATCGATCTCTGAACATCCTGCCTAAGACAACACAGGTAATCTGTTGGATATTTTGAAACTAAGGCAGCAACAGCGCCCAGTCAAATTAGTTTCAAAATATTCAACAACATCTTTAATAAATAGGAAAGAATTATTACAAATACATACAATTCATACAACTTCTCGGACTGTTTGAGATGTGGTGACGGTCTATATGGAACCCTTTGTGACGCAATGAGTGTGACATCATCATACACGAGCTGAGTTGATTATGACGCCATATGACGATGGATGGATACTCTGGAAAGGTGCAATGAAGTTAAGGTAGGCGATTCTGTTGCTGTTGAAGCAGAAGGAATGATAAAACTAATTTTCCCACTGCAACCCTTAATATGAAATTCACAAATTGAATAGACCCATGGCCAATATTAGAATCAAATGTCTCAGGTAATACGATGGTAGAGAGCATTAGTAAATTGAGGAGGATTGCTGATCTCGAGTTAATACGGGATGAAATGCATCCACGCCCAAAGCGGGCTCCGGACATTGACACCAGCCAGCGTCTAATGCGAGCTGAGCGTGTAGAAATGATACCAGGTTCGAACTTAGGCGGATGTGGTGGGTAAGCAACGGAGAATCACTGAGATCCAAATTTATTGACGCAACCGAACTGGGCAAATCACATACGCTTGACATACCAGTATGCAGTACGAGTAGTGGTAGTTATCAAGAGCGGACCAACGGGAGAAGACATGGATGATGAGTCATTGGCTGAACCCAGCATCAATGGTCAACCGTATAGTGACGTTTACGAATCGCTTAAATGCAGGAGGTCGATGTCCCGTGGTTAGGTGTGCCCTGTAAACGGCATATGGTATGTGCATTGTGTCATATTTAAAATTTAGATTCACAAATATGCACGCTCTGTTGTTAGCAGAGTATACAACCTCAAGCCACATTCTAGGTTTAGACCCACAGTAGACGGAGGAGATGAAGAACAATTTGTCTCGTATAGGTCATACTGGCAATGGTGGAATCATTGCTGGTGGCGTGCTGCTGGTATTGATGTCGGTACATTGGTGATCGTGGTCTTATGCATGTGAATTATGGGTAATCCATCGCCGTAATCGCGCTGCGGGTTGTTTTTGTAATGCTGGTGGTGTGAATAATCTCCTGTGTGATAACGGCTTATGCTGCTGATGGTACAGTTTGATTGTATTTCACCACCATATATATTCTGAAAAGAACACTGCGCCAAGACAGGAAATTAAGTCTAAGCTTAGAAACCGGTATCTAAGATCCGAAGGTAATAACTAGTTGTAGACATCTGACATATTCTGAAGTTCAGAGTTGTAAGTTCACACGGATACACTGCACACATGTGGACGCAGGTCTAACAATGGACATATCCTCCATAGCAATGCATATGTACCAAGTAGTTCGTGATTTCTCAATATCATTCACCTCGGCTGCTACATTGTTGTCGAAACATGGTGAAAAGAACTTGCTAGAAAATACGTTCAGATTAACGGGTTTGATGTTCTAATCTAGGAAACACACAATAAGATAGAATTATTGAAACATGTTCATTCTGCATTCAGGTAAATAGAGCGACGTGTGTAATAAACGAAAAAATCTGCGGTGGATTTTTTTTTTAAACTGTTGCTACTTAAACACAACCACAATGCCTTTCACACATATTGATTTCCATAGCAATAGCTGTGACTGGTTTTCACATGACCGTGGACTAAATGTCACCAAGAAAGTAGGAGTTCAGAGATACAAAAATCGCATCAGAAATGTTGTCAGATAATAGTTGACTGTAATGAAAGCCTTTGAACTGTTTTTTGTAAAATAATATTGAACGTTGTATTAATAATTCCCAGAACCTCAATATGATGGCACCTTCGCTGACAAACTGTTTACTATTGTTGTTGCCAATTTGACAGGAACTGGTTGCCGCCATAAGCAGCAACGTCTTTCAGCCAAAGTAACAACTAAGTATTCAACAGAATAGTTCTAACAGGGTATATCATTTTTTCGTATTTGGTCTTTCGTTTTCAGCTGGTTAAAAGTATCCTGGTGTAAATATAACCATATTTTGCAAATAACAAGGATCGTGTTCTAGGGCATACATAAGCATGGATCTTTCAGTTTTAGCTATGCCTTGCCAATCTCTAGCTTGGCTGGCGTTGGGATCGATCGATCCGTGAACTATCTGACTATCAATTTCCAGATAAGAATACAGGTAAGCTGTTGACTATTTTGAATCTAATTTTACTGGGTGCTGTTGCTGCATATGCCAGCAACAGCGCCCACTCAAATTAGTTTCAAAATATTCAACAGAATGTTTATTAAATAGTAAAGGCATACAATTCGTATACCAACGCTTAGTTCGTCTTCAATTCTTCGTTCGCGACGTACTTATCTATGCCATTCATGGCGACATTGGTTATGGCGTCATCCTATACGCCACATAGTAGATTAAGACGTCAAATGATGGATGGATAAACTGGAAAGGTCCATTCTCAATACAACATGCAACACATTCGATACCCTGTATTTCTTCTTCGCCTTGGTGACTATATACACATTGGTCCGTGGAATAACTTCTTTGAATATGATATCGTGTACAACACAAATAAATACAATGGTATGTACTCGTCCATCACTGGTAGATACAAGACACTGTGTATAAATTCCAAAGCGAGTCAATCCTTTAACCCCTCTTGTGTGAACTTAACTCTGTAATGGTCAAGACCGTCAACATGGACTATGTAGTGGTCTTGAGGAGTATCTATTTTCCCATCCAAGATAATATGATTTTTGAAGATTTACAACTCCAATGGTACATTTTTTTTAAGTCTTCTCTCAGCCGGCAAATAGACACTAGCTAAGAAAAAAATGGATTTTCTTGACCATTTTCACGGGCATGTTGGCGGGAAAAACCCACTTGTAGTGGTCTTGAGCTTGACTACTAATTGTATCAATTAACCCTTTAAGGGTCAAGATATTTTAAGAACATAATAATTTTTACAATACAATTTACAAAAATAACGTTCTGTAGTCGCGCACTTATGCATTACTCAAGACCACAACAGGTGCTGTTTTACTGGCCGACTTGACCGTAAACATTTTTTTTTAATCCAGTTTTTCTTAGCTAGTGTCTATTTGGCGGCGGAAAGAAGACTATTTTAGAAAATGTACCACTGGGGTGACTGACTCGGTTACCAAGCGAGTTATTCCAGTGGTATATCTTCAAAAAGCATGTTCTCTTGGTTGAAAAAATGGGCATTCCTCAGGATCACTACATAGTCCGTTTTTTGGCGGTCATGGCCATTACAGAGCTAAGTTAGCACGAGAGGGGTTAATAAGCTACGCATATGTAGTTACTGTCGTTGTGCCAGAATATATGTAGTACTGCACTAATTTGCTAAACCATAACATATTTCATGAGCTAACTCATGGATGAATCTGCTTTTAGTTATGCCCCGCTTATCGGTAGCCAATCACTTGCCCTGTAGGTGGGGCTTAGACTACACCTTCCGTATCCTCTGCGTGTCGTAAGAGGCGACTAAAGGAATTAATGGTGAGCTAACCCTGACATAAACCTCGAGTGCTGAAGACGGAGGTTCCAGGCCGCACGGCGCACTCTAATAAACCATGGATCCACGCACGTAACGCTTGTGATCATGTCGATAGGCACTTACAGGACAGGCGGTATGATCAGCGAACGAAAAGAAGAAGAAGAAGGAAGCCAACCACCGCCCACGCTTTGCCTGTGTTGGGATCGATCAAAACATGCACTCCCAGAATCCCAATATTATGGTAACTATACAGCTAACCTTTTGAATGTTTTAAAACTTATTCGACAGGCTGAATGTTTATCAAATAGTAGACATACAATTCGTAGTTACGTCATTCATTGCGCATTTTGATTTGACGTCAGCCTACATATGCCGTAATTGATTATGACGTCATATACCTGACTGAAAGATCGGATTCATGCATTCATATTGGACTAAGGTCACTGATATACAATGGTGTACATAGGCCACAATAAATGCGCCTCACTCCCAGCATTACCACCGCGTATACCAGTGCCAGTAAAATTAATCAATGTGGTCACATGCTCTTATTTCACTGCCAGCTAGCCCTATATTTATCCTCATGGACAATAATTATTTGTTTCATCTCTTGAGGGAATTTGATACCAGCGATCGACCAGTACTATCACTCCTTTATTCATTTGAATAATATTGTTCGGTACGTATTCCTGCAGGATCTCTCAGTCTCTGCAGGCTATGATAGCGGGTCTCACCGACTACTCCTGATATGAAAGCGTCGATCTGTTTTTCACTGATCGTGAAGTTGGGTTGGTGATGGAATCACCATCGCAATCAATCATGATAACAATTTCCTCAGCACAAGGTTATGAAGTACACATACTTAATGGAATTCATATTTTTGCTGACAGACTGGTCCTTTTGTTGTTGCAGTTGGCAATGATGCGTGCATAGACGGTTCAGATTGGCTGTATTCGACTGTCGAATGGAAAATTCACTATGGAGCCGATGCGTTTTCGCCCAGTCGAATACAGGCAGTGCAGATATCATATCTCCAGACAAGTCATATAATAACATTGATTCAATCTTGTGATGAGGCAGTTCATGTTATCGCTTTGCAAATGCGAATCTGTGGATATTTGCAATGCATATTTCATCGTCTTAAGCACATTACCACACCGATCTTTAATCATTAAGACAGCATGTGAGGGAGTCTTCTGTTTTAAAACTCAACACATACAACTGACTCAATTAAATGAACGGGTTCGGAAATGGTGGACATTAAGGTGTATGTTCAACGCATCCTTAGACATGCCTATGTTCTTGAATTAGAACATTCACAAATCAGCGCCGTGTTGTCAGAATGTCTTATCTTATTTATAAGCGAGTTTGCAATTCGCATATCCCATTGCTCCAGCAGAAACAGTTTACAACATTACTCAACCCAGTACAAGTAAGTGTTGAAGTAGGCGGTGTGATGGTGGTACTGGTGGTACGGGCGGTTCGACAGGTGATGGTATCATGGTGGGTAAGTCGCTGAGGCAATCTTACCGCTGGTTGTTGTGGTGGAGATTTTACAATGGCGTTTTCGTGGTTGGATTGGTGCTGTCCGTGGTGAATGTATAGAGATTAATGGTGATGGCCATGGTTTTGTCGGCCGTTGCCACGGATGGTGCAGTGATCCTGCAGTAGGTATTGTTTGGGTTTGTGGCTTTCTGGTTGTTATTGTTGTTGTGCCTGTGGTAGAGACGATGGTGGTGTTGTTGTTGCGTGTAAACGTGCATGGCTTCATCTAGTCGAGGTGATGATGGCGAGCATGGCGGTGCCGGCGGTGAGGTTGGTATTGATTTTGATTGTTCTGAAATCAAGGAATACTATTTTGCGTGTTCGTCATTGTGATGTAAATGTGTATCTCACGGCGTGACTGTGCCTGTGGGATCGTGGCAAAAATGTGATTTTGGGTATGTGCGTGTGACAATGGTTGTTTTTTGGCAGGGCATGTTCGGAGTACGATTAGAATAAAGTTCTCAGTCTACCTTGCCCGTGTGTCTGAAGATACATCAACGTTGCGTGCCAATTGCGAAACATACAGCTTTGTGGATGGTGGCAGATGGCGAGTATGACTATCATCACGTTTTAGAAGAAAAGTGGGGATTATGTTGTGTCGCCGTATGTGCGTGCGTGCGTGCGTGCGTGCGTACGTACGTACGTACGTACGCGCGCGCGTGCGTGCGTGCGTGCGTGCGTGCGTGCGTGCGTGCGTGCGTGCGTGCGTGCGTGCGTGCGTGCGTGAGTGCGTGCGTGCGTGCGTGCGTGCGTGTATGTGCAGAAAATAGATTGTAGCGCATCTCCGAATCTGCTGGACGGAATTCAACGCAATTTGGTATGTATGTTTCCGATATTACTGCGGAGTGCAAAAGGACATTTGCATTTGGCTCGCTCCCATGGGGCGGGCCAGGAGTCCAAAGGTCAACTTGATTGTACCGCAGCTCCTCCGAAACAGTCAGACAGAAATCAATCAAATTTGATATGTCAGTTACCCATGATTGCGGGACGCAAAAGGCCATTTACATTTGGCCCCTCACATAGGAGCCTGGTGAGGGAGCAAACGGTCACATTTTAAGGTGCCGAAATTGATTGTAATGCAACTCCTCCGAGGCCAATGGACAAAATTCAAACAAATTTAGTATGTGAATTACTCATATCAACGGTGAGTGGATGAACACATGCCCATCTGGCCCCGCCCCAAGGGTGTGCGGGATGTGGTCAAAAGGTGATGAACTTGATTGTAATGCAACTCCTCTGACACTGTTGGACAAAATTCAACCAAATATGCTATGTCAGTTGCCCGTATCATTGCGGAGTGCAAAGGGGCATTTACATTTGCCTCCGCACCTGCCCCACGCCCCCCACTGACCCCGCACCCAGACACACACACGCACACACACCGCACACACACCCTGGGGTGAGTTGTGGGGGAGGGGGGGGGTGTCACCAGTTCAAAGCGGTAAACGTGGGGATTTGCATTGACGCGGCATCAAACGAGCAAGATTGGCAATCTGAGCATGTTCTTACTTTGTTCGTATATCATGGTAGTATTGTGTGGCATGCTAATCGGTAGAGATTTGTTGTTTTTGGAAGACGTGTGTGTTAAAGAGCTGTTAGAACATTGGAATGTAACACTCATCACTGAAGGAAATATTAAATAAGATGGAACGAGTCTTCATGAAGGGCATTAAGATCAACTCATACAACACACAGCGAAGTAATATGCGGCTCTGCGTAACATGCACACCCCTATTGGAAACAGCATCTGTATACATGTAATGAATTCATCTTGCAGATACTCTGGAATGAAGCCCACTGGCTATTGGTACGTCAATTCTAATACAACACTATATCCCAATATTTTGTGGAAACGTCACGAAATCACAGGCACTTTAGGGAGCAAAATGCGTAAGCATGCGTACGTACAAGTGGTGCCTCATAGCATGTGTGCTGTATTCATTTATGACACACACACACGCACGCACGCACGCACGCACGCACTCACGCACGCACGCACGCACGCACGCACGCACGCACGCACGCACGCACGCACGCACGCACGCACGCACGCACGCACGAACGCACGCACGCACGCACGCACGCACGCACGCACCTGCTAAGCGTGCTACGAGGTGATGAATGGACCTGAGGAAGCTAAGGATTTCGGCTGAGGACAAGACACAGCGGGCAAAAGTGAAGAAGGACCGGTTGCAGCTGTAGGATGTTTCTACTGCTACAGCCGCAGAATGCAGTACTCATGATACATCATACACACCCATATTTGGTGTGAAACTCTTAGGCTCCTAAGTGTATTAGTACAAGAGATATAGATTGGTACTTTTAAGGTCTGTTATCAGTACTACTCATATGGCATACATTGATCTTTTTGCATAGAAGTTTTGGAACCAATTTTCTGTCTGGTTGCAACAGTTTCTAGCCAGTCACCTGCCATTCGAAAGTGAACTTCAATTGATGTATTACCTCTGAATTAGTTGCCATCGTTAGATGTTGGACGAGCATAACACCAAATCGGTTTTTAAGGATGGATTTGATGGTATTCCCTCCGTATTATAGTAATTTTTCTACAGGTGTAGGGTTGCAATTATTTATCACCGAAGCATATCGATATTAACCCCTCTTGTGGCAACAGCGCCGCAAAAAACTCAATATACCACTTATATAGGCCTATTAATTAACCAATCGACGGCCAAGATTTGTAAAAAAAAGAACAAAGTGTTGCTCATTGAATACAATCCATTTGCAGTCCAAGAGGAAACTATTTTTAAAGGTTTTCAAGTGGAATTTAAAAAAGGTAAAATAAAGGCTGTTTGAACAGGAGGTCGTCAAGAAAATTGAAATTTGTGTATAATCAGTATCCATTTGCAGGCCAAAAGGAGTCAGGAGACTATTTTTTTCAATGTAGCGCTGGAATGACTGACTCGGTAATTGAGCCAGTCATTCCAGTGGTAAATTTTCAAAAAATAGTCTTATTTTGTCCAAAAAGTTTAGATTCCTCAACACCACTGAAGATACTGCTTTGGCCAGTTTTATCATTAAATGGTTAATTTGACACAAGATGGGGTACCATATATGAACAAACGCGCACGTCTAATAATGGATCGGGGCCGGTTTTGAGCAATGTACCATGGATTTTCAATTGCCTCCAACTCGATGCTATTCCGAATGCCAATTTGTAAAGCTTGAGAAGCCACGGGCAATTGAATAATGACTTTACCACACCACCGCGCTTTAATTCATTATAAATCCATTATCAACATTTTAAAATAGGTAGAAAAAACCTATACCTCTGTTTTCCAAGATCAGACCCACTAACAACCATATACCAACCACACGCTGTGAGAACTATGTTTAGAGATGTCAGACCTAGCATCTTATATCCTAATGAATACAACGGTACAAATGTCTATTTAAACGCTACTATCAAACACAATCCCGAACCACAAGATAAATAACATCGTTACGTTGCCGTTACATTGCCGCAAGCTGATTTATTAATGAACGATTCAAAGCTGAATTCTGGCGTACATGGTAAACATAACTGTGAGCATTCGGCAAATATACGTCTATTTATCATATTTAGATTCACGGAGCTGCGTGATTCATAAGACACACCATTTGTCTCTGCCATGAGAGACGGTGTATGCTTATGAAACGTGTTACTGATACCACACCAGGAGGTCTAATGGTGGAAAATGAAAGTTGGAGTGAATAGCAACGGATAAGAATGCAGGCAGCCATCTGCTGCGATATGCGGTGACCACGCCAAATATAAGGGATACGGTATGGTTTCGTCGAAATAAACATGCTTGACTCCTAAGGCAAGGGATCAGCTATTGTCACACAAAGTAATTGCGATCATACAGGTATACATTTTTAGCTATACCCCGCCCTTTTCTAGCTAATCTCCGCCCACATTTTTAAACGTGTTAGCAACGACATCAATATTTGACACGCAAATTCCTAGAAACTATAGTTCCTGATAACCATAGAGTAAGCCCATAACAGCAACAACTAGCAGTAAAAGTATCTTCGATATATTCAACAGAATGGTTCTTAAATTGTAAGATCCTCAAAGTACATTAATGTCTGAGATTTTTCCATTTTCGCGACGTCGCTTCAACACCAAACTGCAACCTATTATCAATGTCCTAACCTAGGACGCCAGTTGAAAGGTCGTCTATAAGATTTAGCTGTGGCATATACTAAGTATCACAATGTTGCTTGCACCTTCACATCAACCTATGAAGCGTTGCCAACTTACAGAATATAGCGATCTCATATGACATTAACAATTGTGTATTGGGTAATTTGTGTATCAGCCAGCGCCGGATTAAAACGATTTGGGCATAGGACTATTACTACTACTACTACTACTACTACTACTACTACTACTACTACTACTACTACTACTACTACTACTACTACTACTACTACTACTACTACTACTACTTCCTTTTTTTGGTAACACGATCAATGGATCGTGTGGAAATCCATAGTACCCAAAAAGACTGAAAAGAACATTAAACACAGAATAAGTCAAGAGAACAAACAATATATCAGTCATGTGTATAATAAATACACAGTAAATATAGGACGACACTCGATTAATCGAAAAATTCAGAGCAGCAAAATGTTCCCCTTTAAAAACAGCTAAAAAACATACTATTAAAATCACCAAAGTTTGGGCGAGCATGGGCTGACAAACAAACACAGCGATTTGACGCGTTTAAAACACACAGTCAACCGGGTACACATTAATTAATAGCGAAGGAAGTGAGCGTATATAGATAACATGTACGTACGTGTAATGGGGAAAATGAAACAGGGTGCCAGGCTAAAGTACATATATCATGCGACCGAGAAAGCTGTGTTTCCGGTCGTGAGCTATTTTTGCTTCCGGGTTCGGCTAATGATATAGATTGTGTTGTTTCTTCCCGTGCCCCGTTGAATTATGGGATATGTAGGATTACTGTATTCTGCGGCTGTGGTAGTAGAAACATCCTACAGCTGCAATCAGTCCTTCTTCGCTTTTGCCCACTGTGTCTTGTCCTCAGCCGAAATCCTTAGCTTCCTCGGGTCCATTCTTGACTTGAGTGTACCGAGTCCTGCTTTCTTGAGGTCACCTCGTAGCACGCTTAGCAGATTTATGCAATGACGTCCTTTCCTGGCTTTGTATTTGCTGGCCCGAGTAGGTTCTTCATTATGCGTATGTTCCCCTAGTTATTTTAGGGCAACCTACTGTGCATTTTCAATGTCCAAAATTTGTGTGATATTGTTATCACGAAATAGCGTACATTTACTTTAGAATGTCAAGCGATTAAATGG
Source organism: Chaetoderma sp. LZ-2023a (assembly GCA_034401795.1). Taxonomy (NCBI): domain Eukaryota; kingdom Metazoa; phylum Mollusca; class Caudofoveata; order Chaetodermatida; family Chaetodermatidae; genus Chaetoderma; species Chaetoderma sp. LZ-2023a. The sequence goes on from CM067364.1 coordinate 71,292,144, forward strand.
TCTGACGCAGACCAGATACACGCTTTATTGCGTGACCGCTCACGGCTACGCTTATATTCGGATTGTGTCTAGAAATGCGTATAGGCGCGGCCATTTTGCGCAAGGGATTGTTGTCTCCAACAGCTAACTAGAAAGATAGCTAGACGATGCCTCTATTTTTAGATTGGAACCATGGAGTTAGGATATATATTGGCTAGATCGTGCATACGCATACGCTCACTATGGGGGAATGGGATCGATGTCTCGTCCGCTGGATCTTCACTGACTGAATGACATCTGACGCAGACGATCAGCTATGTATATAGACTTCAAAAGTCAGTAAATTGGGTTTTTTGTGCAAAATTGGAATAGAAATTCTGCTTAAATAGCATGCAAAATAAGGAACTACAAAACTACGGTAAAAATAAATAGGGGAAATACCGTAATACGGAGAGGCAGTGACAATTACAGAAACGCGTTAAAACCTAACGCATACATCTCTGAAATTACAAACATTTATGCACATATAATAACTACATGATACCTTCTATTCATTTCGGAACATGCTGCCATAAACCATTGCTGCGCACATGTGGACAACTTTCAGCATTATTGTTTACATAATCTAAACAAATCTTTCTTGTACTGACCGTGAAACAATTAGGCATAGCCTTTGAAATCAGCAAGATAATGGTTAAAAGAGGTTGTGTTTTTATCTCCCAGTTTCAGGGAAACCTGACACCGTTTAGTATTGAAGACCTCAAAAATAAATTAACCCGTTTTCAAAACAAGGTAGAATGTCTGTGGTTTTTTTGTGCAAATATAGTGACTTATTTACATCTATGAGCTGTACTGTAAAACCACCGACTCGGTGGTATAGAACATCTAAAGAATAAATTAACATGTTTGCAAACCAAGACAGGATTTCTGTTTATGTTTTGTAAGTATATTAACTTATTTATGTGCTGTATACCGTAGCCTAAACAGTCGAATCACTTGTAATAAGCGAGAACATATCTTAGCAAGAGCCTTGCCGCTATAATCAATTAGTCCCCCCCACCCCCGCCCACCGATAGGGTGACGTCACATTCAAAGTACGTAATGACTGGCGTAGCTATGTCCAACAGGAACATTGAAAAAAGTCCTTCCGCTGTACGAATTGAAGAGCTTTACTATTTAATAAGCATCAGCACCCAGTCAAATTGGTTCCACAATATGCAACAGCTCAGCCCCATAGTTACCGTGAAAAGGGGATTCTGGGAAATCATGGTTCAAAGTTTGTATATAAGTCATGACGACTACGACGGACATGCGTATAGGCCTATAATTTCTTTCCGTGGCAGCTCAGCGCTACGCATCCACTTGGTTGTGTCTAGAATGTACCTTTCCACATTATCCATCCATCACATGACGTCGTAATCAACTACGTGGCGTGTAGAATGACATCATAATCAATGCCGTCATTATGGCGTCATGAATGGCTTAGAGAATAACCATAGGCAGCAACAGCAACCAGTCAAATTAGTTACAAAATATTCAACGGGTTACATGAATAGCTTTCAGGAAATTGACAGTCAGGGCATTTGCGGGGAGCGATCGATCCCAACACTGCGAAGTGTGGGTGGTGCTTAGCTAGAGGTAAGCGGGGAATAGCTAAAACTGGAAAGGTCCATTGCCTATAGGCGTTGCAATTTTGAGCAAGGGATTGTTGTCATTCACGTTTTCGCCAGATCTACCACTAACGAGAGCGATATATTTATATATATATATATAGGTAGATATATATATATTTATATTTTTTAACGAGAGCGAGGTAGCTCCCCTCTATTTGGATTGGAATCGTAGATTTAGGATCTATTGTCTAGATCTCCTGTGCACCTTAAACGCACACCCTCTCTATTGGGCCTAGTTGTACCTACCGCTGGTGGCCTGGGCTAATAGCTGACTGTATATTTGCGTCAGAAATAAAATGGTATTGTGATCTGCCCCACTGTACGCGGGTACATCTCTTAATCTCCACTTCAACACTCGTCCCGATCAAACTGTCCAAAATGGCGTCTGTGGTAATCTTGAGAAACTACCATTTACATCTAACAGGTAGACATTTTTTAAAAAGTTACCACCGGAATGACTGGCTCGATAACTGAGCCTATCATTCCAATGGTAAAGCATAGCATAGGATATCTATGATAATGGATGGATCTGATCTGTCACCCAAGCATATTATGACGCCATACTTATTTACGGCATATAGGATGACGCCACAATCAAAATTCGTTATGAATGATGTAAATAGCTTCATCAGGAACATTGAACACACACATTTTATGTCTTTCTGATTTAATCGCAGGGATTTAATAAATGAATCAATCAATCAGGCAATCAACTACTGCCAGTGTCGCGATGGAGCCAGGTTGAGGGCATAGCATACACCATACGGTGTGCCTCCAAAAGAAAGTCTCATATGAATTCGCCAGTACATCAGTATATCCGACATGTGAAAGCTGGTTCGCTAAACTAAGATTCTTGTCTTGGTGCAGTGGTTCAGCGGAAAGATGTGTGTGTTGCTGATGCTATGCAGAATTGCAGGATGACGGTTCGATACCCGACCGGGGATATGATGATCAACAAAGTAAACTAATGGGTGCACTCCGTAGGCAGGGTTAGCACATAAAAAGAAGTTATCGTGTTGCCACTGCGTTAAACAACTAAGCATACCTATGCCTCCCTACCTACCAAGCACGCAAGCAAACAAACAATCTTTATTGACAAATCCAACATGTGGACATATAGACAATATTCAACATTCAGTTGAATATTTTGGTACTAATTTGACAGGGCATGGTACGAATTGTATGACCTTACTATTTAATCAACATTCTGTTGAAAATTTGAAACACATTTTCCTGGACGTTGTATGTCTTTACCAATATCAATTGCGTCCTATAAAAGCTTCACGTGCATCATAGTCAAAATCCGTATATATAGTGAATGACGTCTCTAGCTTCATCGTGAATATTGAATTGTCCGTCAAGTGCACACATTTTACGTGTTTACTTTTCACTCAACATTCTGTTGAATTTTTAAAAATTAATATGACCGGGCACTGTTACGGCCATAGGCAGCAAAAGCACCCAATCAAATTAGTTTCAGGATATTCAATACATTACCTGTATAGTTACCTTGAAAGTGGGAATCGGAGAAGTCGTGAATCAAAGTATATACATTGATTCCCAATGAATGCCCAATGAATGGACAGAGATTAGCTAGAAATGGAACACGCCCAATGAATGGACAGAGATTAGCTAGAAATGGATCCCACCTTTGAAATTATCATGAACAAATTTGATCATTAAACGACCAATACCACTTAGTAATGTGTGGTCCAATAAGTGACCACATATTTTAGCAAGAGCATTCAGATAGTTAGCTTTGCCCTGCTGGATGCATGTAGACCCACTCGAAATGCACCGATTCTCCTATTGAAAGATAAGTTATCCAACCTGTCACTCAAGTGTTGGCGTCATAATCAATTATGTCACATGTAGGCTGACGTCACATTCAAAATACGTAATGAATGACGTAGTTATGGCTATCAGGAATGTTGAAAAGTCCGTAAGCTGTGCGAATTGTATGTCTTTACTATTTAATAAACATTCTGTTAACTATTTTTGAAACTAATTTAACTGTGCCGCCGCTATAAGAAGCGAGAGCATCTAGTCAAATTGGTTTTAAAATATTCAACATCTCACCTCCATAGTTACCTTGGAAATGGGATTACCCTGTAGTCACGGTTGAAAGTATATACATCACAATGACGACAGCTATGGACATATGCCTATCATCATCATCTCTTATTGTATTTTAACCACCTCAAGGCATATCTGGTCAAACCGGCCCCTGCAGTGAGCTTGATCAATGTCAAAATGCATGCCATGAGGGGACAGTTTTTGATAATTTACCACTGGAATGACTGTCTCGAGATTCCAGATTTGCAAAACAGTCTTATCTTGGCCTTCAAATGGACATTCAATATATAAGTATTTTAACATTCTTCACCAAATTTAGACACTAAAGGTGTAATATGTTATGACGGCAATACCAGGTACTGTATCTGTTTCAGTGTTCCCTTATGTATTATAGTATAAAACACTAGGCTGCACATTTGAGTATATAAATCTCTATTGCTATGTCTCGTAGGGCGTGGACGCATTTTATTAGTCATTATATGCGTGGTAAATTTTAACAGTAAAACATGTATAATAATATTGCAGAGTGTGACAAATTAGACAAAATTCGGTAAAAAAATAATGTGTGATTTTCATTAGTAATTTATTGTCTTTAATCCTTCACTGGGAAAAGATCCACGCATGCAATTATTTAGCAATATGTGTAGAACACTGAGGTTACGAATCTCCAGTCAAAACGGCTGTCAATAACATTGTAGCAGGTGGTTAGATACATAAATCAGCAGAAAGGGTATGTGTGTGCCAGTTAGTAATGCATGCAGTGTGTTCGGCCCAACAATTTCACTCATATGGCTAGATAGGTATCTGAATATGCTAATGAAGTATTGAGTTAAGACAATGTTTACCATGAAGTAATTTAACTCGCTGTACACGATTTCATATCGAAAATTGGCTGAAATTTGAGACAATTCACAGTCTTCACTGCCATATTGTCTGTAGGTTATGCTCGGCCCCAAACCTTCACCCACATAAACTTGCGTTTAAAATGTATATTTTAGCCTAGATCACTTTCACATGTAAACAACATGATATCATATCATTGCTAGCTATATTTATAATTAAAATAAATTCTACAAAGCAATAATTCCGTAGTCCACAATTCCATACTGAATATTGGCGTAAATGTTGGCAGATCAGTGATTTTCAGTATCATACTGTCTGCAATAAATTCGGCCCATATTCGTTTCGAAACTCATACATATGGTCAGATCGGTATATAAATACGCTATTGAAGTATCAAGCTTAAAAATGTCTACCATAAAGTAATATCGTAGTACACAATTCCAAGGCAAAAATGTGCACACGTTTTGGCAGATCCATGGTTTTGGGTAGCCTACTGTCTGTAATAAGTTTGGCCCCAAAGTGTCAGATAGATATATAAATATGCTAATAAAACAATGCTTAAAACACCATAAAGTAATTTTATAATACGCAACGTAGTTGCGACCAAAAGTTGGCAGATGCCAATAATTTATATACCGATATCTATGTCCTCTGTCTGTAACCAGTTTTCGAACATCTAGCCATGCAGAACTCAATATGTATTATTGTGTACTATGGCTGTACGGAATATTGCACAATTCTGCCTTCAAATAATTTCATAATTCCCAAGTATATCCATCTAGTTACTTATTCGCAATATGTCCCCATTGAAAGATAGTTGGTTCACATTAGCCACAATCAGATAGATATCAATATGTCTTGGCATATCGCTTGTAATAGGTTCAGCTCCAGAAGTTCACCCATATGTTTACATAGATATATATGAATGCGCTAATCAAGTATAGAGTTTTAACAAATTCTACTATGGAGTAATTTCGAAATACACAATTTAGTCGCAACTTACAGTTTCCAAATGCTAATAATTTACTATATATTCAGCATCAGAATCTCTGTACTCAGTTTGTAACCAGGCCTTCGAGCATAATACCATCTAGAACTCACTAGATATTGCACGATTCTATCAACAAATATTTCTTGCAATAATATGAAAATCTGTCTGTATATCCTATAATTTAGCGCCAGATAGAATCTGAATTATAAAACAACCACCCCCACCCCCGGAATTTACACATATGGTCAACAAGATGGGTGGAAAGATGGATGGACTGCCCAAAATATAATCTGCTTCTTCCTATATCACACAGCTAATCCTATCAAATGCTGGCGCCATTACAACCATCTTAAAGATATGACAATACCAAGAAACTATCATTATTACAATCGCAACGACGATCAGTACTAAATGGGACAGGTAGGAAACTGTAAATGATAGTAAGAACATATGTAATATTGAATGTTAATATAACAAGATAAACACATTTCTCTCTGTCCTGCAAATATATTGTCAATTTATCACATGTCTAATGGCTATATCTTTATAGTACATTGACTTTAACGTGAAGCCCATGTCTTCCTATATCATATAGTGCCTGTGCCAGTTTTACATGTATCATTTATGTGTTGTTCTATGCTGGGGTCCAAGGTCTAGATATAGTCACCGTTTGTGCTACTGCAAATTGTATATTATATGTAAAAATGAATCTGAAACTCAACTTGAATTATTATAATCTCTGACCACGCTATTTGCCATTGATGCCTTGCATCAATATGTGTACTTGGTTATTCCTATTTATGCGTCTGTAAATGCAATATGCAATATGAGGTTTGGTTGACTGTCTCGTATTCTGTTTAACACTCATGGCCGCGGAACGACGTTGCTGCCAATGTCGTATGTATTTAGCGAAGATAGCATTCGCACCCGGATGGAATGTACATTCATGTATTTACTCGCAGACACGCATTAATTCCCGCTTTTTTGTAGCTATGTCTGGATAAACGCGATTTAAAAATTCTAGCGGGCGATATTATTATGACGCCATAGTTACTATGAACTTGTTTGTATTTCCCCCAAATAGCGAGGAGCACTGCGATTCGTCGGTACAATTTGTATAACGTTATTGGATTGGTTATTAACGTTATTGCGGCCCCGGTGAAAGAGGCAACAATGCTGGCGGATATCACTGACAATGGGCAGCCGCATTATTGTGAGTATCGTGGACTGGATTTACCAGACTGCCATCCACGCACGGCGAAAAATTAGCTTCAAAATACTATAGATGGGCATACCTATTTAGGACTTTCGACCCTATCCAGATTCGTTCTATTTATTTAAGCAATAAATGGTGTCTGCGTTCGCTTATAGGCAACGCCTATTTTCATATTATTTATCGTCCCGCAGGATAATTTATAAAAGTTAATCACTAATATATTACGCTGTGCTCATTGAAGCCATAATGAAACCGACATAGTTGAAGTGGTTTGAACCCGAACAATCAATTAATAACAATGCAGTTTACAACACTTGTCAAATTCCATAATTATCCCGGTACGAACACGATTATGTATATACAGGACATATATTCACAATTTATAATAGGAAACGGCGCCAATTCAATGTTAAATCTATGTTGTACAATTCAATTTACAATCTATATCAGATTCTAAAATTACCCCAGAATAAACATTATTTATAAAACAATGTTGGATTGTTTATTTAATTGGCACAGCAAAATGGGTTAGCATGTTCATGCGAAACCAAAATTTAGGGACATATGTTAACCCTTTCAGAGCCAACGCTCCCAATTTCCGTCTCAATCTGATTGGACAAGCGTTTTAGAGCGCATGTGCGTGTTGGAGCTGTTGCTGCGCGAAGCAAAGGTTGCTGTTTCACATAGCAAAAGCAAGCATACATACACACACGCGCGCGGCGGTACGCACGCATTGACGCACGTGCGCACGCACAGTCCAAAACCTTCAATAGTGCGTGTGCATTAAAAATAATAATTAAAAATATATAATTAGCTTTTAAATACAGAAAACATCTACACAAAGTATTTTGAAACAAAAGCACATTTCCAAGCGCACAAATACATGTATATTATTTAATAAATCATTCCAGAGGCCGATTACGGTGGATAGGAAATAATAAGATCTGTCGAAACAATGGAAATCAAATCACCAGAGCATAAATAACTTCAAAAGAGTGAAGCCTATTTTTAGTTATTGCATCATGAAATTCACATTTAAGGCAATATGAGAACAAGGCACGAAAAGCGCTCTTCAATTTTTTCAAAACTACTGGTGTTAAGCCCTGTAAAAGATTCACTGACTATCGTACAACGTTGCTTCCAAATAGCCCAGACCGACACACTAAAACAAAATAACAAGATCTTTACATTATTAGTCAGATTATAAGCGTGTAATTCATTAATTGCTGGTGATGGTGTTGTTGTTGCTGGTGGATTTGCGACTACTACAACTACTACTACTACTACTACTACTACTACTACTACTACTACTACTACTACTACTACTACTACTACTACTACTACTACTACTACTACTACTAATACTAATACTACTACCACTACTACTACTACTACTACTACTACTACTACTACTACTACTACTACTACTACTACTACTACTACTACTACTACTACTACTACTAATACTACTACTACTACTACTACTACTACTACTACTACTACTACTACTACTACTGCTACTACTACTGCCACTGCTGCTACTGCTGCTACCACTGCCGCTACTGCTACTACCATCGCAAAATGTAATAAATTCCTTACGTTCGCGTCAAAGTGTTGTTGGATGCTTTGAAACTAATGTAGCCGCCCCGCTTTCCAGTCAAATTGTTTTAAAAATTATTCACCAGCTTACATACTGCATTACGGTAGAAGTGAGCTACTGGGAGTGCAGCTACAAATGGGTAACATAGGATAATTGTTTTTGATTCGCGATCCCATATCTTGTGTCCCCTTACTATGCGGTGGCCACAGACTGTCGTCCCGTTAAGATTTGCCTCAATCGGGTTCTCATATCAGCATCGATTGAATGCACCGTTGTCGAATGCAGTAACAGATGGACCGAGCCGCCACTCAAACCTGTGCAGAACAGGATTGCCATCAAATATATCATGTTTCTTAAGTGCTCTCTCTCTCTCTCTCTCTCTCTCTCTCTCTCTCTCTCTCGGCCCTCTTTGAAAGAAAATGTGACTTGTTTTTGCAAAAGCTGAATATTTTGAGCAGAGATCTTTTAAGGAACAATCGCCTCGTGGCTCACTCATTATACATACCATTAAACAACCAGGTTGACCCGTTGGTAGGAACTGATTGCCTTATAGTCGTAGGAAACTAGTACTATCTCTGCCAAATTATCAGATCAGTTGATCTGCCAATTGCAATTTGCTTCATTTCAGATGGTTCAAAGAATTGCAATCCCTGACGGTACAAAGCACTCTCGCCCAGCTCTTATTGGCAGTATTACGAAATCAATGCAAATGCAGTTTAGAATGATGGTCTTTATATATCGCCCACGATAATTACATTACACAGTCGATAATCTTGCGTTAGATAGTTACTTCGTCACTTTCTTCCAGCCAGAGTAAATGCGGTTTGCTCCGATTCCTATATACCCAGTGTACAGATCACGATGATGATGATGATGATGATGATGATGATGATGATGATGACGATGGCAAAAGTAGTGACATATCTCTCAGAAGACATGGAAATCATTTCAGGAAGTCTTTCTACCACATCAAAGTCCTACAGTAATTCCAGATGAGTAATTAACCTTTCCAGAGTATCCATCCATCATCTGACCTCGTAATACATCATAATCAGCTCAGTGCATGTATGATGGCGTCACATTCATTACGTCACAAAGGGCTCCAAATAGATCGTCATCAAATATCAAATAGTCCGACACGTTGTATGAAGTGTATGTCTTTGTATTTCTTTGCTATTTAATAAACGTGCTATTGAATAATTTGAAATTAATTTGACTGGATGTTGTTGCTGCCTTAGGAAGCAACAGCCCCCAGTTAAATGAGTTTCAAAATATTCAACAACTTACCTGTGTCGTGTTTTGGAAATTGATAGTCAGGGTGGTCAGAAATCGATCGATCCTAACACACTCGAGGAATGGGTGGAAGCTAGCTAGAGAATGGCGGGGCATAGCTAAAACCGGTCCATTGCTGTACAACCTGAGAGTGGTTTGGCGAGCTGCATAGCTGAATGGCTGTGTTGATCATGTACAGGAACTTTGATATAGTGTAGGCCTTCACTAAGACACTGCTCCTGGGCTTGCAATATCCCTAGAGCCGGCTCGCATGAGTGTGAATGTGCGTGCGCGCGTGCATCAGTGCGTGCGTGTGTGTGTGTGAGCGCATGTGTGCGTACACGCATGCATACATGCATGCGTGAGTGCGTACATGCATGTGCACGTGTGTGAGGGTGCGGGTGTACGTGAGTGCGCGCGTGCATGCCTGTGCACGAAATTTGTGCGAAAATGGCTGTTTGATTATTGATAAACGGTACAGTCATATTGGAAGTGACACATACACGACTTTTAATTGCACGCCCGCCTTGTAAGTCACACCTGCTATTGCTAATGAGTGAAAACTGAATACCACGCTGCTGCTGTTCATCATCCATTCAGTGTGTTCCTTACTGGATCATTCTTGAGCCACGCTTGAGAGTGCACCATGTTGTTGTCTGAGAAGCTACCACATATGGCCAGGAGATTAACCAACCTTTGCCATTAACTGCATCAGATGCACTGCATTTGGTAGCGAGGTTGAAAAGCATCCATCTTACTGTATTTAGCAAACTTAAATGTAGCATTACTATTTGGATTACCGTAGCGATATTAAAGACATTAGCACATCATGTGCAAACTTAACCATTTAATGGTGAAACCAACCATCGTAGTCAATGGTGCTGAGGAATGTCTAGAGAAGAGTATCTTTGAACATTTACTACTTGAATGAGTGACGCGATAACAGAGACAGCCATTTCAGTGATAAATTAAAAAAAAATAGTCTTCTCTCGGGCTGCAAATTGACACTGTTTATGCAAAAAGTTGATTTTGCCTAACCTAATGTTCAAGCTGTACAAAACAGCCTCCATATGCAGAACAACAGAAAGATGTGTTCTGTAGATTCTATTACTACGCTTTAAAAGTGTCTTTTCCTAGTCTGCAAACGTATTAACTGGGTGAGCATTTCATTTCTTTTACAATTCTTTACCGGTAAACGTTTACTTAATATAATAATAGTAGCATATTGAGCGCTTTGGGGGGCTGTTCATGCCGCCGGCCTTAATAATGTGAATTATGATCATTAATCTTAAGGCCATCAGCCATACGGATAGCTTAAACCATGTGCACGATAAGTGAACACTACTGCACATATATTTATTTTGAAGCAGACATGCACGATCGATACATTCCCAGCATGTGTTTTCAAACACACTGCCTGAAACCATGCGCTCTGACAAATGCAGTGCTGAACTAATATTCGCCAACATACATTCAACAAGAACCTCAAATGACATTCCCATAGATACGGTAACAGAAGCGAGGCACAAGGACACGGAATTGATAACTATGCCTAGACTATTTCCATCCTCAACGCTCATAATGAGTTGCAAACATCTGACAATTTCTGATATTTACTAAAGCTTTGGTTCGCATTCATGCACTAAATAGACTCATACATGAAGGAAACTTCCGAAGACAGTCATATATCCCACAACAATACTACATGGAGGGAAAACAGCACGTGTGACCAAGTTTATGTAGGCGGAGTACGCATGCGCGACGAGGAGAGAATCATTGTTGTTGAGACACATTGTTTAATGATAAAGGACGTTGCTATATTATCGACTCACGCCATCGTTGTTGATATTAAAAGGTGGCAAGTGAACGCGACGTTTCTATAGTCGTATTCAAATATGTTCATTCTGAATTCTAGGAAACTGTGATTAAATAGAGATGAATATGAAGTATGACAATAAATGTGAAAATGCATTGTCTTAATCGTGTTTCAACCCCATCACAGCGGCATGTGTGCACGTTTTGAAAGATGTAAACGACGTGATGAGTCTCGCATAGTAATGCGATTCGTAGCCGTTCACACCGACACCGGCCATACCGGCTTCTCTGCTCAGTAGTCTTGAAGAATTCCCTACTTGCAGACCAAGAGAAGACGATTTTTTTTTATTCACCACTGGAAGGACTGGCTCGATACACGAACCAGTGATTCCAGTGGTCAATTTTCAAAAATAGTATTCTCTTGACCTCATAATAATACATTTAATAAGCATATTACTTAACATTTCTTGACCAAATTTGGTCACTAAAGCGCTAATCAATATATCACAGTTGTTTAGGTATATATAGATTCTACAAAAACAGGCAAGCAATAGATGGGTCCCTTTCAGAAAGGGGGTGGAGCGTAGAAAGAATGAGCTGAGCATAGCTAGAAAGGACCTTTCTAGCTACGGCCGGGTCATTTTTTGCTACATTCCACCCTTCTGTTTTACATGGACTGGGATCAATCTTTAACGCGGTGAATCGTGCAGTCTCAAAGTCATAATTTCAATCTAACTGTATAGGTAAGCTGTTGAATATTTTTGAAACTATTTATGTGATATCAATATCTACCAGTCAAATTAGTTTTAAAATATTCAAGAATGTGTGTTACATGCTAACTTCATCAAACGCATACCATTCATACACGTTAGTAACTAACATTTCGAGCTTCGTGAGGGAGATACGCCATGCTGTTCATGGCGTCAGCTAACAAGTGCCTTATAAACTATGACGTCATATACATGAGTGGCAGGTCAGATCCCACCATAATGTTAGTATTGTTAATATTACACGGGCGTCTATTATCTTAGGCATACCATCAACAGGATGAAGATGTTAGGCTTTCTGTTGTAATAGTGAAGTTGTTGTAATAATGTTCTTGACCTTGCAAAGCTGCCTCATAGGAAGTCTGACAGCTGTGCATTCTATGACGTCATACGTAATTGACTGTTTGGAAAATAACAAGCAGTTCGAATTTATTGAGGATAAAACCTCAAACGGTAGTTTTGCCAACATTATACAGATTCTATGTTAAATATCGATTGAATGATCTCTACGAAACGAGAGTTTGCTCTACCCGATTTCTTGGAAGTGCAATATCACAAACCATTAAACAATTCATGAATCCATTTCCTTAGGCAATCATATGGCGTCATTATCAACTAAGTTACGTATTGGATGACGCCATGATCATTACGTCATGAATGATTCGATTCAGTCCGCCTTAAACGCTTAACGTTGCATTTTCAGACCAGAATGACTGAAAATAGAATAGTTAACATTGTATACATTTAAACGCCTAAATTGTGTGCGCATATGTAATGAAATGAAATAAATCTTAACATATGATGATTTCATTAAAATTAAATTAATATAATGTTTTAAATTGCGAAATTGATTTAGAGACACGGGCCCCTAATTCAAATTCACAACTAAGCATACGAGACATGTTTATACGGAATGAGATCATTATATTTCAAGATTTATTTTATTTCATTACATCTAGGCACATAGTTTACTGTTATAAAAAGAATACAATTTTAACAATTTAGTTTTTTGGAAATTGATAGTCAGGTAGTTAAGAGATCAATCGATCGCAACACGGGCGGAGCGTGGGTAGAGCTTAACTCGGGATGGGTGTGGCATAGCCAAAGCTGGAAAGATCTATTGAATTCGAATATTTCACAGTTATTTCAAAAGAAAGAATTCCAGATTTGGAAACTGAAGAAGCAGATGCGTATTTCAGAAAACTCAGAGAAGCCATCTGCGGATTAGATTAATTCAAATTCATTTGGATTGGATATTGGTGTATAAAAGATGCGTTAAATAATTGATTTAGCATATGTTAACCCTTTAACACTCATATCAGCCAAAACGGCTTCTGCAGTGGTCTTGAGAAATGCCCATTGCAGACCGAGAGAGTAACATTTTTTGAAAATATACCACTGGAATTACTGGCTTGATAACCGTGCCAATCATTTCAATGGTAAAACTGTCAAAAATAGTATTATCTCGGTCTGCAAATGGATATTTTCAATGTGAAGATCGAAATTGTGTTGAACAACTTCGAGGGTTAAAGGGTTAACTGGAGGACAGGTTGCAGTATCTGCACCGATGAAAGGCCGATACAATGATGCGATATGACCCGCAGCTATATGCCATTACAAACAAACAACTCATATGCTAGCTGACGTCACAATCAAAATGAAAATTAAGACGTATGTCAGTAAAGCGAGCACTAAAAGTGCAAACCGGCCGTGGAGCGGACGAGTTTGGTTGAGTGTGGATACTCCAAGCATAGAGTGAAGAACCTCCTATGGCTTTCCTGAAGAGTTTTCGTCAACAAGGTATTTCCATAATTTGCACTATTAAGCATCGGCGCTATTTTTTTAAATCTCTTCTAAAAAGAAAAATACCAAACACTATGTTGTTATACAGTGCCCACTGGCAGCAACACAGCCAGCAGGCATTGAACGCCAACTTAGGCTGTTCAAAATGTACACTCATACACTCCGGTGCAGTAGATGTATTGGGTAATATGTGCACTGCGTTTACAATGTTCATTGTATGGTACAGCCTGAGCGCATATTGCACATCCCCACCAGTGTCTCATTAACCCAATGGATCTTTTCCGTGTATTCATCCATCATATGACATCATAATCAAGGTAGTGACTTTGAGGATGACGACATAATCAATGAAGTAATGAACGACGTATTTACGTTCGTCACCAACGCAACACTGGTGACGTAGTAAAACGTTGTTGTACGAATTGTATGTCTCTACTATTTAATTAACGTGCTGTTGAATATTTTGAAACTAATTTAACTGGGCGCTGTTTCTGCCATTAGCAGCAACAGCACCCAGGCAACCTAGTTTCAAAATATTCATCAGCTTGCCTGTATAGTTTTCTGGAAATTGATAATCATGAAGTTCAGGGATCGATCGATCCCAACGCGGGAGAAGTGTGGGTGGAGCTTAGCTATAGATGGGCGGCGCATAGCTAAACTGGCAACTGATGGCTCTTCATCAAGTAAATGTACTGCAGTTTTTTCCAGGCTTGTCAAACAGAATACTTGATGACAAAAGCAGTCATAAAAGAGGAAAACTGTGCTATGCATTACACATACAACAGCACACAATTAATGATATATGCAGTAAAAACTGATGTTGTAATTTATTCTAGGTTTGATGACGCTTTGCTCGGTCTATGTTTTCGTCAGTTTTGCAGTTCTTTGGGGTTAGTAGCCTACATAATCCACACATGCTGTTTGATAAAGTTCCGATTATTGTTGTTATTTCCTATATTGGATTGTATGACGAACAACAGAGACAACGACGACGACGAGGCCGACGTGGCCGACGACGACGACGACGACGTTGACGACGACTGCGAATACGACGATAATGGTGTTAAAGTTGGAGACTACATTGGTTTAATTAGAAATAACATGAAAGTTATATTTGCCAGATGTATATATGCTGCATTTAGCGCATCAGATGTTTGCAACATCAATTTCAATTATGCTTCCTGGTGAGAATGTAGCGCCTTCCGTAATTACAATGGATCTTACCAGTTTTAGCTATAAACCGCCCCTCGCTGGCTAAGCTCCACCCCCAGCACGCTAGTGTTGGGATCGATCGATCCCTGAGCTTCATGACTATCAATTTCCAGAAAACTATACATGTTTGATGTTGAATATGTTGAAACTAATTTGACTGGGTGCTGTTGCCGCCATTGGCAGAAAAAGCGCTCAGTCAAATTAGTTTCCACATACTTATTAAATAGCAAAGACATACAATTCGGTGGGTGGGTGGGGGTGTCGGTTGTTGAACGTTTAAGACGGACTAAAGCGAGTCAGTCATGACGTCAGGAGTATGCCGTCATCATATACGCCACGTAGTCGATTGCGACGTCATATGACTTCATATGATGGATGGATAACCTGGAAATGTCTATTAAGGAATGCATTTTGACATGGCTCTGCAGGTGGGTATTGGTATACCTGAAACAAATAGAAATTGAGGGAGCTGTTGCTCCAATACTTATATCATAATGACGTAGAGGCTCGCCAGGAAAATTGAAAAAAGTCCGTCATTAGTATACACAATGAATTGTATATCTGTGTACAATTTACAATATCATAGACTTGGGTTGAATAATTTGAAACTGATTTGACTTGGAACTGGCGCTGCCATTATATTACCCATAGGCAGCCACAGACCCGGCGCTGTTAAATTGTTGTTTAGCTATTCACCAGTTTACGTGTCTTTTTACCTTGAAATTGTGGTTCTGGGTACAGGTTTCGAAGTTTGAAAGCGATTCTAACATGCATCAATAGACCTTAGCTAGAAATGGGCGGAACAAAGCTCGAAATATATTCTTAAGTTATATTGCGGAGAATCGTGTGTGTTAAGCTATAGAAACTATTTGAACGCATGTGTGATGTATGTGTGTGTGTGTTGTGATGGGATGATGTATACTGAGAGACAGACAGGGGCCTCCGCAGACGTATTAGACCCATTCTGTTAACATATATTGGGTTTCAAAATAATGAGGTATTGGGTGAATCACGTTTCCGCTTTAATTCGTGACTCCATTTCCCCACTCAATCATATGCCGTCAGAATGAACTATGCGAGGTGCATGCTGACGTCATGATCATGAGGTCATGAATGAATCGATTAAGACCTCTTTAACGCGTAATAGTCCAACCCGTTGTACGAATTGTATGTTTTTGCCATTTAAGAAATATGCTGTTACAACAGCTCCCTGTCAAACTAGTGTCAAAATATTTACAGGCTTACCTGTATACTTTTCTGGAAATTGATTGTCAGAGAGTTCAGATATCGATCAATCTCATCACGAGCGACGTGTGGCTGGTGGTTAGATAGAGATGAGCGGGGAATGGTTAAAACTGGAAAAGGCCCATTCCACGCCCATCTCAGGCTAAGCTCTGCCGACGCTGTGCCCGTGTTCTGATAAATCGACCCCTGAACTCCATAAATATCAATTTCCAGAAACTATACAGGTAAGCTGTTGAACATTTTGAAACAAATCTGACTGGGTGCTGTCTAGTTAAATAAGTTTCAAAATCTACAACATAATGTTTAATAAATATCAGCGACCTACAATTCGTACAACTGACGAACGTTTACACGTTCATGGTGAACTTAGTTATGCCATTCATTAGGCGCGGTAGTTGGTTGTGACGCCATATCGTTGATCGAGCTGTTGGATTCATCAATAATTATTGCATCCTCTAGAGGACTCGGTGTATATTTGACCATCGGTAGTAATATAAGCGTGCTAGAATATAGGTTGTATTGCATAGCTAGTGCATACGCAGAGCAACACATATTTTATGGGACCAAATATAGAGGACATCTTGCCAAAATTGTGAAATGCAAAATGCGAAGCTAAGAACTAATGTACCTACTTGCCATTTGTATATGACTTCAATTCCATTTAGGCAAGATGACCACTTGGAGTGCCTCGAGTCTAATTAGGTTGACATGATTTAAAGATAGTGTGTCCGATCACTCATTTTAGAATGCAATCACTCAGTTAAACCTATTTTATATCTTTTAAACTACATTTAGCCTACCTGTTACGAAGTTTAATTCCAAACGTAGTCCACTTGTGCATAGCAATACATATGAAAATATAGGCCATGCAACTATATTGCCAACCGAGGTAATGAAAATATATATAAATCAGCAAAAGTATAGATTGCTAATTTTAAGTTTGTCAGCGAGTTTGTAAACTAATCCGCCCATGCACAAGACTCTGCAGTGGCCTTGAACAATCTTTATTTGTAGGCCAAGATCAGATTATTTTGAGAAAACTTTAAAAAATAGTCTTCTCTTGGTCTGCAAATGGACATTCAATAAGTAAATATTTTGATTATTGGGACACATTTCTCCATTATTCCCTTTTGTGCTAACTTAGCTCTGTAATGGTCAAGACCGCAAAAACGGACTATGTAGTGGTCTTAAGGAATACCCATTTTTCATCCAAGAGAATATGATTTTTTGAAAATTGACCACTGGAAATTACAGGATAGGTAACCGAGCCAGTCACTCCTGTGGCACATTTTCAAAAAATAGTCTTCTCTCAGCCAGCAAATAACAACCAGTTAGAAAAAACTTGATTTTCCTGACCATATTCAGGAACAAGCCGGCCAAAAAACAGCACCTGTAGTGGTCTTGAGCAATGTCTATTTACACGACAACAGAAAGCTATTTTCAATTTTATTGTAAAATTAGTATTTTCTCGAACAATCTTGACCATTAAAGGGTTAATTGATATAAGTAGAGTTGTGAGCGCGTTGAGGCGCTGTTGACACAATTGGGGTTAACGAGTTAATCATTCAGGTCATGATTTGATTGTACATCGTTGCTGCTATAAAGCACACTATATTCCAATCACATGATTCTTACAATATGCAGAAAATCTCCCGGAGCTAGTGAATAATTTATGTCGCGGCGATTGTAGCTGAATGTGGAAGTTGCTAGAGTAACAGTGTGCATCATAATTTATGTAACGACGATCTATGTTTGGCCATGTTCTGTGAATGCCACTAGTAATGCCTGAACAGACATCTTTGACATTTCCTCTACTTAGGAGGCAACACCGACAATGCCCACAGAGGATGCCACTCGACACACACCAGTCCTGCTAAACGCGCTACCCCGCTCCAATCTGGAAGAGACAGCACTGAGTACAGTGAGATGCGAGGAACATGCCGGAGCGAAGGACTCTGACTGAGGCGAGGAAACAATTGATAAAGAAGGACTGGTTGCCGCTGCAGGATGTTTTAAAACTAAATTCAGTCGCATAACACAGTATGGTGTTCTATGTTAGGAATGCAGATGCCGTTATTTGAGCAGTAGCCGTCACGAGCATTATACACAGTAGCGGTGGTTTTAGAGGATACGATATAGAATCACAATATAGATTTCCACTCTATCACCCATCATATGACGTCATTATTAACTATGTGACGTGTAGAATGATAGCATAATCAATGACGGCATTATGACCTCATGCATGACGTAGATAATTACATCACGAACGCATAATTGAAGGCGGACTATGTGTTGTTGCACGAATTGTATGTTTTACTATTTAATAAAGATTCTTTTGAATGTTTTGAAACTAATTTGATTGGGCGCCGTTGAATATTCAACAAGTTTCTCCGTATAGTTGTCTGGAAATTTAATGTCAAGAAGTTCACGGATCGATCTACCTGAACACGCGCGTGGTGTGGGTGGAGCTTAGCCAGAGATGGGCGGGATTTAGCAAATACTGGAAAGGTCCATTCCTTGCTCAGAATGCTTTGACCTGATTCCAAACAGCAAATAAATTCATCTCGAGTGCTCATATTTAGCTGGCTCATGTTGGTGACACGAATTGCCCTTTTAAAAAATACTAATTCCAATACGTAGATGTATCATTTAACCTTTTCTGAAGGACAGACTTTGAATGATTGATTATGATAGACATTCCATTTATGCCATATTCGTTTGATCAGTGAGAATACAATAACACCATACTAGCCCACAAAAACTTGATATAGACCTCTGGCTGTAGGAATAAACAGATCTGTATTATCCGCCTTGACAATGGACTGCTAGTCCGGGTCGATCAGCTGTATCAAATTCCCACTAGAGATGATACAAATAATTTTGATCCAGGAAGATATATATAAATCTGGCATGACCGTGAAATAAATCCCAGCGTCCACTTGTAGTAATTATACTAGCATTGGCGGTGATGATATTAGTGCGTGTGTGCGTGCGTACGTACGTGCGCGCGCGTGTCTGCCAAATATTGGAAATAATCGTGTCGTTACAGCATAAATTCAGGCCCTGTTGCGATTAATGCTTCAAACGATCAAATACCACACAGGTAGGGCGACGTCACAATTAAAATACGTCATGAATGGAGTACCTAGACCTGTCAGGGCCTCTTAATAGTTCGTCATGAGAGCAAATTGTATGTCTTTGCCTCTTAATAACAAGTCGTTGTTGAATATTTTGAAACTAATTTGATTGAGCGCTCTTGCTCCCATAGGTCGCAACAGCACCCTGCCAAATTAGTTTCAAAATATCCAACAGCATACCCGTATAGTTGTCTGGACAATGCGAATCAGGGAGTCGGGTTCGATCTATCCCAACACGTGCAATGCATAGGCGGAGTTTGGATAGAGATGGGTGAGACACAGCCTAAAACTGGATTCGTTATTTCCTCATTATACACCCCTTAATAAGTAGGTTGTTATCATCATGATTTATGTAATGAATGACGTCCGTCATGAACGCGTAAATGATGACGGACAAAACGTTGTTGTACGAATTCTATGTCTTTACTATTTACTAAACATTCTGCTGAATATTTTGAAACTAATTTGTCTGGGCGTTGGTGCTGCCATGGGTAGCAACAACAGGCAGTGAGATTCATTTCCAAATATTCAACGGCTCAGCTGCATAGTTACCTTGAAAATGGGATTCTTGGAAACCAGGGTCAACGTATATAAATCGATCCAAACACGCTGAATGTATGGGCGGAACTTAGATAGCGATGGGCGGGGCAGAGGTAAAAGTGAATTCATCCATTTGGCTGAAAGCGTGTGAATTGATCATCGTAATCTGCTCTACATCGCGAATCAGGTATAGCATATTATATAGATCTATGTGTGGGAACATGGCAGCAATTAGTAGATAGACTACCTTGCTATCTCGCCAGAGGAATATTGAATATTCGATTATACTACTTGCTGGGAAACAGGAGCACACATTTTATAAATGTGACCGAAGACAATCGTGTGCGGTTCGATCATTTGCAATGATTTATGTTCGGTCGATGCGACATTCGTATCGGCGTATTGGTACCGTTAGGGCCGTGCCACAACGGCCGTTATATGTAGAAATTACTGGAATCAGTGTCAATGTTACAACTGAAAGCAGGGCCTTGTGCCTGACATATAGGTAATGTGTCAAGTCCTGAAGTTTTAACCCCGATCTTAGAATGTAAAGTGGCATGCAATATCCCTTATTGCTCGATTCTGTAAAGAAAACCTGGGATGTGTTGAACGTAAAATACCTTTCCGCTATTAGCTATGCCCCGCCCATCTCTAGCCAAGCTCCGCCCACATCTCGTCGTGTTGGGATTGATAGATCCCTGGACATACTAATTTGACTGGGTGCTGTTGCTGCCTATGGCGGCAACAGTGCCCTGTCAAATTAGTTTCAAAATATTCAGTAGATTATTTATTAAATAGTAAAGGCATACAATGTGTACAACAACGCAAAGACCGTATTCAAACATGCGTTCGTAACGTACTTATCGACATTATGCGTGACGTCATCCATTAGGATGTCATTCTACACATCACGTATTTGATTATGACGTCATATGATGGGTTGACACTCTGGATCGGTCAATAGGGCAGTGAGGGAGTGAGTTGAATTCGAGATCGATGTTGTGAATTCCATGTTGAGCTTTATCACACCGAATCTACTCAAATCCAATGATACAATAGTTTTGCCACGAATACATGACATGTATGCTTACATCCGCTTGCCTTTACCTAATAAAATTGCAATAATTCAATAGATGAATCCGATCTGTCACTCAAGTGTATGACATCAAAACCAATTGCATCACATATAGGGTGACGTCGCAACCATAATTGACTGAGAATACTCCATTAGGAAGCTGGAATAGTCCGTCAAGGGTACGAATTGTTTGTCTCCGTTGCATTTACTATTCAATAAACAAACATTATGTTAACCATATTGCAACTAATTTACCATAGGCAGCAACAGAACCCATCCCAATTAGCTTCAATATATGGGATTCTGAGAATTCAGTTGTCAAATTATATAAATCTATTCCAAAACTTGAAATGCGTTGGCGGAGCTTACATAGAAATGGGTGGGGCGTGGATAGAAACCGACCCATCTATTTCGTATTAGTCGTAATAGATTACCTTTTGCTAAACCTCGATTATTCAAACATTTAGCATCGAAAATCTTCGATCAACTTAGGAATAGTAGCTGCATTACTATCGTGCCCACGTTATTACGTAAGTCTGATTCGTATGTCAGCAACCATGATAGTCCCGCTTTTGGAATTATGGACACAGGAGATACCTATTCTAAGAGTAATATATTAAATAATGGCGTGTGTTTAT
The DNA here is from genome assembly GCA_034401795.1 of Chaetoderma sp. LZ-2023a. Lineage (NCBI taxonomy): Eukaryota > Metazoa > Mollusca > Caudofoveata > Chaetodermatida > Chaetodermatidae > Chaetoderma > Chaetoderma sp. LZ-2023a. The sequence continues at coordinate 71,314,029 of CM067364.1, forward strand.
GTGAGAAAATGCCATGTTAAAACGCAGATATGTACTGCTCTGTCCGTTATCTCTTCCGCCAGCACCTAGAAGTAGATTGAGAATGGGCTTTCCACTGTATCCGTAGTATAATTATCTACGCGGCGTAGAGAATGACATCATAATGATTGGCGTCATTATGACGTCATGAATGACGTAAATAAGTACGTCATGAACACACAATTGAAGACGGACTATGCGTTGTTGTACGAATTGTATGTCTTTACTATTTACGAAATATGCTGGTAAATATTTTGAAACTAATTTGACCGGGCGCTGTTGCTGCCGTAGACAGCAACAATGCCCAGTAAGCTGTCACAAAATAGCCAACAGCTTACCTGTATAGTGTTCAGGAAATTAATAGTCACTGCATTCGGGGATCGATCGATGCATTTTATGTCTGTGATGAATGTATTATTTAATAAGCATTGTGTTGAATAGATTGAATCTAATTTGACAGGATGCTCTTGCGGCAACAGTACAATTAGTTTCAAATATTTAACAGCTTACCTTTGTCATTGCCTTGAAAATGGGTTTTCTAAGAATTCGGGGTTGAAGTTATAAAAATCGATCCCAACACGCGCGAGATGTGGGAAGAGCTTAGCTAGAAATGGGCGGGGCATAGAATGGATACTATCATTAGTCTGGATACAATCTGATAAAAAGGCGTGTCCTCATTATTCAGATGGCATCACGGCAATGGACCTTTCCAATTCATCCAACAGTCATATGACGTCATAATCAACTGCGTGGCATGGAGCATGGCGTCATAATCATGACGTCATGAATGCTGTAGATAAGTTTGTCATGAACGCTTAATTGATGACGGACTAAGCGTTGTTGTACGAATTGTATGTCTTTACTATTTAATAAACACGGTGTTGAATATTTTGAAACTAATTTGACTTGGCCATAGTCAAATTAGTTTCAACATATTCAGCAGCTTACCTGTATAGTTTTCTGGAAATTGCTAGTCAAGGTGTTCAGATCTCGATCGATCTCAATATGGGCGAGACGTGGACGAGACTTAGCTACAGATGGACGGGGCATTGCTACAACTGGATTCCCACATCGATTCCATTATTACACGTCGTAAAGCTGGTAAATTACAACGCACTCAGCATCTGTCTTAGCATGAAGCAGACGTATATAATATTTGATCGCATGCAACACATTATTCTTCAAGACAGTAACGTATGCAAACGCAATAATAAGCTAGTTTTTTCGTTCAACATAACAGCGGAAAGGGGTCAACTGACGTCACTCACTAAGATGCCACGCGAGGTTTGATATGTTTGATTAGTAGCACTGTCTATGACATGTTAAAACTCTGAGCATTTTCAAAATTAAACAGGGTATGCCACTTTTGAGCTTTGCTTCCCGCGCTCCCCGATGGCTTGCCTACTTAAATGTTGTTGGGGTAAATGGTACATTTTCAAAATAGTCTTCTCTTGTCGCCAAATGGACTTTGTTGAAGCAAAGGCCATTTTGGCCAACTTGTGTTTTAAATGGTCAGGACTAAATTCGCGGATACAGGAATATGCATTATAAATTTTCTTCTTTGGCCAAAAATGTATCGATTCCTGAGGAAATTGGTCAATAATGTACTTAAGCCTTCTCGTATTTCACTAAGGGCATATCCACCTTGCGTTTCTCCTAATCAATAACCTTATTCTTATATCCAGGTGCATAGACTAGAGCAGACAACATGCTGCTGGGAATGGCAGCTATTGTACGGTTCTTTTCCTATCTTTCTAAGCAGATATTGGAATTTTCTTTAGAGTGTGTAGATGAATCTCAGAAATCCATTTTTTATTAGCCAGATGTCTTTCAAGATTTGTTTCGAGACAATATTAGCAGAAGGAGAGTTTATTTTGAATTGAGCTAACGATAGGGCATGATACATCACAACACATAACAATCAAGCCGCGTGAAAACAGCCTTTGCAGTTAAGTGGTCTTAATACATGTATATTGGTGGACCAAGACAAGACGATTTTCGAAAATTTATCACTGGAATGGTGCGTGCGTGTGTGTGTGCGTGTGCGTGCGTGCGTGCGTGCGTGCGTGCGTGCGTGCGTGCGTGCGTGCGTGCGTGCGTGCGTGCGGGCGGGCGGGCGGGCGGGCGGGCGGGCGGGCGGGCGGGCGTGTATGCGTGTGTGTGTGTGTGCACGCGTGTGCGTGTATGTGTGCGCACGTGCGAGCGTGCGCGCATGTGCGTGCATGTGCGTGCGAGCGTGCGTACGTACGTGCGTGCGTACGTATGTAGGCGCATGTCTGCTTACAGGCGTGCGCACATGCGTGCACGCGTGTGTGTCCCCGTAGCTGTATCTAAAACTACGGATACGATTTGGCTCAAAGTTGTTGCCTTTGATTCGGATAATATAACCCGTATCGGATCAGACCAATGGTCCTTGACATGTGGGTCTCTCGGGAACTACTCATTCGATTTGGCTCAAGTTTTAACATAGGAAAAGGGCTGATTCTACCGATTTGGGAATGATCCTAAAAGAGCCGGAAACTCGGAAAACATTTTACAATATGTCAAACGGTGGGGCGAGGGTCTACAATCTCGGACTGCTTGAGTTTCCTATAGCAAACGAGTTTGAAGCAAACCAGAACGATTATGTTAGAAAGAGGGACGCACAGACACGCTCACAATTGTTATCCTCGCGCCATATTGGCTAATGAAACTGTTTCACTAGCCGTGTAGGACACAGGAGAATATGATCAACTGATGGATGTTGATTAAAACCGAGGACATTTCTCTATCGTGCATTAATCTAATCATATTACAGATTTGATTAAACGAATCGTTTTCTGAAGCAAATTATCTCCGAAACCGCTGTTTTCATGCGTGACCCGATAGAATGACAGTAACAATTGTGGCCATTTGCTGGAGATATGTAACGTCATTATGATCGATATTTGCGAATATTTACAGAGAAAACGCACAAACAAGTAATCAAGCATCGCGTCTATTTCAAGACGATTAGATACAATACAGCCCAGAAATAACCCAAAGGAAATCTCTTCGTATCTTATATTAACCTTTCAGCATTCTGGGATAGAATTTGCCACCCATAATTCATCCCTGACATTTGCGCGTTCTGTTGAACTGACAGCGACAGATATGCAGGCTTTAATAGCTAAATGTTGATACATTTCTACAGCCTGTGATGGCTGTCATGATTTACTTTTCAACCAATCAGAAACAAACCTAGCGTGTCTGCCTCACGATATACCCTCATAGTCCGGGAGCCAATTTTCAAAAGGGGTCTAGAAGAATGGTTTCGTAGCACACCCAGTATTCAGAAGGTTTGTCTCTATATTATGCTAGACCGATGTCTTGGGTATATTCTGAGCCGTGTTGTACAAGAAAATTGTGGTATCACTAACCCGTGAGAAGCCCATTTACAATAGGTGTTGAATGTAGCTCTCAAACAATTTTCACAATGGTAAATTTTTCACAAACTTAAGTGCATGTTATAGCAATACAATCTTAACCAAAATGGAAAGGAGTGATCGTATATCGCAGATTTATACATAATCAACCTCGTTTAAGACACCCGTATGTTGCTTTGTACATATTGGGGCACTTAGGTCTTCTTGTGACTAGCAATACCTTAGCTACAACAATGCCCATGTTTTCTACATTTTTCATAATTACACTTTTAACTGACATGCAGTGCATGTCTACACAAGCTAGCAGGACATATTTATCAAGTGAGCAAATGAGAGAATGTTACTCATCCGTGTCAGAGTCATCTTTCACAATTGTATGCTGAACATTGTCACACATTTCACCTCCCATACAAAGGCATGCTTCAGTGCAGAGTAGATTGTTAGCCTTGCATTGACAGAGATATGTTCTTTTGCAGGCAGACTTTTGACATCTACATGATGTGAGTTCAATTAATCCAAATGGAGCAGGATCCTTTGACATTAACACAGACTTGAGTAGACCATCCACTATACTCCAGCCATGTCCATTTGGAGATGGAAGATTCTGAACAGCTTGCAATGAACGTCTCCAAAGAAGAGCTTGAAAATTGGCCCTTTGGGTGTGATGCTTTAGACTATTCGATGTAGGTGGAAGATTTTCATTTCTTTGTCTCTTTTGACAAAAGAGCCAATAACGGGTTTTATCAGCTGTCTTTCCCACATCCCTGGTGGTATACAACTCACAGACACATTTCTCACATAGAATTGCAGTATTCGGTGATAAGTCAACATGTTCGCCGAGTTGGGCTAAGCTAAGCTGATGACATTCAGATGACTTTAAGAGATTGAATGATTTTCTCTTAGCGACTCCAAATAATGCACTAGTGCTATCACAACCTGTAAGAGAATGAAACCCAGGCAAAGACAGACAGATAGCTGGGCACAGTACTTGAGCAACTGTATGTATTGGTATGTATCGCAATTTGTCCTTTGTGCCCGTACGGAACCATAGTTCAGAACAGTGAAGCGAACGATCCGTATATATACTAAGTACTGCCACGTCTGTATCAGGAGACTGTATAACAACACACATGTGGTCTTTTGAAGCGTGTAGCGCGTGCGACATCATACGCGTATCTGCTTCCTCGTGATCTGATCGAAGTTCTTCCAAATACGACGAATTGTTCGCTGAAATGACAACAACATCCATTCCATCGTTAAAGCCACCAGCAAGAATGACGCAATTGTCGGCAGATAGCATATTTGGACCAGTATCACGCCACCGCTTGCTGAGAAATGCAACCAGGTTACTTTTGTTGCTTGGATTGCTGATGTACTTGGCCCATTGCTATGGAACGGGAGTATTTTCTCCAGCAATCTTTATTTCCAATGCTGTTGATGACCCGCGTTTTAGCCGCTCTTCCGCTTTGAGAGATTCCAGTCTATCATATCTGTCAAAAACTATATCTACTCTGTTGGAGTCTTCTTGATTCAGTGGAACTGTAAAGATGTGCCCGTATTTATCAGCCAATTCTCCAAATGCAGACGTACCTCCAGTTTTAACCATTTGCACAATTGCCATGCCATCTACTACATAAGCTGTTGCGCCTGTCTTGTCAACAGGTGGAAGCCGTCCATCAACATTTACTTCCTTTTCTAGTTCACTTAACAAAACACTTTTCACATTCTTTCTTAGAGTCCCATCCGTATGTGACAATGATAGTGGAACAGCAGACAGTTCATACGTCATCACTAGTTTTAAATCAACATCGCTGGACCTTGCGGCAATAATTAATCGACCAAATAGTTCGCGGTCAGATCTCACATTGTGAATTTTTCATCATTTGTTTTGAGTTTTTTCTTCTGTGCTAGGCTGGCAAATGTTTTAAGTTTTAAGTGTGGCAACGTGTCCCAAAAGCTTCTCGTGTTAGTGTCCAGCCGCTCCTGAACAAAATTTTCCATAATCTCCTTACCAATGCTACAGGCGGAAACAAGTCTCTTGGCGATTTCACTAGGCACTACCACGCCAGTTGCAATGTTTACAAGCGGAAGACACTCGCTGTCGTCGTTTCCGCGATATTAAATGGATTGGTCATTATATCTGATGAGAACATCGAAACTATCTTCTGCACATCGGTTTCATCCCTGTTCATTCGATTAGTCCCCATTTCCTTATGTACTCCAAACATGTGACTATCTTGTAACCCACACATTTGCTTTGTGACCGTTGTTATGGCTGCCCTCTGGTGGCTAGTTAAAAAAACACCTCTCCAGAGCTCCTGGCTTTTGTGTTATTCTAATAATACCACCTCCCTTTTTGGAATCCAAATTAATCGATTGCTCTAAGGCCATATCTGTCCACACTTGATTGAATGGATGGTCTGAGCGACTTACGGAATGATTTCCATTCAAGAATTGTTCATGTACATGGGGATGTGTACTTGGAAGCATCTTCATGTCCGCAAGATATATTGGCAGCCATCTTGCATAATTGGTTCTGTCCATGCTGTAGAAATATGGCGCCATAGCAGCAGTAGCAGATAGGTGTGCCTGCCAATCTCCAGTTCTCTCAGCTCTTATGAATCCAAGCAGCAGCTCTACCATATGAATATATGAGTTCCAAAATGCGAACAGGTGTGATTTCGAGCTTGACTCAACTTTAAAGGATTTGAACAGCTGTTGCAATTTATTCACGTACATACACACCTCTTTGAAATTTTCTTGCATTGCGTCTAAGTCGTCAATGCTGCTTCGGCACATCTTAATTTTCTCATCCAGACTCTCCAATTCTGTTGGAGTAATGTGGTCTTCATGTTGTCCATTTTGTTGAACCCATTTGGAAAAAGACTGCCATTGTAATCGCAGCAGCGCTTCCATAACCAATTTGTGAGCCCTCAGTCCTCGATTATATGTCTTCCCTTTAAGTAGAGCAGCAGCCGTGCTGCTACCATATGTATTGGCCTATATGAGGAGATCTTCTAAGCCAGAGTCATCAAACATCTTTACAATATCAGCTAAGTAGTTTAGCGCAATGTGGAATCCCCCCAGTCTGATCACAGTGTCACTAAACTCTTCTTTATATCGCCACTGTATCTCCTTTGCCGTGACATATATGGCCAAGTCGAATGTAATGACCGAGTCATTCTGTCCTAGTGTTGTCATCATTCTTTGAACTTGTTTCATGACCGTATACACTGTATTGAATTCAGTTGGTGATCCGGAAATCATTGGACAGTAACCGATTTGTCAACAGTGGTACAGCTGGATATACAGATTCTATGATGGAGTTAGTATACATACATAAAATATAACCTTCACATTTCACCCTCGCCTTTGGTATATGCATGCAAAATGTATGTTGGATATATGTTAGGTCGATATCCGTCTAAATATCATATATGGTGAATCTAATACGATATTACTTTGAGTTATGACACGATCATGCTTATATCGTTGTGCACTGTGGATACAGCCAAAGCCTAGACCCCCTATGCAAAGAAATCAGGATAACTAATTAGTGCTACCACAATTTGTTTGTACAACAGGGCTTAAAATATGTGGGACATGTCCCCCAAGCCACAGCAAGTGTCAGACCTTCCGAATACTGGGTGTGCTACGTCACGATTCTGACCTAGCTTTAGCTCCTGGACTATCAGTCATAGAGGTGCCAGCTATAGTTTGGCAATGCGGCATACCTTCAATCATACAGGTAAGCTGTTGAATATTTTGAACCCATAGGCAGCAACAACTTCCAGTTAAAGTAGGTTCAAAGTAATCAACGAGATGCGTATTAGATAATAAAGAATGTAATAGGAGTGGCATTTACACGACGCCACACACAATCGCTTGATGAGACATTCTGATGGCATTCCCTGCTCAGCATTTACGTGACTTTACACAGCAGATACTTGTGTTACAGATAAGGGAACGTGACAGATTATGAATGATATAGAATCTATAAACCAGAATCTGCCGCTGCGATACAACATTTGAGATACGATTAGCATCCCTTTACACCCATCAACCGCCCTTCATACAGATACCCATACTATGATTTCTTTTTCAAATTAACTCCAAAACATCGTAAATCCTCAAAACTATATTCTAGCATGCATGAGAGGTAGCCGCCAACATAGGGACTTTGAATCAATTATTGATTTGTCCATTTGACAAAACCCTTGTTTTATTTACCGTCAGGTGACATTTGCTCTCATCACTTCCTATATACCTAAGTAAGGTATTTGCCCACATTTAAATAAGGAAATTCGATTCGTATGACGGTTACTGCGGGAAATGTTGAAGAAACCAAACCCATTTAGAAAAGGTAAATAATGCAGATTATGTTGCTTTTAATTAGCGAGAATTAAAATTTTCGCCAAAATATCGATGGGTTCGGTTAATCCGCCTGCATGCCTGTACGCGTGTATATCGCTCTGCCTACCTGGCTGCCTACCTGCCTGCCTGCCTACCCGCATGCCTGCCTGCCGGCGTACACTCGCGGTTAAGTTTTAGGTTTAGCTCAGCATATCGTCGTATATCGTGGCATAGTTTAACCATATTGGGACCCTTGAACACATGTTTCGCTATATCAAGGGGATTTAGCGTAATGATGTTGAGCTCATTGCGTCACGGTCATCGTAACATTTGACTTGGATAGAATGCAGACTTTAACAGTTAGGGTCTTCTGCTTATCTGATTTTGCTTGTATTGCAGAATTCGACACATTATTGGAACTAAACATGGCAATACCATTTCCTCAACCGGTAGGAGCAGCACAAAGACATTCAGAATTCGGAGGTCGAGGTCATTGAGATCTTGATACAAATCTAGATTTGTAGTTGGAAATGCAATATGCCAATGCTTTCGTTAATATCCCGTCAATGTAAAAATGATGACGTGTTAAAAGAATAATTGTGTTCCCTAAGGCAGTATTAACCCTTTAAAGACTAACGTTGGTCAAGAAAATCAAAATGATCACTTAGTGAATGTCCATTTGCAGGTCAAGAGAGGGTTACTTTTGGAAGCTTACCATTTCGGTGGAAAATTCTCAAAACTACTAGTTCATGGCCTATACATGTACCATCCTCAATATAACTGTATACGCCGGATTTGGTTTGGCCGGCTTCGTCATGAAGAGGTTAATTAATGGAAGAATCCAGTTTTAGCGATGTCCGACCCTTCTTTAGCCAAGCTCCACCCACAATTAGCCCGTGTTGGGATCGATCAACCCCTGAACACCCTGACTATCAATTTTCAGAAAACTATACAGATAAGCTATTGAATATTTTGAAACTAATTCGACTGGGTGTTGTTGCGGCCATAGGCACACTCAAATTCGTTTCAAAATATTCAGCAGCGTATTAATTAAATACTAGGCATTCAATTCGTATAACAACGTATAGTCCGTCATCTTCTAAACATTCGTAACGAACTGTGAACATCATATGACTGATGGGTAAATTGGGATCATTAATTATTGACGCACCGCGAGCCTCATCCCGGGACCAACTCCCATTCAAATTAGTTCCTAAATATTTATTAAATCGTAAATCCACAGACCAACTACCCTTCGGATGTTTACTTTCTGGCATTTACCACTTTCTTTAGGGGCGTACGTCATTTTGATCGTGATGTCAGCTAACAAGTGGCGTATTTTGATCATGACGCCAGACATCTGAGTGACATGTCGGACCCCCCTCCCACCCCACCCCCACCATTATGCTGATCCTGAATAGTGGCTATCTTCTCAATCGTAAGTATCTCCAGCATGAGGACTACAGAGGAGCACGAATAACCACAACAACCAGCTTTGTTAGCAGCACTAGCAACGCGTACTATCAACATGGCCGACATCGTCACGGCCGCAGTCACATCCACCAAAGCCACAACCAGTACCAGTACCACCAACATGACCGACAACATCGCGGTCACAACCGCATCCACCCCAGTCTTAAGCAGTACCGGCAACATGACCGACATCATCGTGGCCACAACCACATCCACCCCAGCCACAACCAGTACCACCAACATGACCGACAGCATCGCGGCCACAGCCACATCCACTACAGACACTGTCAACACAACAACAACAACAACAACAACAACAGCATCATCAACAAAGCCAACAACAACAACATCAACACCGCCAACAACAACATCACCATCATCATCATCGTCGTCGGCCGGCGATGACGACGACGACGGCGGCGACGGCGGCGACGGCGGCGGTGACGGCGGCGACGGCGGCGGCGACGACGACGACGGTGACGACGGCGACGACGGCGACGACGGCGACGACGGCGACGACGGCGACGACGGCGACGACGGTGATGGCGACGGCGACGACGACCGTCGTCGTTGTCGTCAACGGCAACAACAACAACAACAACAACAACAACAACAACGACAACAACGCCGACGAAGACGACGATGACGACGATGACGACGATGACGACGACGACGACGACACCTACTACTACTACTACCACTACTACTACTACTACTACTACTACTACTACTACTACTACTACTACTACTACTACTACTAATACTACTACTGCTACTACTACTACTACTACTACTACTACTACTACTACGACGACGACGACGACGACGACGACAACGACGAGGAGGAAGACGACGACGACGACAACAGCAATCCCGCCACGACAAGCACACTCGAAGCCTATCTGAGCATAACCGTAGTGAGGATTTGTCCTACCTGCTGATAGCTGAAGTGCAATGGGTAACTCATCTATCTCTCAATGGCGCCAGACGTTCTTCTAATGTTTAGAAGCAAATTTTGATGTAATATCCAGGCTTTCCATTCCCTCGCTTAGTGCGATGCTAACGGTATCCTTGCACATTCCGTTTTTGAAGTTGTCTATATATAATTACAGGTAGGTAATAATCCGATGCAATTTGATATGGCACCGACTGATCTCTTGGGAGTGTTTTATCAATTTGTCTAGCTTTTGACTATATCGATACGCTCACAGACTTTACGACGTTAACGTTTCGTTCCAGGAAACCGAATACTAAATTTCATTTCAGATGTAGCCCTTTGAACACTAAGTTATCAGATTATTTATTTAAATGTAAGAGTACAGGTAAGCTCGTGAATATTGTTGACACTAATTTGCCAGGAGCCTGTTGATGCCATAGACAGCAGCAGATCCCAGTCAAATTAGTTTCGGAATATTCAGCAGAGTACATTTGCGAATTTGTCGCCAAATGGTTAATATACATTAGGCTTTACTGAATATCTTAACAACAATTTGACTAGCATGTGTCTTTGACTAGTCAAATTTATTTTAAGAATTCAAACCTTACGTGTCAGCTTGGCTAGGATTGGGGGGGGGGGGCAATGGGGCTGCAATGTTAATCCTTAGTATTCTGATGTCAATATTTGTTCTGTTACCGTGTCAATAACACCGGAACTAGGGTACATTTCCCAACAATCTTTGTGGACGATGCACGACAGCAACATCTTCCAGCAAATTTATTGAAAGATGAACACCAGATCGCGGTTTACCTCTTTCACGGCGAGGCCTGGTAAATGCGGCCTCGATAGTGGTGTTGGCGACCATTTGCAGGCCATGTGGAGCTTAAGATTTATCACTGAAATCACATGCTCGAGATCCAAGACAGTTATTCCAGTGGTAATTTTTCAAAAATGGTCTCCTCGTGGCCTGTAAATTGATACTTAATAAGCACATATTTTAATATCCTTCACCAAATTTAGCCCTTAAAGAGTTAACAAATCCGTTTATCATTGATCTCCAGATCTGCTTCCCATGTCCATTAGATTCATCTTCCATTTCGAAATCTGGGAAGTGGACCTTGTCGACAACCAACCAAGCATAGCGCATTCCACGTTACATCTAAATATGATAGCATTGACAAGAAAATAGCAACTATTCTCTAATTGACGTCTCACTGATAATAGTCACCTGTTTCGAGACATCTCTTTACTATAATACACACATATTCATACGCTTAGATTCCACCGAGAGATGAGCGATTTCCTCAATTGCAGATAACTGCGTATCTTCTTTCAAATAAAACACAAGCTCGATTTTGCTTTCAGCAGCTGTACCTAGATAAATGTGTGATATTCTCAACAGAAATAATTAACCATTTGCTCCTTCAGTTTTCAGTATCTCAATTTCAAACGACATATATATGAAAGCCGTTGATAATTTTGAAAGTAATTTGACTAAAATATGCTAATGTGGTAGGCTGCAACAGCTCCCAGCCAAATTTGTTTCAAAATATCCAACATAACTTTCGATATAACATAACGCGTTTGTCGTTTCGGTTTGAAGCTAAATTTAATCGCTCGCTATCCTGATAATGCGAGTGGCTTCGCCGATAACGGACAGATACGGCCCAGTAACGCGCGTTATCAGGGAAAACGCCCCCTGAAAGAGACTGTCCGATATATTATGCTTATCCTCGGTGGTTATCCTTTGAATTTTTACTGACCAAATTGGTCAAGCACATCTAAATATGTTTTCATTGAATTCCAATTTGCGGACGAAGAGAAGGCAGTTTTTGGGAATGATTGGTTTTGGTGATAAAAACAGGTTTAAAAAATAGTCTTCTCTTAGCGTGCAAATGGGCATTCCTGAAGACCTCTACAGAGACCGGCTTAGGCCGGATTCGTCATGATTGGTGTAACCCTTTAATCGCTATACTAATGAAACAACACATTGTGTGTGATATGAATTGATTCAGAGTGATTCCGAATTGACTGCGAACTCTAGCTGCCTGTAGCAGCACCAGCCCTCATTCAAATTAGTTTCAAAGTATTCAACAGCTTAACGTATAGTTGTATTCTAATTGAGACACTGGAATTACAGGGGGAAATGGCTACAAACACATTTGTGACACACTTGCTTTTCGAGTCACGTGTCTTAAAATCAATAATACGATCGTAAACGTAGCCGAGAATATGTATAATCCAAGCGTATACTTTGCTACCTGCTCAGAAAAATCACGATTTAACAACATTTCCAAAAATAAGCAAATTTACAATATTAAATGTCGATCCTAATATTTGTTTAAGCGATCTGTTTAAACAAAATCCGTTGGAAGAGAAAGAGACGTGGTCAGCGGTCTAACTATCTTATGACATGAGATACGCTACGCTAGCGCTTGCAAACCCGCGGAGCTCCATACCTTCGCAGCTAATCAGGTTATGAGACGCGTGGATAAAAATATGCCAGCGCTTGGTAAGCATTGATTCTTCAAACTCTCATTTTCCGCGCTAGTAGATTCCAGCAGGAATACCAGGTACAATAATACCACCGTGATTATTTTCCGAGCATGCTTAGCAATGTGTTCATCCTGAATTGTGAATTCTGATTTACAAGGAATCGAGTTTAAGCGAAAATACGTTTAATGCAAATCTATTGACAACTAGTGATGCCGTAGCAGGTACTTATCTATCTATCCGTCTGTGTATGAAATCATTGGCTCAGTTATAGATAAGGAAACTGTAACCGTCGATATCGGAATCTCTTACACCTTGCTAATGTGTCTACCATACAGTCTGATTATTTCTTAGTATGCCTAATGATTTCTTCGCTGTTACGTGGGAAGGCAGGCGCCCGAGCAAAAACACATTGGTCTCGCTATTAGTGGGTTGCAGTCAGAGAGAGGAGAGTGAGCGCATCATAGTGATATATTTACAGTCTCTGTTGAAAATAACATCTTTCCTGAACGTATTCAACTGCGACTCTGAACGCTATTGATCGCATAGACACATATATACTGTAGCGAGTGCTGCCCCTCCTACGATTGGCATACCAATGCACGCAGGTACAATCTCAGAGAAGTTGATTATGTTCTTAGCCCGTTCATTGTTTGACATAAAACAAGGACAGGCCATAAAAAAAGCATGGGACTAATCATTGCTGCAGTGCTCAAGGGGCATGTGAGGAATACGGGGGTGTAGTGGAGTAATTAATTAATGCAAGCGTACTGTAATTACGGATATGGTATATGAATTAAATGCACGGATTTACGCCAGAATAATTGAAAATAAAATTGTTAAACATTATACAGTATGAATTAGATGCTTACGGTGTGTAATGTAATGACATACACTAATGTTAATATAGCTATGGTGATTGCATTTTATATAAATTAATATAAATTTTAGGTTTGAAGTTTATTTAATTCAACTTCACAACTAAAATAGTTTGTCATACTCTCTGATTTATTTGGTTGAATATCATTTCCGGTAGGTGCGCAATTCAAGCTCCTAAATGTATGCAACACTAACAATTTTATTTTCAAACACTCGGGTGTGTGAATAGGAGCGGTGCATTTTCTAAAATCTGGCACTACCGCATTTTCCTCGAAAGTAATTGTGGAATTTCACAATCAAAATACACAAAATTTAGTTCAAAATCTTATTTTGTTATGATACGATTTGACAGTAGATTATATGTTGTTCAACTCGGCTATGGTCGATAAAGGTGTACAATGCATCGGCACATCGGCCAAGAGACACGTCGATCTTAGCTAGGCTGCATCCATTACTCGCTAAACACCACCCTCTGTGCGTTGGGATCGATTTGAAATTGTGACACCTCAATTTACAGAATGCTAATTTCAATTTAAATAACAAAGGTAATCTTTTGAATATTTTGAATATCAATTTGACTAGAGTTTGTTGCTACTTATGGCAAACAACTCACAGGCAAATTAGCTTCAAAATATTCATCAGAGTGTTTCTTAAATTGTAAGTTCATCAAAGCTATATAATTCGTACACTTTCGCGACGGACGTTTTCAATTTTCCTGACTGCGCCAATCTTATTGTAACGGCAGAGACATTAGTAGAGTACTTTATACACGAGCGACAGATCGGATTCCTTTATTGTTGCGTTATTCGTTTATCTTTACACCACATAATAAATACAATAGCATTCATTCAAAATGGAAACTGAGCTCCCCACACCGTTTGTGCTGCAACAATTGGTGCTATCATGTGCTTAGAATTGATAACATCCACGTTTAGCTATGCCCCACCCATCTCTAGCTAAGCATCGCCCACGCATTGGCCATTTTGGGATCGATCGAACACTTAACCCCCTCCCCCTCCTCCCCCACCCCCAACCTCAATTTCCAGAACACTATAAAGAAAGGTTGTTGCCTATTTTTTAACTTATTTGACTGGCCGATGTTGCTGCTATGGCAGCAACATCTCCCAGTGGCATTAGTTGTATAATATTGAACATAATGATAATTAAACAGCAATGACATGCAATTCGTACATATGCCGGACAATTGAGAGTTCCTGAATGACTTAGATATATCGGGACGCCCGCCTGCCTTGACGTATTTAGCCTTCTTCATGTCGTTCGCTGATCATACTGCCAGTCCTGTAAGTGACTATCGACATGATCATAAGCGTTAAGTGCGTGGATCCATGGTGTATTAGAGTGCACCGTGCGGCCTGGAACCTCCGTCTTCAGCACTCGGGGTTTCTGTCAGGGTTACCTCACCCTTACCTCCTTTATCGCCTCTTACGACACTCAAAGGATACGGAAGGTGTATTCTAAGCCCCACCTACAGCGCAAGACGTATTTAGTGATTACGTCATATACTTGCCAGATTGAATTCCTCTATCGGGAATATGAGTCAGTACCATTATTCTCATGATAAATAACACGGGAGTAAATATAACCTGTTGTACGTATTGAATCAGAGACTATATTTAAGCACCTGTTAATTACACAGCGAAGAAAGCGAATGCGTAAATTGGGCATTATTAAATAATTCAGGAAAGATATTCAATCTCATGATATTCATCATTATACACGAATTCCTTAAAGACCCACATTCGCAGCAAAATACGTTAAAAATAATATTGATTAAATGAGTTATAGTCTTAAGTCATGTAGCTAAATGTAATTACACGAAACAATTCCCAATATAGAGGATCTAAAATGAGGTCCCATTTTATATCACTATTATCAAACGACTAAACAATTATCACATTCCACGACCTTTAACTTTTGACGAGGATAATAAGAGTGATATGAAATGGGACTGAGTTTCAGATTCTAATTATCGCATAAACTGATATTTTGCCAACATTTTCAATAACGTCGATCGCTGAAAACCGTTTAAACGCACATCATTTTGAGTTGTTTGTTTTCGTCTCTGGGAAAAAATAATGACAAACAAAACATTGTTTTTTTCAGACTTTATAAAAATACAAGTTTTAAAATGTGCCCGTCTATTATGCACATTTACCCGCGTATCTCACAACTAGGTAGTATATATAGGTTATATGACCAATGGAAATCTGTTGTTGAATATTACACGTCTATTTATATAAAACAAACATTAAACGGACTGAAAGCCATGTTTGTTTGATACACATTTTCTATTTATTACTCTGTTAGTTCATTGTACAATACAGCGATGCATTTCTAGGCCCCGCCCACTTCACGCTAGACTGCGGCAATCCATTGCCACGTGCTGGGATCGAGTTATACACTTTGAATCCAATTCCACAGTAGCTATATAGGTAACCTGTTGAAGATGTTGTAACTGATTTGACTAGGTATTGCTGCTGCCTATAACAGCAACAACGTCCAGTTAAAATAGTTTAAAATAGTCAACAGTACGTGTGTTAAATAGTAAATCTATCGAAGACATGCAATTGGTACAGTTAGCGGACTATTTCAGCTTCCTGGCGAACTATTCTCTGTCGAGTATGGGTGAGCTAATGGAGTATGGCGTCATATACTTGAGTGGCTGGTATGATTAAAGTCATAAACGGCAATATTGTGATAATAGCAGTCCTATAGAAGACACACTATAATAAAAGCATGCGCGGTTAGACTCTTCTTGAACTATGTTCATTTACACATCATGTTGTTAATTTATCGTTTATTATGTCTAAGACAACCGCTTAGGAACATATTGGATGCGCATGTAAACTGTCTGATGACGACTGTGCCGCTGAAAGCTGTTGCTATCTTGCCATCGTGTGGCTGATAGTAATGCACATGTGTATTACATTGTGTAGAGAACACTGTTAACCCCGTGTGTGTTAACTTACCTCGTTAATGGTCAAGACCGCCAAAAACGGACTATGAAGTGGTCTTGAGGAATGTGCATTTTTCATCCACGAGAATATGATTTTTGAAAATTCACCACTGTAATGACTGGCTCGGTAACCGGGCATGTCACTCCAGTGGTAATTTTCAAAAACGAATCTTCTCTCAGCCTGCAAATAGACACAGGCTAAGAGAAAACTTGAGTCTCTTGGCCATCTCGACTGTCAACCTGGCCAAAACATATCTTCACTGTCAACCTGTCCAAAAATAGCACAGTTAGTGGTCTTGAGTAATGGCTATTCGCACGACAACAGAAGGTTATTTTTGTAAATTGTATTGTAAAAAGTATTATTTTCGTGAAGAATCTGTACTATTAAAGGGTTAATTGATATAAGTAGAATTGTGAGCGCTGTGAGGCGCTTTTGAGACACGAGGGGTTACACCCGAGTTGCAGCAACAACACACCAAAGCGCTCTAAGCTCAATTTATATCAGTTAGGCATCTAGAGGTCAGATTTTCTTGAAACCTTTATTGCTCAGTTACTGCCCAGTTGCAAGTTAAGTTACCACACTGGATTATTGATGTGCCTACAGCTGGGGCCGTTTTGACCGGCTTGTTCGTTAAATGGATAATGGTCAAGACATTCCGAATTTTCTCTTAGTCAATCTCCATGCGTAGGCCAAGACAATCCATTAGACCGTTTCTCCAGTCAGTCATTCTAGTACTAATGTCACACAGGAATCCTCTCTTGGTATGCACAGTGATATTTCTCAAGACCACGTTAGTGCATTTTTGGCTGACTTAACTGTTAAATGTCTCTGTCGACCCAAGCGGTGTTATGACTATATATGTGCCACCCATTGTAGCCCCTACATTCAAACATAACACACAATCAGAAACAATTTGACTGCGAGTTGTGAATATCGTCAGTTAGAGTGCTTTCAAAACAGGAAGAATGTGATATAATTCCAACCAAATATCGCGATGCATGCGAATTCAGACTGAAAATGGCTAATCAGCATTGTTCAGTAGGGCTTGTGTTGGTATGGTGGGGGTGGGGTGAGGGTGGTGCTGGGATCCTAGTGATACACAGCTGAAGAAACAATCCGGAGATATACATAGATATCACACTGAGGCGTACTTAGCACCTGACGAGCTCAATGATGATCAGAGAAAATAGACATTGCAACGTTTATAAATAAATATACACCCGAGGCATGATGATGTCTCGCAATCAGTTTGAAGTGTAAGCTGGTAGATACCGATGTACTTGCTACCTATGTAGAAGAATAAAGAGTCATTCGTGCCTGTATACAAATTATCTTGAAGAATCAAAAGATTGTGTTTTTTATAATAGATATGTTATTAGAAACCACCCGTTGCTAAAAGATGGTCAGCAATGGACCTTTCCATTTTTAGCTATGCCCCGCCCATCACTAGCTAAGCTCCACCCATACCTCGCCGGGTTAGTATTGCTCGATCACCGAATGCTCTAGCTATCAATTTCCTGAAAACTATGCAGGGAAGCTGTTGAATGTTTTGTAACTAATTTGACTGGGCGCTGTTGCTGCCTATGGCAGCAACAGCGCCCAGTCAAATTACTTTCAAACTATTCAACATAATATTTATTAAATAGTAAAGACATACAATTTGTACAACAACGTATAGCCCGTCTTCAAATACGCGTTCGTGACGTACTTATCGAGGGAATTCGTGACGTCATTCATTATGATGTCATTCTACACATCACGTAGTTGATTATGACGTCATATGATGGGTAGATACTCTTAAAAGGTGAATTACCCCTATGTACCTGACCCATGTTAACTCTACATGGTTGTGTATATTAATTCAATCATGTAATGCAATAGTTTACCCGCGTTCTCGATTCCTAGAGTCACCAAATACGATGTGTAATAGCATGTGCACGCTATCTAACGACAATGCAGAAGACACTAAGTATGTCTTGCGATATTCCATTGAGAAATTTGATGTATACATAACGCCTACTGATAAAATGGCGCAGTGACCAAAGATGAATCAATGTGTGAATTGAGTACTAGGTTGCACATAGCTTAGTACATCACCATCATAGTACAGGCCTCTGCATAACGGCATTGTGTACAGCTAAAACAATTCTGGTTTCCAAGTCTCCATCTGTACATAATTGTTGTCTTGGTACATGCATTGGACAGGCCGCTCGGTATGCTGTGAATATGTGTTTTCAAAATGCCTACCCTGTGGCGTCCGATTTATCCAATGTAACCTATGATATTCCGGATGCCAAACACCCACGATGGTCTACATTTACTACCGTTTCAAGAGCTACACATCTTTGTGTGTGTACCTTAATATCACCTTAATCTGACATAATCTTACACACTGCGTGAACCTTCCATTTGCCGATGACAAAATTAGCTTTTAGATATAATCGAAATACGATGCTGTGTTTATATTAATGAACATTAATCCCATAATCTGTTTTCGAAATCTTGTAATCAACCAGCTTCAAATAACCTATTAACGGTATATAGCAGTAGCAGCTTAGCGTTAATGGTGGCAAACCTCTCCGGAAAGATAGATACGCGACAGCCAGCTGGGGTGGGGTGGGGTGTGTGTGCGTGTGCGTGTGCGTGTGCGTGTGCGTGTGCGCGCGTGTGTGTGTGTCGCCCATGGCGTGTATGAGTATTAACGAATCACGAATTTATATCGTATTCATGATGAGGTATGCAAATATAATGTCAACTTTATTTCAAGAATCTATCTCTAAATCGCATCTGCATTGCATAGCCCTGGTGCGAGCTATGCATCAATGAAGATATACAATATTACTGGAACACACATACAGCTCAATGTTACTGCATTCATATCTGAGTGTATGCGTTTCTCGTTGGCATCTCTCAAGTATGTATGTGAAACGGTTTTCAATTTCATTTCGTCTTTTATGATCTTCTTGGATATTTCTATGGAGCCATGCTGTTGTTCAGCCTTCTCAAATTTAATATATCGGTCCTCCCAAACTTTGTCCAAAGCCACTTCAAATGAAAAATCTGGTTTCGAATTTACAACAGCTTAACGTAAGCTATTCTACATATCTGCTACTCTAAAATTAAAAACATCTTTTCATATACCTATTCTGCATTGCTTTTTGTCTAGTTTCAGACTGTTACCTCTATTTCCCCTCTTGTCTGTCAGGGTTATCAGCTCGCTTGCCACATCATCACCATCATACTTTTTAGTAACGCATTGTTGGCATATTTAGCCTGTTATTTTCTCCTTGTAGCCTTCGTTGTCTCATGATGGTGTCTGGCATGTTGCTCGTCTCAATACATTCTTTTTTATCTTCACATCTTTCTTCAAATGGGTATTCAACACGCTCACTGCATATTACACGTGTGGTCGTGCAAGCGCATGATATAGCAGTTTAAACATGTTAGTGGGGTAGCTTAGCATTTTAATTGTGCACTTTTTCATAAAAGCACCAAAGTTGGCTCAAATGAACATTATGACAAGGCGAGCATTTTAACATCGGGAGGCATCCAAAATATGTATGCGTATGGCGACCATCTTGGATTTCAAAATGGCTGCCGTTCAAGACACAGTTTCCTCTATATCTAGCTAGGAACACAATTCCATCGGCTATGCCTACAGTTTTGGGGTCTAGGAATCTGATGATGCCAATTTCAAAATGCTACTGTGGCCGCCATATTGGATTTCAGGATGGCTGCCGCTGAAGGTCTAATTTCCTTCATATCTCCAAAGCTAAACACGTTGGGAACAAAATTTCAGCGGCTAGACCCACATTTTTCGGGTCAAGAAATATGGTAGTACCAATTCAAAAACGCTGCGTTGGGCACCATATTGGATTTAACGATGTCTGCCGTTCAATAACTAACTGCTTTAATATATCCACAACTAAACAGACCATGAACACAGTTTTTTCGGCTAGACCCACCTGAATCAATCTAATATAGTATGGATGTGGACACATTCATCTGTATGATAGGGACCACATTCAAACATCTCGTATTTCTTATATATATATTCAGAATTCCTATGTTGTAAATTTGCGTACGTACAGCTATACTGACTTTCAAAGGTACCTCCATATATGGAGCTATATGTTCCAATTACAACGACATGTTCCAGTGACAATGAAACCCCTATTAGCAAGCAGTACAACATTTTAGGTACACACTGCTGGTTCACTGGCATCAACATGATGCCTATCAAGTTTGATCGTTCAGTATCTGACAATCATGTCCCATGTCAGGATGTCGCTGAGGTGCATGCATGATTGGATCTCATTCCAGGCATGCACACCTTCACACGTGCACAGAGATTTGCATTTCAGTGCCGCTTTTCTGCATTTGCAATTTCCTCTAAATCCTTTTTTGCAACCACAGTGAATACGCTCATAGCAGCTCTAGGCAGTCCCGGGAAGTGTTGTCCAATGTGGTTCAAACATTCCATCGGCTTTTGGTGCCCATCCCCAATCTGTCGGAGATGGGAGCACAGTATGTGCAACCAAAGACTGCCCCCAGCAAAACCCGCCTTGGTAGATTGCTCTCCTTATATGCTGCACAAGAGCAGCGCATGTTGAATGTATTGCCTCCAGGGGTTTGCCATTCCTGGCAAACAGCTGCGTCCATGCCTTATCGATGTTGATACATGTGCTTGGTCAGTCATAGAGCAGGATTGCAAACCTCTCTATAGTTTCCATGCATTGTAGACCAATCTTACTTGGCATGTGTGACACGCTAAGAAGTTCACTGGTTAGTTCTAGGAATGAGTCTCAAACATCCCAGACTGCTCTCTTGTCATGCCCTGCAAATGATGAGACAGTATCGCACCCAGTCAATGTGTGGAACATGGGTAGTGCACGGCATCCTTCAGAGCCGAGAGAAGTAGCGATCGAATGTGCTGCAATGTAACGGAAGCTCTTCCCAATTCCGAAAGCCATAGACATTTTATTTACTTGGAGCATTTGAGCAGCCATCACCGAAATCACGACCATATCAGTCTCAACGAGACTGATTAGTATCTCTTTGAGGCCACACCTTACAGCATCTGCTGCATGGAAGAGAATCGCACATCCTGATGCAGAGCCGCTGTGAGAACCTCTGATTTAGCGTTACAACTATTTCCTTCCCTTCCTCATTGAACGTATCAACAAGCTGCTTGGAGAGGAAGCTGAACAGTTCCATCTTGTTGGCATCCACTTGTAGAAGGTATTGCCAGTTTCGTGGAATTGCCACAGAACTGCTGACACGTCGTCGAATTCTCTTTCCACGCTTAGTTCTAGCAGTCCCTTTCAAGGTGTTGATAAGAAAGCGATTCCACACCAGATCCAGACGTGTGACATTACTTTGTTGGGATGCTATACATGGCATAAAGACTTGTTTCGAATACTCTTCGAATGACTTCACGGCACCTAGTTTCCGCATTTGTGCAGCTGCTGCACCATGAAGAATGACATTTGTGAATTTTGGAGCATCTTCTTTAGGCTCCGATGTTTCGTCCAAGCACTGGAGTAGATCAGAGTTTGTATCAAGGAGAGCGTACCATTATTGGAAAGTTATTGTGGGTGAGGCTGATTTTCATGTAAAAAGAATTGCTCGAGATTTCCGTCGTGTGTCTGGCAGCCAATGTACAGCCATGCACAAAGCTCAACATCATTCTTTATGGATGTACCCTGGTGGTTGTCTCTGGTGCCATCAGTGGTGGATGAGTTGCCAAAGAGAGGTAACGTTTTGCGTTTGGATGACGCAATCTAGTGGTTCGTTCTGTCAATCAACCTTTCCTTAACAAAGGCATCGAACTAATCTTTCCCAATTTGCTCACGTTGCAAACGGTCTGTACTACTGACGAGGCTGCAATGTCCTTTGTGCCAAGGACAATCATATCTGTCGTCCCCTCCTCAAAAGGATTGCCAAGGTCTTCGGCTGACTGCCACAAAAGACTTCACATCTTTTTCGAACCCTTTCTGAACACTATGTATTTGGTCATGGTGTCTTGTGCCTTCTCGATCTTCTATCGACTGTATTGAATTCACGAATTCCCCTACCAACCGTGCAACCTCTGGCCCTGCAACCATCCATCATCTTAAAGCAGCAGGGTTGTCTGTAAGGCCTACGGGACCTTCGGCCCCATTAATGCAAGCAGTGTTCTGTTCGTGCGCCTGGTTACTGGGGAGTGATGCGAATGCATGTTTGGTCTACCGCACAGTGAACTTGCCTTCCTTAAACTGCTTTGCTACCGCTGGGTCATTGTTCTGAAATCGTGCTGTGTCTCCCATGTAGACGGGGATCAATCTTGAGTGGTGTGCATGGTCGAGAGACTAAATGTCACAAGTTGGGTCAGTGAATATAAGTACATGTTAAAATTGCCCTCTCGCGGGGAGTGTACAAACACAAGAATGCAGATTTCTAGTTCCAGTTCACGTGTGCAGTACTTAAACAGCATGATTTGATCCTCCCTTTCTTTACACCACGCCTCAAATGGTAGGAAGAGCTACTCTCTATGTGTAGTATCTGTGGTATAATGGTCGTAGGCACGGCGATGCGGGATATAAAGCGCTGCTACTGCAATCTGGTGGGCATGGAGCGTCCGTGCAACACGTGCTGCTCGAAGAAAGCTGTCGGCTGTTCCAGGTGAAGCTGTCTTTGCTTGGACCAATGCTTCAGTTCATCCGCTTCCTTGTAGCCTATCACCAACAGTACTTAGAGCTGCCATCTCAATGTGTAGCCCACCGAAGAGTATAATAAATCGATCCTCCCCATATGTTTCTGGCCACTTCCACTATATTCCTTTGGCAATAGCGAACATTGGTTGGTCAAATGCAACGGCCGGTGTCAGCTCTGGGTTGAGATGCCGGATTGCCTCATTCAGAACACCCATCGAGTGTCCTCTCATGTCAGCAGTTGCAGCACTTGCAAGGACGAGAGGTAATATTGCTGATGACGTTGTTGGACATTCTGTAGCAGGTTGACCTTGCGCATGGAAAACAGACCACGAAACATCTTTCTAGACATGTGTTCTTGAAAAATGTCGATGGCCTGTCTTGCACTTTTCAACCATTCGTACTCGTTGTATTCGGTCTTCACTGACATGCAGTGCAGTCAAATCTGTGTCAGGTATTGTAATATATTTTTTCCAGTTTTTCTGAAAATTATGGATCCATGTTGTTAGCTGATTACTTAATCCATATCGTATGAGCTTACATATAAGTTGTCGGCGTGGCACTGTGTTAAACGCCTTCATGAAAGCTATTCAAGTAGTATCAATTTGTCCACCTTTGCCAAACACTTCTGTCCATTCGTCCATCACCTTCAGTGGCTTTAAGGACGTGTCGACCTGCCAGGCATATATCAAAATTGCTTTTTTACTGAAAGGTGTGTTTCCCTCCATAGGTCCAATTACCCCCGCTCGCACTATGTTGTCATTAATTTGCATAAAACACTTGCCAGACTTTTGGGTCGGTGTTCTCAGGAATCTGATGGGTGTTCCTTTCTTATGGGATGGCTGTGATATTCGCAAACTTCCCAATTTCTGGCACTACACTCCTGGTCTAGTGATTTGTTGGAAATAATGGTCAGAGACCTATACAAATTGTCTCCTAGTTCTGCCGCTGCTTTTGAGCGCATAAGCTATGGACTGGGTGACTTACTAGTATCTATCTCGTTGATCAGCTTCATCACTTCACCCTGCCTGTATGCTCTGTCCTGGAATTCCTATTCCTATTTCGATTCCTTCTCCTCTAGTATTGCACCATCTAGTTCACGCGTTAAACGCTTGTGGAGAAGACAGCCACTGCAGATGTCGTGTCAATGTGTTCGCTGGCAATTGTAATTCCACCACCTGCTCCCGTCTTTAGTTCAGAGGTTCCACTTTGTACTTTCCCTTTTGCATTAAATTACTTCCAAAACAATTTTGGGCTGGCATTTTATCTATCTGAATTTCCTTTGTCTGGCTTAGCCTTCCACACCACTTTTTGAACTGGAGCCCTTGCCCGTGTGCGTTCTTTGTGCCTTCCTTCGTCTCTCGTTTCAAGTAACTAATTTGCATATGCAGTCGTTTCCTTACCTCACTGAGCCCACCACCACCCTTTGTTGTGGTTATATACTTTACCCTTGGCTTTGTTGCATTCATGCATGAAAGTGGCCGGCAGGCTGTTTGGGTCATTGGATGTTAGCAGATGTTCCGGGTTCAAGTCCAGATCCTCATTCATATCGTAAGTCTTGCCTTTACAATAATTCCACCTGGCTGTATTGTATTATATATATATAATACAATACAGCCAGGTGAAAAATTCATCAT
Source organism: Chaetoderma sp. LZ-2023a (assembly GCA_034401795.1). Lineage (NCBI taxonomy): Eukaryota > Metazoa > Mollusca > Caudofoveata > Chaetodermatida > Chaetodermatidae > Chaetoderma > Chaetoderma sp. LZ-2023a. The sequence continues at coordinate 71,338,893 of CM067364.1, forward strand.
AAATGCGGAAAGGGAAAGGGGGCTGAGGATTAGATCTGTCATACACGTACTTAACGCTATAAACACAATCTACCACGTGTTAGCTCGCGTCACAATCAAATGGCGTAAATCCATTGTACGCCGTTTGTGAAATTAATTTGATTGTGGTGTATTGCTACCACTGGCAGTCAAATCAATCTCAAACTACTCAACTACCTACCAATATAATTTCTTAAAATCTGAGATTATGTTATTTTTGGATTCGTCGCGTTAAAAATTATTCGCCCGCATGTGCGAAGTTTGCGGGAATTAGGTAGGAATGGGCGGGATCTAGCTAAATGGTTATCAGCATAACGTAGACGATACCTATACTATACCTGATGCCATGAACTTCATTGCTACCTTTGTAGTACTGCTTTCTCTGAGAGCGAATGTTGTCACGTGTTCTATAAGCATATGTCAGTTTGTAAAATCTTTGGATTCGTGCCGTATAAGGATTCACTGAGCAGCAGTGTGGGCGTAAGTTAGCCTGTATTGCTTCATTGTGTTTACACATCGTGTGCGCGCCCAGCAAGGGGTCATTGTAACAATATCACACTCATGTTAGACACACGCATGTGTCTTTGATCATGCGAAACCTGTGTTGCCACGTTAAATCATGCATTATTGTAACCATGCTGCTTCCGGAAGAACCTGTATCTACTCGAATATACACATATTGGTTTCCGTAGCAATTACACGAGCACCGCAATGCCATCCGTTCAGATAAATAAGAGATACACAGTTGGAATCGCTGCAAAGCGTACACGTGCCCAGCACTACGGCAAACGATGCCTATCGGTTGCACACCGTATTCGAATAATAAACAACTGTAGATATATGACGCATTGGACCTTTCCAGTGTTAGCTATGCCCCGCCAATCCCAAGCTAAGCTCCACCCACACCTCGGTCATGTTGGGATCAATCGATCGATCCCGAACGCCCTGACTATCAATTTCCAGAAAACTATACACGTTAGCTTTGTGAGCCTAATTTGACTGGGTGCCGTTGCTGCCTATGGCAGCAACATCACCCAGTCAAATTAGTTCGACAATATTCAACAAAATGTTTATTAAATAGCAAAGACATACACCTCATACAACGTGTCGGGCTATTAAGTGTTAAGGACGGTCTATATCGAATCATCCATGACGTCATCATACACGTCACGTAGTTGATCATGACGTTATCTGATGGATGGATACACTGGGAACGGTCCATTATTAAATGGCATTGCCAGTTCCAACTTATTTAGTAACCCCACCACCCACTGCAATCATGACAATGTGCGTGAGAGAAATATGGTATTTTCGTTAACTGAATTCCATGCTTGATTTTGAGATGGCGCTAAGTATTGGTAATTATAGATAGACGGGTGCATCTTCAATCAAACTTCGTTCTGCACGGTGCCCGATTCAGTCTTTTGTCAATAGTAATCTAAATCGTGTAATTTGATTATACAAGCAATATGATAACACAGAGAATAAACATGTTCACCAAAAAACCCATATGTACAGGATCACGAACGAACAATTACCAACTGAGTTGACAAGTATCGCCTTGCACGAGCTTTGGTGAGTGCGAATTGAGAATTGTCGACGAGCTTGATAACAGTAATACTAAACATGACCGAGTTTGAAATTCTATTTATCATATAAGCTGCAATTTGGATATATTAGCCAATAACGTCGACCCATGAAACCCCAGTTTAGATCTTCCATTTATTATACGATCACCGACCGCGGCTAATCACACATTGAAAACTAGCACATTGGACGGCTTTCGCGAAAAGAGAATAACACAGTTTTAGCTATGCCCCGCCCATCTCTAGCTTAGCTCCAGCAACGCTTTGCCAGTGTTGTGATAGATCGATACATACACTATATGAATTCCAATTTCCAGAGAAGTATACGGCTAAGCTGTTGAATATTTTGAAACTAATTTTACTGGGTATTGGTGCTGTGGCAGCAACAGGGCAACAACGCAAAGCCAAATAGTTTAAAAATAGTCAGCAGATTATTTATTAAACAGTTAAGACATACAATTCGTACACCAACGCTTAGTCCGTCTTCAATTATGCGTTCGTGACTTACATCATTGTTTTTTACGACATCAGGCACGTCGCGTCGTTGATTATGACGTCGGATGATGGATGGATAAATTGGAAGGCTTTTTATGCATTGTTTCCTCAGTAATTATCCAAGCTAAGAGAAGACACTTTGTTGTTACGTTACCACTGAAATGTACAAAGATAGTTTTTTGTTGCCCCAATGGATAGTTCTTGTGATGTCTTGTCATGTATTGACCGGCTTGACCTTTAAAAGGATAATAGTAACATTTCAATATCCTGCTTAGATCAGCGCCCAGTTTCCGGACAACAGAAGACTATTTTTAAAAGAATTTTCTCGTTCATCTTGCCAGTTATCGAGCTAGTCGTGTCAGTGGTAAATTGCCAAACATAGGTCGTGTTCTGACTAGGGACTTAATCGGGAATAACGCCATACTGAAGTATGACATTATTCCGCATTAACCCACGAGTGTGAACATGGCCATAGGCATCTCTAGCCTACAAATGCGTATTTCTCAATAGCACTACATACGACCTTTTTGGCCGGCATGCCCAATAATCTGTTGATACCAGAATGGTGAATACTACATTATTCTACAATGACTTACAATAATATCATTCATTATATTGCACACAGGTGTACGTAATACACACACACTTTACATACGATAATTGTTGTGATTGGGTGAAGAATTTTTACAAAGATCTGTTGATATATCCAGTTAACTTGTTTGAAAACAAGAAAGGTGTGATATAATGTCAACCAAAGAACACGATTTATTTGAAATCCAACTGAAGATAGCTACTTAGTATGGTTTAGTAGAGGTGGAGTTGGAGGGATGGGATGGAGTTGGGCTGGGATTTCTGCGATACACAGCTGAAGAAACAATCCCGATACATACATAGATAGCCCACTGAGGCGTACTTAGCACCCGACGAGCTCAATGATGATCAGAGAAAATAGACATTGCAAGGTTTATAAATAAATATACACCCGAGGGATGATGATGTCTCGCAAACAGCTTGAACCGTAAGCCAGAAGATACCGATGTACTTTGTATCAAGGTAGAAGAATTAAAAGTCAGTCGTGTCTGTCTTTTTAGAATCAAAGGATCGTGTAATTGTTAATACTTATGTTATCAGAACTCACGTGTAGTTAAGCACCGTCAGCAATTGACCCGCACAACATCACATATGTTAACCCGGCGTGTTGGTGTATATTAAATCTATCAAGTAATGAGATGCTTCCTATGTGTTCTGGATTCTTCCAACCACCAGATACGAGAGGCATGGAATGTAAGGCGCAATATATATATATATATATATATATATATATATATATATATATATATATATATATATATCGGCTATACAGAGTTAGCTCAGTATGCACTAAGCTATTCCATTGATAAATCTGATGGAAATACCGCCTACGGATAACACAACACCATGATCAATGAGAAGTGTGTGAATACAGTAGTGTGCTGCATACGCTACTAGTGTCTACATACGGCTACTGGTGCCCACGTACGACTACCAGCCCTGCATACGGCTACTAGCGCCTACATACGGCTACAAATGCCTGCATACGGCTACTATGGCCTACGCACGGCTACAAATACATGTATACGGTTACTATGGCCTACATACGGCTACAAATGCCTGCATACGGTTACTAGGGCATACATACGGCGACAAATGGCCGCATACGGTTACTAGGGCATACCAACGGCTAATAGGGCATGCATACGCTAATAAGACACGCAGTTTCTAGGTCCTACATACTGCAACTAGGGCCTACATACGACTACTAGGGCCGCGATTTGACTACCAGGGCCTACATATGGCTACTAGGGCATGCATACGGCTAAGACCTACACCGGGGTACTCGGGTATATACACGGCGACCATGGCATGCACGCAGTTTCTAGATCCTACATACGGCAACTAGGGCCGACGTACGACTACGATGGCCTCCATATGGCTACCAGAGCCTAAATATGGCTACTAGGACATGCATACAGCTATTAGGGCCAACCTACGGCTACTAAGACATACTTACGTCTATTTTTGCTTACATACAGCGGCTATGGCCTGCGTATGTCTACTAGGGCCTGCATATGGCTACTAGGGCCTACATGCGGCTACTAAGGGTTGCATACGGCCACCCGTGTCTACATACGGCTACCCAGGGCTAAATACGGTTACTAGACCAAATGTATGGCTATTAGCGCCTGCATACTGCTACAAAGACTACATACGGCTACTAGGAACTGCATACGCCTACAATTGCCTACATACGGCTACTAGGAACTGCATACGACTACCATTGTCTACATACGGCTATGCTGACCTAATACGACTACTAGTGCCTTTATACGGCTACTAGTGCCTTTATACGGCTACTAGTGCCTACATACGGCTACTAGGGCCTACATACGGCTACAAATGCCTGCATACGGTTACTAGGGCATACATACGGCTACAAAGGCCTGCACACGGTTGCTATGGCGTGCACACGGCTACAAATGCCTGCATACGGTTACCATGGCATACACACAGCTACAAATGGCGGCATATGGTGACTAGGGCATACCAACGGCTACTCGGGCATGCATACGCTACTAAGACCAATACCCGGATACTCAGGTATATATATACAGCAACCAGTGCATGCACGCAGTTTCTAGGTCCTACATACTGCAACTAGGGCCTACATACGACTACTAGGGCCGCCAGTTGACTACCAGGGCCTACATATGGCTACTAGGGCATGCATACGGCTAAGACCTATACCCGGGTACTCGGGTATATGTACGGCGACCAGGGCATGCACGCAGTTTCAAGATCCTACATACGACAACTAGGGCAGACGTACCACTACGATGGCCTCCATATGGCTACCAGAGCCTAAATATGGCTACTAGGACATGCATACAGCTATTAGGGCCAACCTACGGCTACTAAGACATACTTACGTCTATTTTTGCTTACATACAGCTGCTATGGCCTGCGTATGTCTACTAGGGCCTGCATATGGCTACTAGGGCCTACATGCGGCTACTAAGGGTTGCATACGGCCACCCGTGTCTACATACGGCTACCCAGGGCTAAATACGGTTACTAGACCAAATGTATGGCTATTAGCGCCTGCATACTGCTACAAAGACTACATACGGCTACTAGGAACTGCATACGCCTACAATTGCCTACATACGGCTACTAGGAACTGCATACGACTACCATTGTCTACATACGGCTATGCTGACCTAGTTACGACTACTAGTGCCTTTATACGGCTACTAGTGCCTTTATGCGGCTACTAGTGCCTACATACGGCTACTAGGGGCTACATACGGCTACAAATGCCTGCATACGGTTACTAGGGCATACATACGGCTACAAAGGCCTGCACACGGTTGCTATGGCGTGCACACGGCTACAAATGCCTGCATACGGTTACCATGGCATACACACAGCTACAAATGGCGGCATATGGTGACTAGGGCATACCAACGGCTACTAGGGCATGCATACGCTACTAAGACCAATACCCGGATACTCAGGTATATATATACAGCAACCAGTGCATGCACGCAGTTTCTAGGTCCTACATACTGCAACTAGGGCCTACATACAACAACTAGGGCCGCCAGTTGACTACCAGGGCCTACATATGGCTACTAGGGCATGCATACGGCTAAGACCTATACCCGGGTACTCGGGTATATGTACGGCGACCAGGGCATGCACGCAGTTTCAAGATCCTACATACGGCAACTAGGGCAGACGTACCACTACGATGGCCTCGATATGGCTACCAGAGCCTAAATATGGCTACTAGGGCATGCATACAGCTATTAGGGTCAACCTACGGCTACTAAGACATACTTACATCTATTAGTGCTTACATACAGCTGATATGGCATACGTATGTCTACTAGGGCCTGCATATGGCTACTAGGGCCTACATGCGGCTACTAAGGGTTGCATGCGGCCACCCGTGTCTACATACGGCTACCCAGGGATAAATACCGTTACTAGACCAAATGTATGGCTATTAGCGCCTGCATACTGCTACAAAGACTACATACGGCTACTAGGAACTGCATACGCCTACAATTGCCTACATACGGCTACTAGGAACTGCATACGACTACCATTGTCTACATACGGCTATGCTGACCTATTTACGACTACTAGTGCCTATATACGGCTACTAGTGCCTACATACGGCTACTAGGGCCTACATACGGCCATTAGCACCTACATACGGCTACTGCGGAAGACATACGCCTAATAAGACATACATGCAAATACTAGGACCCAGCTAATAGGGCCTACGTACGTTAGTAGAGCCTACGCAGGCAGAACACAGTATGTCACCATCACAGCACACATTGTGTAGATAACGTTGTGTTCAGTTACATCAATGGACGAATCCAGTTTTAGCTATGCCCTGCCCATCTCTAGGCAAACTCCACACGCACTTTGCCCGTGTTGGAATCGATCCATCCCTACACTCTCAGGATCTCGATTTCCAGTAAACTCTACCGGTAAGCTGTGGAATATGTTGAAACTAATTTGACCGGGTGATAGTGCTGCCTATGGCAACAACAGCGCGGAGTCAACCCCCTGTTTATTAAATAGTAAAGACATACAATGCGTACAACCAGGCGGACTATTAACCGTTTAAGATGGACTAACTCGAGTTAGTCATGACCTAATTGATTATGACGTCATCATATGTGTCACGTTGTTGAGTACGACGTCATATGATTGATGGATAAATTGGATTATCCGATTCTACAATAGCCATATATTGTGGTTGGGAGGCATGCATTGGCCAGGTGATTGAGTCGTTATTCTATATGACGGAATAATTACTTTCAAAATTCCGACACATTTTTTATGGAAATGTTTAATATAGTTTTGCTATGCCAAACATTCATCCTTGTGTATCTGTACGACCCATCTCTGAGGTACACATCTTTTATGTATGGACCCCATAAGCGAATAATCCGAGATAGTATTACAGAATGAGCATTCCATTTACTGATGACAAAATTATCCTCAAGATAATATCAGTATTTGTAAGTAAATTAATTAACATACATCTGATAAGTTGTTTCTGAAGTGTTTAAATCAAGGTAGTCTAAGCCGGTGCGAGGCCATAGGCTGTGGAGCCCTTAAGGGTTCCATTTTTTCAAACTAGACGCTCTGAGATGCCATCTCGGGCCTATGTGGCATACTATTTTTATTCATTATTATTTGGTCATAATAATATATATACTTTTTGAAGGCCAAGAGAAGAAATTATTTGTAAATTTACCAGTGAAATTTACGAAAATATCATTCTGTTACACATGGTCATTGCTCAGCACCACTGCAGAAATTCCTTGACCATCAACGTGATATTAAATGGACAATTCACGTTTTTGCATAGCAATGTCCATTTGCAGGCCAAGAGAAGAGTATTTTTAAAAATTTACGACTGGAATGACTGGCTCTGTGACCGAACCGGTTGTTCAAGTAGTACATTATCAAATCTACGCTTCTCTTGGACTGTAAATGGACATTAACCAAGACGATTGTATTACTGTTATGTAGATGGTGCCGAGTTTGTATATTCCTTGCGGCACGTAGCCTGAAAAAACAACCCTCAGATTTTTGTTAATTCTTTGGTTTAAAGTATGAGGCCAGCTGATTATATGTAGCAGAATTACCTTGATGATAATGAAGAGTTAAATCTCCTCCGAGACATTCGTAATCACAAGCTCTAGCCACCTCGTATGATGCTTACAGATTGGCAACTTACACGGTTTCGTTGATGGTGTATATATTATTGAAGTACATTTCGAGAAATTCGATCAGGTTAACATCTGCATCGCTTAGCAATGACAGAAACTATACCGCAAAGATCCAAAATGGCGAAAACTAAACCTCATTATATTCATCTTCCTGGTATATGTGTTTCTCTTTGCTATTTAACAATTGCCCATGCGAAATGTGTTTTAACTTGTCATTCCCCACCATTGCTGATGTGAAAACTTGTGTTTTCGTTGTAGGTCTGTGTGAAGTTTTCACCACATGTGGTGGCATATTATTCCATGGTCATCTGCCATTGAACTGTGCATGCCATGACGCGATCCGATATGGCACACAGGTATTTGATGTTATAACAAAAATGGCGCTTGTTAGCTGACTTTACAATCAATGATTTCCGTGTTAGCTATGCCCCGCCAATCTTTAGCTAAACTCCACCCACGCCGTGCCTGTGCTGGAATCGATCGATCCCTCAATTCTCTGGCTATCAATTTCCTGAAAACAATACAGCTAAGCTGTTGAATATTTTGTAACTAATTTGACCGCGTACTTTTGCTGCGCATATGGCAGCAACGGTGCCCAGTCAAATTAGGTTCAAAATATTCAACAGCATGTGTATTACATAATAAATACATACACTTTGTGCAACAACGTGGGCATGAGGAATATAGTTACGTCATGCATGACACATCACGGTGTTGATTATAACGTCATGTGATTGATGGATACTCCTCCATTGGCATAGATGCAACAGTATCCTCTTCGACCGCGTGTATATGCTTTTGCTGAAATTGTGATTGAATAGTTTGAAAGCATTTGACTGTGAGCTGTTGTTGCCATCGGCATTAGCAGCTTCCGATTACATCAGTCTCAAACTAGTCAACAGCTTACATATTTATTAACTTGAAATTGAGATGCTGGGAATTCAGCGTTCAATGTGTTAACATTGATTCAAATGTTCATACACAGTGGGTGGAGCTTAGCTAGAAATGGGCGGTGTTTAGCTAAAACAGATCATAGCTTGCTCATAGGGCATAGCGAGTATTCGAATAAAGTACTCGGTATGTATGACGTATTACCTATAATTAACTGAACAATAAAATAGAAAATCCGTCATAAGTTTTGATTGATATGTTAGAGAGTGTTGTCATCCTTTCTACCTGCATATAGCGGAGAGGGCCTTTGATGCTTCGTCTTCCAAGTTTTTTCCAAAAAGCAGCGTGGTTCTAAACCATCATACATCACTCCGTGGAATTGTATTTGCGACACACGCATGTATAGGGGCCATTGTAAAGCATTCACATCCCGCTTAGACAAGTCTAATTTTGTTTGATAATGAAGTACTGGCCTCGCCACATAGAATCATACATCATTCTAACAATGCCTAGCCGATATTTACTCAAATATACATATTGATTTTCGATGCAAATATAAGAGCATCACAATGGCAATCTTTCCAGGAAATACGCATGCGAAATGCCGATGTGTTGCGCAACACAGCCAAACAATCGACAACTTCAGATATACAACATTTATGAACCACGCCCGCGCATCCGTCATACAGAACATGCTATAAATATACTAATATGTTACGGTGTAGTTATATACCTCTTTGTTTGATTGTGGAATGGCGTGTATCCATTGACAGATATAGCTAGATGGCTGGTTACATATCTGTAATATGTTGCTGTGTGATGAGCGTCTTATCTCATTTAGCAATCTAAACAGTGCGCGCTAAAGGCACAGCTCATAATGTTATTCAGAGAATAACGGTACCCGCCAGAAACTCATATATTCTTAGTGTTAACCAAACTGCATCCTCATACAACTCTGGCAAACCCAAAAAACAAACGCTCTGCATATTGTGCAGACAGCCGCGCATAGAGTACTATGCGCACGCACGCACGCACGCACGTACGCACGCACGCACGCACGCACACACACACAATGGTTAGGTAATACAGACCCGTCTCATTGGGTAGACGATTGCTCGTCGTGTTAGCGTGGCCGACTAGTAATCAGCCGCGCAGGGTTCAAATCCCGCTCGATTGGCAGCCGATCAGGTGACGGACGAGCAATCAGGGTAAACATAGGCAATCTCCACTAATAACCTTTACACAATTAACGGCAGATTAGGAACTGATGCCGGAGTGGGAAAACTAACCTGTCAAAATAAAATCCTCATCGACTACGTAATAGTAAGTTTGGGACTACCCAATAATTTAAAACATTTTCAAGTACTTGATTTCTGCCCAATGCTATCTGACAATCATAGTGCACTGTTGTTAATGTTAAAATACCAACAGTTCTAAATACTACACAATGAAATGGATAGCCTTAAGAAAACACAGCGCACAAATATTAAAAGAAACCAACCCCAACCAGCAAAAATGGAAACATGAAAAACGAGAAACATTTATAAAGAATTCTCAGAAAATCCTCGGTTTTTAAACTTAAGAGCGCAACTATTAAATGGCACACTTAAGAACACGCCAACAAATGAAATAACAAAACAGATTGCAAACATTTTTCATAGCGTAGCAATCAATAGATTAGGCCACAGAAAGGAGCATAAAAACAAGAATGTAAACGTGTAAATAGAATCTGGTTTAATAACGAATGTAGAGAAGCTAACGTGCTTACTGTCAAGCAAGAAAAGATTGGCTAACTAATAACAATATCCTACCCAGAGGAGCAGTACTAACTGGAAGTAGGAACTATACAGCAAGTATGAACAAATCGATACTTCAACATATGTACCGAATGAGAAAAGAAATAATAAGTGTAGGTACTAAGGACACAAAAGCATATTGGATATTAATCAAAGACACTGACAAGCAAAAAGAATACCCAGTTGAGCTATCCGAAATGTATGCATATTTTCAGAAATCTTAGCGAAGACGAAAATGAACCAGAAGATGTCCCTGATAATATAGGAGTACATGAAAATAGCGTGCACATACCAGAGAACGACATATTAAACGCGGAAATTAGCTTAAATGAAATTAGCATTGCTTTAAAAGCACAGGAGAGGATGGGATAATAAATGAATACATTAAACTAACCATGGGCACGATGTTATGATTGTATCACCATTTATTCAACACAGCCCTGGACACTGCAGAGATACCCGCTGCCTAGACAGAAGGGATAGTAATTCTTATTTATAACCATAAGGGGGACCAACAAGAATAACGAAAACTACCGTCCAATACCCGTACTAAGCTGTCTTGATAAAATGCGTACATCAATCTAAAGCAACCGTATACATAAACATATGAACGAACACGATCTTTTGGAAGACACCCAAGCTGGCTTTAGGAGAAATTCCTCGACAACGGATCACATTTTTCTGCTGTCCTCGCTAATAGAATTATTTCAGAAGAAGAAGAAAATGATGCATTGTGCAGTCATCGATTTTGAAAAGGCCTTTGACAGTGTGTGGCGAAAGATGGACTCTGTGCAACGCTAAGTTCATACAAGATAGACGAGAAAATATGTAGAGTTATTTTAGTATGCATAAAGATATACAATCTAAAATACAATTAAATCAAGAAATATCACAGTCCTTTACATGTGGTAATGGGGTACGGCAGGAGAAACACGTATCACCTATACTTTTCTCCATCTACCTCAATGATTTGGAATCACATCTACTGAATTATAATGCCAAACAAATAGAACTTAACAATGACGACCAAGAAATTGCAATCTATAATAAATTACTTGTCGTGCTTCATACCGGCGACGCTGTATTGTTAAGCGACAGTCAGCATAATCTACAACTGTTACTAGATGCATGTGGATCTTATACAGGTATTTGGAAACTTAGGGTTCATGTCGACAAAACCGAGATAATTGAATTTGTCACCACAATGCGATATTTAAGGCAGCAACATTTTACTACCAACGATAAAGAGATCGAAGTGTGCACTGATTATATATACTTATGCATTACATTTAGCCATAAAGGGCGCGCACCCTCATATAGCTTATAGCATATACATTGTACGTTAAAGCTAGTACATAAAACACATAAGAGAATCTTGTTATATGGCAGCGAATAGGAATAGAAAAATGCGAAAAGTATTACCAAATTTAACTTGAGTTCCTGAGACACATACTCGAAGTAAGAACAAAAACACACCTAGATATATGATCTATAGAGAACTAGGAGCCATGCCTATACGCTTGTAGATTGAACAGCGCATGCTGAACTACTGGCTCAGACTAATATCTGGGAAGCAGACATAACTAGCCGCCAAAATGTACTCATTCTTACTTGCTGATTACACTCAGAACGCCACACATTACACATGGTTAAGCCATATAGAAAATCCACTAAATGAAGTAGGTCTTACTTGTGTATGGACAACGCAAACCATAGATGGCGTGCCGAACTCGCGATACATAAAACACATGCTGATGGATTAATATCAACAGAAAGAGCAGCAACGACTAACATAATCTTAGAATATATAATGTGTTTAAAACAAATATAGAAATGGAAAATACCTACCATCATTAACAGATAAAAATAGATTTACATTTACCCGATTTCGCGCGGGCAATCACTATCTGCCAATTGAAATGGAACGCGGGGAGAGCATAGATAGAAACGAGAGAATATGCAACGTTTGCCAACGAGGTGACATAGGTGACGAGTACCACCATGTTTTTTATTTGCAGTCATTTTGCAACTGAAGGATTAGAAGCCCTACCCTACCATACAATTATCGCAAGCGGCTACACTTTCATACATTCTACCAACTTTTGGCAACGAGAAAATTAAAACTATTAATACAACTGTGTAAATTCATTTGCATAATTGTAAACACATTCCCCCAATCGATAGATTTCATGAGTTCAACATAACATTTTTTGCAACCATCTCACGAGAGACGATTATCTCTCTGACCACCATCATCAGGCAATACTCTCAATAAGCAGTAATTATGGTCATGCTGAATATTTTGGAAACAATTTGAGTTAAAGTTGTTGATGTCTTAGCTTCCAACAACTGCCAGTCATATTGTTTTTAAAACACTAAGCATATCAAGAGTTACGCCCCATGGAAGATGTAATCTGCAGAAATAAAGCAGGCAGACAATTAAACCAATGTTTCATTTAGGCTGTTGAAGATCCACATTTTCGTTAACCCTGTGCCTCTTCAATTGCCAATGGCTCAACTTCAAGACACGTATGCATGAAAGCTTTTGGACATGTTTTTAAATCGAATATTAGTATGAGCTATTGCTACCTACACTGCATCATATTCCAGCAAAATTTGATTTAAAATATTCAACCTAATACCCCTTGCATCATACAGAATTTGTAATTTCTGGTATGCTTGCGTTTAAATGTTAAGCGATGGTTAAATAAAAAACCCAAAATGTTTGGTGAATACAAAATTGATGACAAAAGAATCACAATTATCATGTAATTGCAAGCAAAATCTATTCGTCCTGGTCCATTCAATGTATACGTGATATCGTCGTACATTTTATGGCCAATTTATATATATATATACTGAGCAAAAAAAGTTTAGCAACAGTGAAGTTTGGTTTGTTGTATTAAAACTATGCGTCCATTTATAACCAAATTTGCAGGCATGTTTCGTAATGCAAATCATTTCTTGCATTTCTGGGCCGCACGCTTACTGCATGTGAAAATGCATTGTTCATGCACTGGCCCACATTGGCGGGTAGCGCAGGCAAAAATTCACCATATTGCAAAAGCAGATAACGAACGTTTACAGAAAACGCTTAAAAGTTTACCATACCGAACATGGGCCGCCGCCCAGGGCTACCCGAAAATCAGCGCCATGAAGCAATGGGAAGACTCGCTGATGGGCAGAGCGTTCACGCTGTTGCTCGACATTTTAATGTTCACGTCTCAACCATTTCCCGTCTCCGCCAACGTGAGCAGGAAACTGGACATGTTAATGACCGACCACGATCTGGCAGACCGAGAGCAACAACACCGCGAGAAGACCGCTACTTTGTGACGTCATCACGACGTCACAGGTTTAGACTGCGCCGCGGCTGTCCCGTAATTTGCACACCGCTACCGGCACTACAGTGCATGCACAAGCTGTGCGAAACAGACTCCATGATGCTGGACTGCATGCCCGTCGTCCACTTGTTGCTGTTCCGCTTACAGAGCGTCACATCGAGAATCGGTTTGCATGGGCAAGAACTCATCAGCGATGGCGTGCTCAACAATGGGGCCACGTTTTGTTCAGTGATGAGTCGAGGTTTTGTGTGGATGTGACGGATGGTAGGCAACGGGTTTGGCGACGTTTAGGAGAACGGTATGATGCAGCCAACATCATTCAGCACGACAGATTCGGTGGCGGCAGTGTCATGGTGTGGGCTGGAATCCATGAGAATGGCAAAACAGATCATATTGTGATTCGCGGAGAGTTAACGGCTCAACGTTACTGTGGAGAAGTTGTCGCCCCTGTTGTCATCCATTTTAGGCAGCATCATGCAGACTTTATGTTCCAGCAAGACAACGCCCGTCCTCATACAACTAGGGCCACCAGTGATTTCCTAGAGGCTAACAACGTCCCGGTGTTGGACTGGCCAGCGCGATCACCGGACCTCCTATCGAACACGTGTGGGGAATTCTTGACCGTATGATGCGTGAGAACCATCCCCATCTTCACAACGTGCGGGAGCTGGAAGCTGCACTGCTCCAGGAATGGGATGCGATTCTTCTTCGTGACATCAGGTGCTTAATTCGAAGCATGAGAAAGCGATGTACGGCGATGGTTAATGCGCGCGGAGGTTACACCCGGTATTGACAGCTCAGTGTCATTATTTAAATTGGACCCTTCCGTTGAATGATGCCGTTTTAAAGACGCGATGCTAGCATTACAGTAACAAGAGACTGTTGTTCAAATTGGAAAATGACCTATCAATTAAGTAATATATTTGAATCAATTTATTATTTTTGTTAAATAACATTTATACAGTAATATTCTCAGTGTTGCTAAACTTTTTTGGTTCAGTATATATATATATATATATATATATATATATATATATATATATGATGATGGTGATGTTACTGCTGATGATGATGGTGATGATAACGTTGGTGATTATGATAGCGATGATGCTGTGGATGAGGAGGGTAACGACGACGACGACGACGACGATGGTGATGAGGATGAGACAAATGTATATTCATATCCGTGATGACGTGACAAAGCCAATGGCATACAACTGTAGGATGCCATGTTAAAAAGGTCATCTGCAAATACTAACCGAGTCCCCAAGTGGCCAGACGGTCCTTGATGGGTAGATAGTCTGAAGGTCCCATATCCACAATATGGATGGTGTCAAGATTTGTAGACCCATATGTAAATAATTAAAAATAACTAGCATTTATAGTTCTTCTCTCCACTTGTGTCGTTGTGTTTCTTATAGCCGATTGTGTAATTACAGTTCCATATATTATTGAAACCCTGATTTATCAAAGACTACAATTTTGTAATCATGTGCAATTGTAAATCTGTACAAAATAGTTATCGTAGCAGATCGTATGTTTGTATCACGTAACGATAATACTGCCATTATGTCAGCTGGTCACTCGGTGTAACTGTTCACCGAGACAGCTGCCCTGGCGAATTACTGTGATTTATTGAATAACCATTCAGTAACACTCTGACTCTCAAAGACCAGGAACTCTGGAAGGTGTATTGTCTGGAAGTGTAATGGTTAGCAAAATAATGTCGATAAAATAAATGAATAAACACAGACAGCAGTTTTCACGCTTGTTGTTGGTAACTAGCATGCTATCGGATCAAAGCTGCTATTTAAAACAGTGCATATGCAATCTCCTCGGTCAAAGTATTCTCAGCATAGTTAATATATTCTAGGCAAATATGTCAAATCCATGTGGCAGGTCGTATTCACGAATACATGTGGTAAACCGTATGAGTTCATTCCAATTTCTACCCGCTCACTATTTCCTTCCTGAGTAACCAAATTCCGATCCGAAACCTTGCGCCATCGTGTACGTAAATCATTGAAGATTTATGAGGAGTTCCGGTTTTATTAGCTTTCTGTG
Source organism: Chaetoderma sp. LZ-2023a (assembly GCA_034401795.1). Taxonomy (NCBI): domain Eukaryota; kingdom Metazoa; phylum Mollusca; class Caudofoveata; order Chaetodermatida; family Chaetodermatidae; genus Chaetoderma; species Chaetoderma sp. LZ-2023a. The sequence continues at coordinate 71,354,885 of CM067364.1, forward strand.
CTCCTTGGCAGCACGGGTCAGACTAATCGGCGACCATTACGACAATGTAACACCGCCATCTAAATTGCTTTTTTATTGCCATATCTTTGACATTTCGTTCTTACAATGGCAACGTCGTTATGAAATCATCGATGATACCGCATCATGAGCTGTTCAAATATCCACACATAATGAACCGTTCCATTTTCATCTATGCCCCGCCCATCTCTAGCTAAGCCCAATCCACAACTCGCTAGTGTAGGGATCGATTGATCTCTGAACCTCACTGGCTATCAATTTCCAAAAACCTATACATGTAAGCCATTGAATATTTTGGAATTAATTTGACCGGGCGCTGTTGCTGCCTATGTTTATTAAATAGGAGAGACATGCAATGCGTACAACATGTCGGACTATTAAGAGTTAAAGACGGGCCAAATATAACAATTTCTGACGTCATCCTACACCATCATTGAACAGATATCTCTATTGACTCCGTGATGGCTCCTTTCTCATCAGCGCTCCCATAATTCTCGCGAGCTCTCCGCTGGTTAGCCAATGTCAGATCAATTACGAACCATTACAGCACAATGATTTAAGTGGACTTTTTATTGTTTTGGGCTTCTAATTTTATGGATGAGATATGGATGTTAATTCATTGCACAATTATGGGCAATATTTCTATAACAAACGTCCGCTCTAAAATTATGGGAATGTTATGCAGCTAGCCGCATTAATCGCTCATGTGTTTACCTCGCCTAACCCTTGAAAATGCTACTGATATCAATTAAAGGTGCATATTCATACCAAAATGCTTGAAAATAAAATTGTTAAAATTGTATACATTTAGGTACTTAAATTATGGACTTAAATGTAAGGAAACGAATTAAATTAATATAATTTGTTTTATTGTGAAGTTGAAGTAGGGACTCGTGCCTCTATTTCAATTTCACATCTCAAAATATTATACTAAATTATACATAATGAAATCATCATATGCTATGATTTATTTCGTTTCATTACATCTAGGCACATAATCTAAACCTCTAAAAGTATACAATTTTAACAATTTTATTTTAGCCCATTGTGATGTGAATGTGTGCCTTTAACTAGTTAGTGCTTAGGAGTTGTCAAAGAACGTGTATAGTTGTCTCCGAGAATGTCATCTTCAAGCCAAGAAAAGAAGATGTTTTTGTACATTTACCACAAAAATGGATTTACAAAAGAAAATACTTTTAATTCACCTTTCCAGTGTATCCATCCATCATCTGACTTTAATATGTCTATAATAAAAGTCCCAAGAGAGATTAACTATTATGAGGTCATTCCAATTAGAACTGTACTTGAACTATGAACACAATTGTCAACACTGAATCCTGTTACTTTGGCGATTTCGTGTGGAGGATGGCCACAGATATACATCGGCAAGGCCGTTCCAACATTATGGGCATGTTATTTTGTGCTTAGGAGTTGTCATGAAAATTGTAGTTTGACACAAATAATGCCCATTTTCAAGCCAAGAAAAGACGACGTTTTTATAAATTGACCACAGGGATTTACAAAAGAAAATACTTTCAATTTACCTTTCGAGAGTATCCATCCATCATCTGACCTCGTATGACGTCATAATCAGCTCAGCGCGTTTGTGCTGACGTCACAATCATGACGCCACAAACGGTTCCATATAGAGCGTCATCAAATCTCCAAAAATCCGACACGTTGTATGAATTGTATGTCTTTGTTATTCTTTGTTATTTAATAAACATGCTGTTGAATATTTGGAAACTAATTTGACTGGGCGCTGTTGATACCTTAGGCAGCAGCAACACCCGCTCAAATTAGTTTCAAAATAGTCAGCAGCTTACCGTCGTCGTTTTTTTTGGAAATTGATAGTCAGGGTGTTCAGAGATTGATCGATCCCATCACGAGTGGGTTGTGGGTGAATCTTAGCTAGAGATGGGCGGGGAAAGGCCAACACCGAGAAGGTGCATTGGGTTTTTTTGTAATCACTGCAGAGGCTATTTTGGTAGACTTGACCATAACAAGTGTAATGGCAACAGACCAAATGTGTTGATTAAGTGTCCAGTTACCAGCCAATGTTGATTTCTTTTAAAATTTATGACTGGAATGACTGCCTCCTTAACGATCCAGTCATGTCAGTTATAAATTGTCAAACACATTAACTTTGCTTGCAAATTAGCATTTCAATTATAGGATATACCGTATGCAATGTAAGTAATACTACCATGGATATTTTGGAACTGATTGGAACTGATTTGACTGGAACCTGTGGCTTCTTATGGCAGCATCGGGTCCCTGTCAAACTCGTTTCAGAATGTTCAACACCTTACCTTCCTTGAAATTGTATTATTCTGGCCCTAGGTTAGCCCACCTCCCAAAATCCACCTTAGTTTATAGTATACCACCTCAGAATTATGGATGTTAGCTACAAATCGTTCTTATTTAATACCTAAACGGCCAAGCTATCTCACACGAACATTGTAAGGTTTTGTTTATCTGTATTTTTCTGTCTTCTGTTCTTCTCTTTTTCTCTTCTATCTCTAATTCTTACGACCTTCTTACTGTTACTTTTGGAGCTCTGTCTGTCTGTTGTTCATGCGTGTCTCTACCATACCACCGCAAGTGGACATGGCCATCTGTGATTTATCTAATTGACAATGGATAATGATATAACTAGTTACCGTGCGGCTATTTGGGCTGATTCATTGCTACGCCACTAAATCCACAGGTTACAGAGGCACACCACCTTCCTTCCTTGACATATTTAGGAACTTTCGACGACTCTACTCAACCCAGCTACCACACTTTCTTATCAACTATCAAAATAATGTATCGGCCGTGCTAATAATCTACATGCTCCTTTCTCAGGCCGGTGATGTAGAAACTAATCCAGGCCCCACCAACAGTAGTAACATTTCTATCGCTCACCTCAAACCTCAAAGTATGTTGCCTTAAAGATGAAATCCATCTTATTGAAGCTAATATGTCCTGGTTTGATAGTATTGCTGTTACTGAAAGTCACCTCACGTCAAATGTCAACACTAATACCATTAAACTGCCAGCGCTCCAGGAGCCGCATCGGAGGGGCCGTCAGCAGGCGGGGGGGGGGGGGTGGTGGGGTGGTGGGAGTATGTGTCCACATATCTGAAAACTATGCTACGTCTCGTCGTTCTGAATACGAATGGCCTAGCATCCAGATGATACGGATAGAGATTCACGACCGGGCTTAATTGCTAATGTGTGTCATTTATCGTCCACCCAATACGAATGTCGATAAATGGCAAACTCTTTCTGATAATATAGAGAATGTTCGTGACTTAAATCCAAATAAAACTCTTTTCCTACTTGGGGAAATTAATGATGATCTACTCAATACATCCAAGCATCATTTACAAGATATTATCTTTACACTAGGCTTCTATCAGTTAATAACGGAACCAACTCGGCCTGTTGCAAACACATTACTCGACCCAATTAGTATCAACAGTGCTAGAGTAGTAAAACACAGTGCAACACGTGCACCCTTTTGTACTGGTCACACTCCTGTATATCTGGTTATAGCATCTTCCATACCCAAGCGTAAATCCTACAAACGCCCGTATATGGGGCTATGCAAATGCTGATTTACTTATTCAGGGATCAACTATACAACGCACCTTGGAACAACATTTCCGATGATAATGGATTAGCTGAACAATTTAAAAACAGACGCACAGGCTCCAAACAGTGGTGGAAACTGTGTAAGTTCTTCTTAGCTGACACTAGCTCTAATTTTCATGAACTGCCCCCTTTAAAACGTGAAGAGGTATCATTTACTTACGATTCTTCTGAAAAGGAAGATCTACTTAGCATTTATTTGTTGAATATTGCCACAATTGACGACACTAATGCTCACATGCCGCCTCTATCTCTATATACCGAGAATACTTAAACTCAATCGCAATGACAAATCTCGATGTCTCAGATGTACTGTCTAATCTGGACGCTTCTAAAGCCGGTGGCCCAGCTAGATTAAGCCCGAAATTGTTTTATGAGAGTACGCCGGTTTTGGCCCAAATACTAGAGCAGTTCTTTAATCATTCCATTATTAGCGCACATTCTCCGACCCCTTGGACAATTTCTAATGTAACTCATATTTTTTTTTTAAAAGGTGAAAAGAAACAATGTTCAAATTACCGACCAATATCTCGCTTGGGTTGCCTAAGCAAAAATATGGAGAGAACTGTTTTAAAACACATTTACAACCGCATTAGACACGATACAGCTCCATACCAATCAGGATTTCTTCCGTCAAATTCTACAGTAAACCAACTGTTAGACATCTACACTGATATCGCTCAGGCTCTTGACGATCAAAAGGAAATACTGTTCTTGTTCTTTGATATTTCTAAAGCATTCGATCGAGTGTGGCATCTTGGCCGTCTACACAAATTGAGAAATGTCGGTATCTGTGGAAATTAACCGGCATGGTTTGAAAGCTATCTCAAAAACAATTATCAGCGAGTAGTTGTAAACGCCAATGAATCTACCTTACTTCGTTTACACGCTGGAGTGCCACACGGCTCAGTCCTTGGCCCCTTGCTATTTTTAGTCTTTATCAATGACATGCCCAGCGATATTTTAAACAATATTAGACTGTTTGCCGATGCTATCTGGCTATGCGTAATGTCTGATAACTTAGAAGCACACGTTGCAACAATATACCATAATCTTCGGATCATGACGCAATGGGCTAACAAATGGCTTGTCGAATGTATTGCCTCCAAAACTACTAGTTTGTTTCTTTCTCTGCGTAATGAGCCCACTGTCTTTCCAGTTAAATTAAAAAATTCTGAAATACTCCCATCAAACAACCATAAACATATTGGCATTACGTTCAATAACAAAGGCGCTAGGCTTACGCACGTGGAAAACTTAATAGCAAATGCGCAACACACACTTTCTTTACTCAAGGGCCTAAAATATATCCTAGACCGGAAATGTCTTAAAATTATGTACATAAGCTTTATTAGGCCGTCTCTAGAATAGCAGACGCTGTCTGGGATAACATACCACAGTATCTTGTAACTCGATTGGAGGATATCCAACAAGACAGAATCGGAACAGTATGTGGAATGACAAGTAGTGCTCGTACGGAGGACTTGCACACCGACACAGGAATATAAACGCTTTCACATAGACGGGAATCTCACAGGTTAGTTGTGCTATATACAATTATCAACGGGATGCCATGTGAAATTCTGAATAATCACCTTCCCTCATTATCCCAGTCACGAGACCCCTACAACATTCGTCACGCAAACCTATTCATTCCATTTTGTTGCCGTATTGAGATATTTCGTGAATCCTTTTTTTTTCCAGCAACAGTCCGCGCATGGAATACTCTCCCAGCGCCGGTCACGTGTTCCGCCACTCTCACGGAATCCAAAAGCAAACTTAATGCCATGTCGCCCATACGGCCACCCCATCCCTGTTATTATCGCGGCCGAAGTTTTACTAATGTAATCCTATGTAGGCTTCGTAATTGTTATAGTAATTTAAATCGGCATCTATTTGAAAATCTTCTGTCAGTCTCAGCTAGCTGCCCATGTGGATACACTGATGAATCTACAAATCATTATCGCCTCCACTTCCCTATTTTCGATGACCAAAGTTTCTCTCAAAAATCAGCTCACCCTAAACAATATCTGTCTTGCCACACTGACAGCTAATCAACGTCTATACGGCATTAACAATGCCGACTTGGAAAAGAATATTACAATATGTAACGCCGTATGTCAATATATAGTCAATAGCAACCGCTTTAAGTAACTTCCTATTTGTTAAATTCGCAACCATAAGAGCTAAATGCAAACAGTCCAGCATGTACAAGCATTGCGAACACCCTGTTTCTCATATTCCCCTCTCCTCTCTTTTTCTCTCTCTTTCCCTAACTGCTCCCCCTCCTCCCTACGCACGCACGCACGCACGCACGCACGCACGCACGCACGCACGCACGCACGCACGCACGCACGCACGCACGCACGCACGCACGCACGCACGCACGCACGCACGCACGCACGCACGCACGCACGCACGCACGCACGCACGCACGCACGCACGCACGCACGCACGCACGCACGCACGCACGCACACATACCCACTCTCTCTCTCTCTCTCTCTCTCTCTCTCTCTCTCTCTCTCGCATCATGCACATGCGCACGCCAATACGTACGCATGTACGCACATATGCACGTACACATACGCAAGCATGCGAACTGCAGAGAAAAAGTGTAATCAGTGGTTGATATAGTTTGTCAATTAACTAGTTATACATACGTTACTATTGCATTTGTATGTATGGGAGACACGTGTATAAGACATATCTTACTGCGCTCCCATTGAACAAAATACATTCTGTTTAAAACAAATTAGTACTTCCAAATACAACTGCAGAGGCCGTTCTATGTGGCTTATCCATTAAATAGTTACATTGCCACAAATAACGTTAATATTATGTAATTCTGTACTGGCTTACGGCAATGCCACCCGTTGCTGTGCATACACACATACGTAATACACAATCGCAGTATATCTAGGATAACTACGGATGTGTATCATTGCATAACACGATTTACGTTCAGATCCGTTGATTTCTTCAAGTAATGCGTTTTCAAAATAAGAATGATGTGATATAATTCCAACCAAAGAACTTGATGCATTGCGAACCCAGACAGGAGATGGATAATCAGCATTGCTCTATAGAGGGCTCATAGGGATGCACGTAGATTAGTGATACATAACTAACGATATAAAACAGGTATACACGTCAGCATCACACTGAGAGGTATATAACACCCGGCGATCTCAGTGATGATTAGATATACTAGACATTTCAATGTGTATAAATAAATAGTGGCCCGAGGGTTGATGACTCGCAAACAATTTGAATAAAAATACGAGATATGCACATGTAACTTATTTCAATGAAGAAGAATATCAATTCGTTCTTGTCGATACATGTTAAGCGGCCATGCTGGTGCATATTAATTTACCCCTCTTGTGCCAACTTCGCCTCAAAGCCCTCACAATTCGACTCATATTAATTAACCCTTTAATGGCCAAGATTATTCATGGAACCCAAGATTTTTACACTTCTTTTTTCCAAAAATAACTCTCTGTTGACGTGTAAATAGACATTAGTCAAGACCACTACATGTGTTATTTTGGGCCGGCTTGAGCGTGAAAATGTGTTTTTTTTAAATCCAGTGTTTCTCTTCGCTAATGCCTATTTGCCGGCTGAAAGATGACTATTTTTTTTAACAAATTACCACTTGAGTGACTGGCTCTGTTACCGAACCATTCATTCCAGTGGTAAATTTGCAAAAATCCTATTCTCTTGGATGACAAAATTGGCATTCCTCAAGATCACCACATTGTCCCGGGTGGTTTTTTTGCGATCTTGGCCATTAACGAGTTACGTTAACGCAATAGGGGTTAATGTAATGTCTCCACGTGTTCCGAATTCACCTTTCCAGAGTATGCACCCATCATATCACGTTATAGTCATCTACGTGGTGTGTAAAATGGCATCATAATGGATGACGTCATGAATGACGTCGATAAGTACGTCACGAACGCACATTTGAAGACGGCCTATGCGTTGTTGTACACATTGTTTGCTTTTCCTATTTAATAAATATTCTGTTGAATATTTTGAAACTAATTTGGCTGGGCGCTGTTGCTGCCAAGCACCCAGTCAAATGTCTTACAAAATATTCAACAGCTTCACTGTATACTTTTCAGGAAATTGATTGCTGGGGCTTTTGGGGATCGAGCAATTCCAAAACGGCGAGGTGTGGGTGGAGCTTAGCTAGTGATGGGCGGGGCATAGCTAAACATGGAAAGGTCCGTTCAAGCACTCCTTACATCCGGGAAATATTGAATGTAGTATGTGATAAATATCGATTATACAGAATAGGATTCATACGCATTGTGACATTTCATTGCAAAATCTGAAAGACAACTAGCACCAGCTCAGAACAGTGCACAGGAACGTATGCTTACATATGTAGGTTGCATTGGCTACTGTAGGCTAGGGGCCTATAATGCCGGTTTTGTACACCTCTTTTGTCACTCCACATATGGACAATGGACCTTTCCAAGTGTATCCATCTGTCATATGACGTCATAATCAGCCACGTGACGTGTAGGACGCCATCATAACCACGACACCATGAATGGCCGTCTTTAACGCTTAATAGTCCGACACGTTGTATGAATTGTATATCTTTACCATGTAATACACATTCTGTTGAATACTTTGAAACTAATTTGAGTGGGAGCTGTCGCTGCCATAGGCATCAACCGCGCCCAGTCAAGTTAGTTTTACGATATTCAACAGCTTACCTGTATAGTTTTCTAGACATTGATAGCCAAGGACTTCAGAGATTGATCGATCCCAACACGAGCGAAGTGTGGGTGGAGCTTAGATAAAAAAAGGACCGGGAATAGCTAAAGCTGGAATGGTCCACTAAGCCAAGCTGTATGAAACCACGTGTCTTGGGAGAGTCAATAAAAAGCATGTCTATAGCCACCCCATCACGACTTACAGTGGGTTGCTACTAGAGGCTACGGACACAAAGCACACTATATCACCATCACAATAGAGGTGTTTACATATGTAACCTAAACAACGGAGGATTCCAGTGTATACATTACTCATATGGCGTCATAATCAACTACGCGACGCGTACGATGATGTCAGTGTCAAGTACGTGATGAATGACGTAGCCAAGTTAGTAACGAACGCGTACTTTATGGCGGACTAGGCGGTGCCGTACGGATTGTATGCCTTTACTATTTAATAAAGATGCTTTTGAGCATTTTGAAACAAATTTTACTGGGAGCTACTGCTGTCTTATGCAGCAACAGCACTCAGTCAAATTAGTTTCAGAATATTGAACAACTTACCTGTATATTATTCCTGAAAATTGAGACTCAGGGAGTGCAAGGATCGATCTATACACTTGTGCAAAAGTTAAGCACCACCGAATTTTTACGCACACGCGAGGGTATATTCATGTGCTATGAAGAAAGCAATAGCATAAACATGTATGTACCCATCCACCTTAGTGCAAGAGGTAATAATGCAACTAGAGGAATGCTGATTATGATGGTGGGGAAACACTGTATGTTTTTTTTAACTTGAAAACGAGGCCTGAATATGGTTACGTTGACACAACTGACAACTATTGCCCTACAGTTGACACACGTGGCTAGATTGTCATTAATGGTGTCTGAAAACGAAGTTTAACATCTGTGCACGAGTTTGAGACTGTCATTATTAATACCGGGTATATCCACCTTGTGCCTGGATGACGGCCTGGACACGACGTCTCATGCTGGTCACCAACCGACTGATACGCCATTGTGGTATTCGTTGCCATTCAAGATGGAGTGCGTATGTTAATTCCTTTAGGTTCTGCACAGGAGGATCCCTCCTTCTCACCATGTTTCCCAGAATGTCCCAGATATGCTCAATAGGGTTCATGTCAGAGATCCTTGCTGGCCATGGTAGGGTTTCGATGGCATTCTGGCGGAGGTATTGATGCACAGCTCTAGCACGATGTGGTCGGGCGTTGTCATCCATGAATATAAGGTGGGTTCCAGGTGCATGATTTACAAAATGAGGGACCACAACTCTATCCAGTTTGGAATCTTGATATCTTTGTCCATTTAGTGTTCCAGGTACAGTCAACAGATCCAGCTTACAATCAAATGAGATGCACCCCCATATCATAACGGAGCCTCCACCAAATGGAACTTCTTCCATGATGTTACGTTGGTCGTACGCCGTGCTTCTGGACCTCCATACACGAGTTCGACCATCTGTGGCATGAAGCAGGAACCGACTTTCATCGGACCAGTGTACCCGTCTCCAGGATCTCATGTTCCAGTGTCTTCTTTCGTTGCACACCTCAGACGCTCCTCTTTGTGGTGTGCAGTGAGGAGAGGACGTCTGGCAGGTCTCCTAGCTTTCATGCCAGCAGCATACAGTCTCCTTTTGACGGTAGACATTGACACTCTATTGCGCGTTTCCCATTGCTGGCTGAGCACTCTGCTGTTGGTGAATGGAGATCTCCTAACAAGGCGTACTAGGGCTCGATCATCACGGGCAGTAGTCTTCTTCGGTCTTCCAGATCTAGGCATGTCCTTCACCTCGTTAGTTTGCCCATGTTTTGCAATCAAACGACTGATTACAGTATGGTTAATGATCACTTAACCTTCGTCTTGCCATAGCGGTTCACAATCAAGAGCTAATTCTCTCTGTACAAATAAACCACGGTCATGAACACAAAATTCCTAATCTTGTCGCCTAAATCTGTATGTAATGTTCTACACCTCAAACTGGACTTTTACATAACTGAACACGTGTGCTGTTTCCCGCCACGCACGGACATCAAGCGGCGTGAAGTCATGCATGCATGTGCATTTCGTACTTGGAATTATGTCAGCTAACGCGGGGACAAAAAGTATGGCAGCCTAGTTGTACCATCATGTTTCTACGTTCTATTGTTTTTGCTGGTGCTTAACTTTTGCACAGGTGTATATAACAACGCGGCAGCGCGTGGGTGGAGCTTAACTGTGAATGAGCGGGGTATAGCTAAAACTTGGTTTCCTCCATTGTGATTTCCATGTTCGTTCGCATCTCCATATAATGGCCATATTAAGCTGACGATACATGATACATGCATTGCACACGTGATTGCCGGACATATGTGTGGTCTGAATATTTGTTTTAAAAAACCCCTACCGGTTAACGTTAGCGGCGGATATGCACGATGAACCGGTGGCTATCTGCGATAGCAAACATACACTGTAATCGCTGTGTATTACCATTCCACACATGTTTTGTAGATCTGAATATATAAACCTAATCTGAGATAATCTAACTAACTGAGCGAACTTTAAATTTACCGATGACAGGATTAGCTTCGATTTAATATCGATATCCGATGTTGTAAGTATATTAAAGAAGATTAATCACATGATTTGTTTTTGAAGTCGTTAAATCAAGTCAGGTTCTCAGAGCTGAGTAGCTGTATATAGCAGACCTATCTTGAAGTTAAGGATGAGATATATTTCCTCTGAAAGATATGCGACCATCAACGTTGGCGCATGTCCTGTGTGATTCTTACAGATTCGTGATTTTATCGCATGGAGGATGACGTATACACATATTATATTTGTAATATAATTATATAAATAAATTCGCTAGAAAAAATCATCTACATCGTACAAATTAAACAGTAGTGTTATAGAATTCATTTCCAAATGCACGCGTTTTTCTTTGGTGGCTCTAAATCGCGAATGTAAAACTGTTTTCAAATTAATTATATTGCCATCCCTTGATGACATGAACATTGGCACTTCAACCTTATTTCCCGCCCCGCGTGAAGAACTTTCGTCACAGAAACACTTGATTTACTTTAGATACGCTGGTCCTAATCGCGATGAGATATGAGTCAGGATAACCGTAACTTGATGTAAGCATGCGCTGGGGATGGCGAGCCAAACTGCCACACATGTTTTGAACCCATGAATAAAATGTGTAACTTCTTGTATCCAGTTTCCGGATACATCAAGTTCTCCTTGGTATGCACCAATAATACATATAAAACTGTCTTCAAATGAATTTCATTTCAAAGGCATTAGTTTCAAAGTATTCAACAGCTTATCCGTGTATTTAACTTTACACGGAGATTCCTGGAATCAGTGGTTTAAAGAGGTAAGGTATGTTCGCATGCAGGTATTATGTAGGTTGACCTTTTGTAAACATCGGGGGAACATAGCTAAAACGGGTGCTGGTTTTTCATAACTAGAATGGAGGAGTCCAGTTTATCTAAGAATCATACGACGACATATGCGACTGAGGGACGTGTAGAATGATGTTATAATCAAGTACTTCATGAACGACGTGGCTACGTTCTTCACTAACGTGTAATTGATGACGGACTAACATTGTTTGTATGCATTGTCTGTCTTTACTATTTAATAAACATGCTGTTGAATATTTTGAAACTAATTATGAAAGCAACAATACCCAGTTAAAATAGTTGTGTACTCTTCAGCGGCTTACCTGTACAGTTGTGTGGACATTGAGAGTGCGGGAGTTCGGGGATCAATCGATCCAAACATGACCAAAGCGTGGGAAGAACTTAGCCACAGATTGGCAGAGCATACCTAAAACTCGGTTCATCCATTATAATAAGGTAGTCAATATGTATTCTGTATTACGTATAGTATAGCTGAAGCCGTAGAATAGTAAATAATCATTCATCGGTGATGTCTCAGCACTGATTTGTGTGATAAATATAGTGAGCACACTTTCTACGCTCAGATGGCAGTGAAAACGGCACTGTGGTGCTATGCACTACAAACTCCTTCCGGGAATTGTATTTGTGGCATTCACCTGCCAAGCTAGGTACTGTTGTACTGCGTGCGTGCGTGCGTGCTTGCGTGTGTGCGTGCGTGCGTGCGTGCGTGCGTGCGTGCGTGCGTGCGTGCGTGCGTGCGTGCGTGCGTGCGTGCGTGCGTGCGTGCGTGCGTGCGTGCGTGCGTGCGTGCGTGCGTGCGTGCGTGCGTGCGTACGTACGTACGTACGTACGTGCGTGCGTGCGTGCGTACGTGCGTGCGTGCGTGCGTGCGTGCGTGCGTGCGTGCGTGTATGTGTGCTTGCGTGTGTGTGTGTTAGATTATAACCACGGCTGTCAACAGAATAACAGACATACACTCATTATACACATATTGAGTTTTGATGTAAACGTACGCGCATCATAATGCCAATCTGTCCAGCTAAGTAACAACTATAGGTGTGAAATACTTATCTGTTACACCACATTGAAACAGTCAACATTTTCAGATATATGATATAATTATACAATCGCATTGAATCCCGCCGACTGGAATAACGGCACTGTAATATATAGTGTAATATGTTATGATTTGGTAACGGTCGTGTTTTCTTGCTTGAGGGATGGGTCTAAGCATTGGTAAACACATATAGAGAGTGTATTGAAATGGATGAATCCGCGTTTAGCTATGTCAGGCCCATCTCTAGCTAAGCTCTACCCACGCTTCACCCGTGTTCGGATCGATCGATTCATGAACGCCACGAATCTCAATTTCCAGAAAACTATACGGGTACGCTGTTGAATATTGCGAAAGCAATTTGACTGAGTGGTGTTGTTGCCGCCCAGTCAGAATAGTGTCAACACATTCAACAGAATATTTATTAAATAGCGAAGACATACAACTCGTAAAACTGATGAACTTTTAAAAGTTCCTGACGCCGTTCATTACGTAATTGATTGTGACGGCAGCCTAAATGCGGCGTAATTGATTATGACGTCATACATTTGATTGACAGATTAAAATCCTCGACTATAGGCCATAATAGCCAGCAACATATCCCAGTCATGTTACTATCGAGGTAGTCAACATAATAACCTTCGTATCATAATGAATGCGTAATTTATATGAGTTAAAGGTAGTAAGACATTAATAAATACAGAAATCAAACTTGTTGGTCAATAACCATTGATGCTGCCTTAAACACACGATTACGGTGTAATGAAGGCAAAACACTGCGGCTCTGGGTCCATTAAATATGTACGATATCAGACGTATCGTGCGTCTAAGGAGGGGCAGGTGCATCTTTAAGGCTAAGGGCTGTCCAGTCGGGCATGTTGTGGCAGACTGTCAGCTAAACGGTGTCTCAATGGTGCTTTCCAGTGTATCCATCCATCATATGACGTGCTAATCAACTACACGACGTGTATGCTGACTTCATAGACATTACGTCATGAATGACCTAGTCCGTCTTAAATGCTTAATAGTCCGGCAGGTTGTATGACGTGTATGGCTTTACTATATAAAAAAGATGTGCTGTTGCACATTTTGAAACTAATTTGACATAGGCAGCAACAGCAGCCATCCAAATAAGTTTCAAAATAGTCAACGGCGTACCTGCATACTTTTCTGAAAATTGATAGTCAGGGAGTTCAGAGATCGATCGATCAAAAAATGAACGATGCGTGGGAGAACTTAGCTAGATATGGGCGGGGCATAGCTAAAACTGGAAAGGTACATTTCAGTAGAAGCAGATGTAAACAATCACTGACAAGTATACGTTGTATTATATCTTGTTCTTCGTGTTACATGTATCGTCTCCAAGACAATAGCCACATAGCTCATTACACTTCCCTTATATTATTAAAACACATATTATTAGAGATCAGAATTAACGAGTACGTTACGGACAGTCTTAAATCCGCACATAATTGTTACATTAGTAGATTGTATGCGTGTACAGCGCAACAGCCATAATGGTGGCATCTCACTAATCGCTGTGGAGTTTCAAAAATACAGTCGCGCAGCGGCAAATTGCTGTGAGTTACTGAGCAATATCTTCGCATCACTTAAATAACGCCCATAGACAGGACACGTCAACTTATTTCTGGTGAAAGGAATATTCATTTGAATATTTTGAAACCAATTTGATTGGGTGGTATTGCTGCATATGGAGGGAACAGCTTAAAGTCGAATTAGGTTTATACTACTCAACATAGTTCATATACAGTTGTATCGAAGTCTATATAGTGGAATTTCAAAGGGATACCGTCAATACGAACTATGTGTATAGACAAATTACGCAGTTTATCCACCAGTTACTGACAACTAACATTTTATCGAATGAAGGCTGATATTAACGAAAGTGTGTATTCAATCTCTTGCTAATTGTTCTGAACTGAGCCGGCGTATACGTCATAACCATACAATGTACCTTTCCTGTTTTAGCTATTCCCCGCCCATCTCTAGCTAAGCTCCACCCACACCTCACTCGTGTTGAGATAGATCGATCTCTGAACACCCTGACTATCAATTCCCCCCCCCCACAAAATACACAGGTAAGCTGTTGAATATTTTGAAACAAATTTGACTGGGTGCTGTTGCTGCATCAAAATAGTCAACAGCATGTTTATTAAATAGCAAATAATTTAACACACGTGTCATGCG